>VZSZ01009889.1:0-16586 GCA_013398815.1 Ibidorhyncha struthersii
GCCACGGGGATGCAAAGGCTTTGGGTATCATGGGACAAGCCGTGAAAGGCTGTAGTATCTCAGCTTTTTTGGCTTTCGTCTTGGGGCAGGCAGCAGGCTGCAATATTAGTTCTATAGTATGCGTATGTATGTGTTGAGTTCAAAGTTATCCCCCAACATTTATAGCCTTGGAGATCCTGTCTGTTTTTCCTTCTTTCTCACCAATGGGTTTGCAATTGTGTAGGGGCTGGGCAGACCTGGTAAACCTTTCTCCTGCAGGGTGTACTTTGGCTAACCCACCGAATAAAATCCAACCCAGTCCATGTGGATCGTAGGCAGACCTGTGAGGAATGCAGAGATAGACGAGTTTGAGTGCAGCCAGTCATCAGGAAAATTTCTCCAGCTATGTGTGGGCTGGAGAAGCGCCAGGCGAGCCGGAGGCCTGGTTGAAAAGGCATGTACGGAAGGGTGGAGGTTGCTTATGGGGAGGTGCTGCATGTAGGAGGGGCAAACCAAAAATGAATTAGATATGTATCAAATCCAGAGGTACTTGCTGCTGCCAGACAGGTGTTCCAGCTAATGGAGCTGGGCTGGGCCGGGCCAGGAAGCGTTAAATCGTTTGGGAAGAGGGTGTTATCTAGCAGTTTAAACCAGAGTACTGGAGTTAGGGCCCATGTTCCTCCCCAGTTATGGGATGGAAAGAGAGAAGTTACTTGCCAGCTTGGGGGACAGAGGCTGAAGGCCAGGAGTTACGGTTAGAAAAGGCTACTACTTTCCATCTTGATTCGGTTCTCCAGGTAGTCCTATGAATAGTTGGATTGGCATAAGTGAGAGGGAAATCCTGGCGAGGTGAGGGGGGTCTTTGATGTTGAGAGAAATATCTGCGGGACCTTGGATTAAGTTTGCAGGAGTCACTCTGTGTCTCTGTTTTTCTTACTGCACAGTGACAGTGGTTCTCATTTTGGAAGCAGGTTGTACTCAGTGTTTGGGAAGGCCTTTGAGCACCTCAGTTCGAAGAGTGGTATAATGTGGCATCTTGCGTGGAGCAAGGATATTTGCACCCACTTGTAAAGGTCTAGTTGTTTGCCTATAAGCAAGACCAACCTGTGGCTGTGTTTGGTGGGAACAAAACAAAGAAGCTGTCTTTTTCTCTGTGCTGTGTACTCTGCAGTCTCATTTCTGCCCAAGAGTTTGCAGACTGAAGCAAGGCTCGCAGCACGTTATCAGCCCTGGTTTTGTTTTGCCACACTGCTCCCGCCTCAGGCCTGACCCATACCTGCTTAAATACCTGGGCAAGAGCAGTTCTCCAAGGAGCTTTGAGACAAACCATGGGGAACGGCGCCATGGTGGGCCTGGCTGGGGCTGGGCATGTCCCATGCTTCCTTCTAGCGCCAAGGCAAGGCAGACCAGACTGCCTGTTCTTTCTGCAGCTGTCTGCCCTCCCAAGGAGGGTGTGAGAAGGCCATGTGTGGGCTGCCTCCTCGGCCAGGCTCTCCGGTGTGATAATCCTCAGTTAGCAGCATTAGCAGGTCCTGCTGGGAAACGGGAAGCTACAACTATGCCCCATAGTCATGACTTGGTAAGTCTGCTTGAGGTTAGTTCCCATGATCGTTGTGTCTCCCCAGAGGTCTGCAGCCACCTGAGTGTCCCTAAGGGTCAGCACTTGTCACTGTACTCCCTCTCAGAGATGGCCCGGTTGGAGCTGTCACGTGCAACCTGTTTCTTGCTGTTTTGCCAAAGCACCCATGGGTGTTTTTAGGTATGCCAGGAGGAGCCGTGGCCAGGTATTGTGAAGCAGTAAAGCACTGTATCGGTTAATTTCTCCCTTCTGTTCTCCCTTTTGCTGTTAGCCTTGGGTTTTGTACTTGGCTGCCGTGGTCTTTGTTAACAGGGTAAATCAAAGCAGCCTCTGTGCACCTTTATTATGAAGGTATAGAAATTTTAAAAGGTTCAGGTAGGCACTGACGGAGGAGAAGGTGATGGAGGAAGCTGGCTCACGTACATAGGCAAACTGTAGGTAGATTTACAGCATCTCCTTTCCCAGGAGCAGAAGTAATAACGCATGATGCAGGGGGATGTGAACTGTTTGGCATGGTGTTAAAATTCCATTTCAGCTTCCTTTCGGGAGATCTGTGGGGATCAGGGCAGCTCTCAAGTGCAGCAGCTTTGTGGGCAAGAATAATTAGCCACTTCAGGCTTCAGCCATTATGTCTGGGGAAGCAAGGCGGGAAAAAACCCATACTGGTGACCCGGTTTTATTTATCGAGGCAGTGCTGCTATTTTTGTGAAGACAGGAATGTGGAGACCTTTGCCTGCTAGTGGGAACTATATATGCAGTTTTCCAGTTTCCAGGTGTGAAGAGGGGGGGTGATGAGCCTGAGCTAGGGAACACTTGGGAGGACAGGTATGTCCAGACGTGTCATCTAGCTAGCATCCATGTTTGCTGGTGGGAAACAGGCTGGTAGGTTTAGTGGCACTAAGCACAAGGCAGGCAGGTGGGTACTGGCTCTGAAGGGGGTAAGACACACATGTGTGCACACAGACACACTGAATGTGGATTTTCTTGGACCTGGTTCCAAGGTCCTTTTAGCAGAGCAGTGGTCCCTTCATCTCTTTGATCCAGCTTCCTTGTCTGTCGAAAAGGGTTAATAAAACTGGTATGTCTTGCCAAAAGTAGACTCAAGCTGCAGGCTTGAGAATCCGTTTGGTTTCATGGTTTAGGTTTCCCAGATCCTTCCCTAGACTGATCCAGGCTTGGATTATAGCGTGTCAGGACCTGGCGGGTTGTTTGAAAAGATTATTGAGTTCAGTGTTATAAAAAGACTTGGAAGAGGAAAGGGTATACAACTAAAAGGTGTCATTGTAACTACTCCAGCCTGGAGTACTTCCCATCTCCAAACTGCTGTGTCTCCTGCAAAACCGGCAGGTGGCTGCACCCTGCTGAGATGCAGAGCTGCTTGGATCCTACTCCTTGGATCCTGTCTCCAAAATTTGTTGGCAATGTACTTGGTTTTGCTGGGGTCGCTTAGCCTGGCGTGTTCTTACCCAAGGTGCTCATCTCCTGGTACGTGCTGCAGAACTTGCTCCTTACTGTACTCTGGACTTTGAACTGAAGACTGCTTCTCACAGAGCGTGTGACGCCGAGGGAACGCTTGCCTTCACCCTGCTTTGGGGAAAAACTTTTATACCCTGCAAGTGGAAGGCATTGCGCAGGTGCTCAGAGTAGGCCGGATGAGCTGCCTAACAGGTGATTGGTGCGGTGGACTTAATATGATGCATCAGTTTGGTGTTACGAGTTGCTAGGGGCTTTTTCACATGCGTACAGGATATGGTATGGGGTCTGTGCACGAGAACCTGCCCCTCTTGCAGGAGGGAGAGAAGGCAGATTATAGTCAGAGAAAGGGCAAGTGTTGAGGCAGATACTTTGGTAGTAGCATTCAGCTGTCTGGTACTGTCTATAACAAGCATTAGGGACACAATTCATCTTCCAGGACCATAGACAATTACAGGGTGAAGGCAGGAGGAATGGCAAGGAGGAAGAAATACTGCTTGTATGAGATGCCATCAGCATCCTGATCTGCTGGGGTCCTGGGAAGCCGGGCCCTTTGGGCTAGAGTGTTCTGGGAGCAGGAGCCGCAGGGTCTCAAAGATGCACGCGTTGCCCTTCCGTTGCAGAGAGCTGACAAACACTGCGCATCAGCCAGAGGCCTTTCTCTGTGCAAAGATGTGCCTGAAATACCCAGCAAGGATTTTTGGATTGGGTTCTTTCCATCTGCTGTTGCTACCATTTTTTCTTTCACCACTTAATTCCTCCTCCCTGCATCGTAGAGGCTTTCCTTTTCACTCCGGGGCTCCTTGGGCACATTCTCCTGTCCTCTCTGGACACGTTCTCTCTCCTACTCTTACCTACCCCAGCCTCGCATCCCACTCTCTACTCTGAATGCTGTATCACTCATTCTCCATTTTTTTGCACTGGGAGCGTTCCTCACCAGATCCCAGCTGGCTGAATGTTACGCGGAGCAAAGGCCAAAGAGCTTGACCTGATTTAACTAATTTGGTTTTAGCACCAGTTTGGATTTTGAGGGAGCGATTTCCCCTGGCAGCCATAAACCAGACCCTCTCTGTGTCCAGGCCTGGTTGCTGCCCTAGAAGGGCAGTGCCAGTACGTGTTTCTTTCTGTCTGGAAATCCCAAACACCAATTTTAGAAAGCCCTTTCATTTTATTTATTTTCCCTTCCTGGCACAGACAGTGTCTGCGGATGGCGAACCAGCAAGGAGCTGTGCGCTGCTTGCCTATTACCTCAGGTTTAAAGTGTCTCTTCCTATCAAATGCAAAGCAGAAGAAAGCAGAGCTTTCATGCATTCTTTTTTTTCCCTTCTCCCATCCGTTCTAAATTTATTTCCATGCCTTGCCGGTTTCAATCTGCATTTCCTGACCCTCTCACATCTCCAGTCACAGCCTGTGCTCTGAGCCTTCCTTCTGAGCTTGGAGTGAGTCAGGGGGAGCAGTGCTCTGGGCTTGGGGGAGGGTATGATGGGGTTAAAGTGAAAGGCTTGGTTTTAACAGTGTAATGTGTAACCCCATAATGACTTTAAATATTGATTATTTGAAGGCCATTAGTGCTTATTGTTAAAGAAAAGTCGATACTTTTTAAGCCTTGTGAACCATTTGTCTCCTGTTAAAGGACATATCAAATTTAGCAGCATGCAGTGCAAATCCCCTAATACCCTGCTCACAAGCCTCCAGCTGGCATGTTAGGGGGGGAAAAAAAGGGGGGGTGGGCGGAGGAATATGCAGTAACATAGAATTGCTCTCTGCAAGGTAAGGACAAGGCTTATCAGATGTAATTGCCAAGGGCTAAATTCACATTGTCAGAGTATGTGACTGTAATTCAGCCCTTGCTCTGAGAGGTGGAAGAAGAGGAGGAAGGAAATGAATGGGGGGTTGAAGGCTGATACGTACCTGAGAAAAGATGCAAGTGTTTGTGTTTTGGTGCACGTCTGTCTAAAAGCATGGAAGCCTTTGTTAAGGTCTCTGGGCTTTTTACTCTGGGGTTGCCAGGTCATTTCCAAGCTTGCTTGGAAGCAATTGGCTGTATCTGTCCCAGGCAGCCTGGGAGGGCTTCCCAGCTCTGCGCCAGGACGCGAACTGGTCGTACTTCCTCCCTCCTGTGCCAGGTTTCCATGCCAAGGATCAGGCAGATGGGCTGGAAGGGGAGCAGTGGCAGGCTCCAACAGGTTCCGCGCCTGGACGGCCAGGAGGCTGGGTTTGTGGGATGGCAGGAAGCGTCTGTCCTTCGTGGTGGTGTGAAGCACTGCCCCTCATGCTCTGCAGCATCAGTTAGGGAGTAGCAGTCTACCTGCAGGGAGAAGAGTCCTTTGTCCCCTGAATATTTATGAGCCTACCTGCTTTCTCTTTAAGTTATCTACTGCTGGGGACTGATGCTGAGCGTTAGGGGGATGGCAGGAGAGGTGCAATGACTCCTTCGTGTTTGGCCTTACGCCGCCGCCCTTCTCTGACTTCAGGCCACAGACTCCAGGGGTGCCAGTCGCGGGACCCTTGGCTGGTCCTGTTTATCTGGCTTCTCCCAGCAGCTTTGCCTTATGCACATGTTTGGCGGAGAGCTCCAGCGTAGCTGAGAGAATGACTCTGGGGGTCTCTGTGTGGTCTGCTGTGTCAGGCAGGCATGATGACAGCATGCGTAAATGTGTCTCCCTGAATTTTCTAAACCTTTGGACTCATCCTCAGCATGTGTTGTGTTCGTAACATAAGCAGCGACTGACCTCTCACATTCGAAGTTATTCCTGATACATTTCTTACAGCCCCTTCCAAGCCACCGCAGGCTGCTCTGCTCTGCCGTGTGTGCGGCAGCATGATCAGGTCCCACAGCAATTCCTTCATCCTGCCATCTCCGCTTTCCCCAGCTCATCCCCCCCTTCCCCAGCTCGTCCATCCTTCCCCTTCCCACCATTCCCTGGCCAGTCAAAAGTGTGAGCTGATGCCTGGCCCCGAAAGGCAGGGAAGCTGCACAGCTCTGATGAGAGGACAGAGGGAATGAACTTCAGGGTCTCAAGCAGGTGTGAATTCCTTAGGGATCAAAGTTAGGCCCTGTAGTGCAACATTAAAGCACAAAAATAGCCTCCGATTAACATTGGGCTGCCACCAAAGGGAGAACCTTTTATTTTCCAGTACCCAGTCCTGATCCCCATCAAACAGTACGCTTCCTGGGCACAGATTGTCTCATCTTGGCTAAAATCTAGAAGCTCTCTTTGTTTTTAACATTTCCTTCTGAGCTCTCTGTGTGCAGCCTGCACCTGCGGCTTCTGTGCATTGTTACCTCTCGTACAGGATCCCCTTTTCTGCATTTATAAAGGCAGGGAGGGCATGGCCACTGTGTGCCTGGCCATGGAATGGTTAAAAGCGACTTGATTTCCTAAATTGCTTCTTATAAAACGAACAGCACGTCTGCCAGGCTCGTCTCCCCATGATTACAGCTAATTACGATCGAACGGACACCTCCTAGCCCCCGTCATGCCGCTTTAATTGTCCGTTATTCATCTGCAGGCTGTCCGGGGTGGCAAAGCACTTGGCAGCCCAGCGACCGAGGCCTCGGCTAATTGTGAGGCCTCGGGGATTAGGGCAGGTGATTACACACTTCATGGTGTAATTACATGAGCATCGCTTGGCTGCTGCCCCGGCTCTGAGCCGAAGGTCGCGCGCTGCGTTACCTGAGATTAATTGGAGCTGCCACTGAAGTGCGAGGTGCTGGCGGAGCGGTTATACGATTAGCATTAACATTTCAACAGCGACGGATCGATCTGTGGCTCTCCTCCAGACACAGCGAGCTGTGCAATTAGTTTAGAGGAGAGCTAGGGGAGGAAGGAGGAGGAAAGGAGAGATGGAGACAGCCAGGGGAAGGGGAGAAGGGGAGCAGAGACAGACGGGAAGGGGGGAGGCAGAGCCAGGCAGATGGGCAAGGGGTAGGGAGACGGAGGAATTTTGAAGGGGAATCTCATCCCGTTCTGTGCTCTGGATCAGCGTGTGGCAGTGTTTTGCAGTGGCTGTTGCATAGAATGAGGGTAGAACTACCCTGGGAAAATCTAGGGAAAGGACAGGAATCCTTCCCTTACCCACCTCATCCCCAAAGAGTCCTTGTCTGGCTTTTTGTGAGTCATGGTGGTAATCCATCCCCGGCTGTGTGGGATGGGGGCGTGGATGGCTGGGATTCTCACGTTACCCAACACTCGCATGTCATCCCCCCACTGAAAGGAGCAGCATGGTTGTGCTTACGGTCTGTTTGCTGCAAAGTCGCATGCACCTTTTTGCTCCCTTCTCTTGCCCTCCAGTCTCTCCTGAAGCAGATTTTATAGGGAGATACTGTAAAATGAAAATGAACGGCACAGCACTTGGCTTTGCCTCTAGATGCCCTGGTGAAGGTAATAATGTTGTAAGTGGCCATCAAAAGGAATTAAGAGACGTGTAGCCGGAAAGCAGAGATTTGCTTGCAGGCTCCCAGGGCGGATTTGACTAATGGAAGAGACCTTGGCTCTTTNCACCTACCCCCCCAAAGAAAGCAAGCGCTACCTGCCTTGTTTCCAGGCCTCGTCCTCTTTCTCCACCCCTCAAACCTGCCTCTTCCACCTTACATCTGCTCTACCCATTCTGGCCAGCATCACCCACCCCTTCGCCAGTCAAACTCCCTTCCACTGACCCCGTGGCACTTCCTGCTCACGTCCCTCTCCCCATCTCTCCTGTCTGTGTCTTTTCTCTGCCTCACTTACAGTTTTTCTCTCCATGATTAAAGATCACCCCTTTCCCCAGCTAGGACAGTGATTTTTGCAAGGCATGCCAGTGATGCCCTCAGATCTTCCCAGACCCACTCTCCACCTCCCAAAATATAGAATGCCTTTTCAGTTGTAAGGTAGTTGAAACGGAAACCCAGGCTTGCTAAGGGGACAGGCGGACGCAGCACCTTCAGCCTTGCCTTTGCTAGCTCTGGGCAGCCAACAACCCTTTGAACAGCCCAGCTGAAAGGCCACAGAAGCGAACATATTGAACTGGGAAGTATGTGGGACCTATGGAGTCCTGGCTGCTTTCTTCCCCTTCTGGTTCTGCTTCTTTTCTTTTTTTCTCTCCCTTTTAAAAGTTTTGCATATGGGTGAATCTTTCTGTCTCAGAACAGCCGCTGGTACAGGACGTAGGTCATCCGCAGAGAGGATGTTCTTCCTGAGCCAGGGCCCTCTGGGCGCCGTGGATGGAGCCTCCACGTTTTCAACATGAATTTATTTTCTGATTTCTGCAGGGAGATATCCCACCCGCCGCCTCTGCTTTCACCCCAGAATGCACCCCATATTGCCCTGGGCCCCCACTTGAGACCTCCTTTCCTCGGGGTGCCTTCGGCTCTGTGCCAGACACCAGGTGAGTGCATGAGAAATGCTTGCGGTCAGTGGGGGAGAGCGGGAAGGTGCAGGCTGTGACAAGCTGTCCTTTAGCCAAACAGCCCAGACACGTTTTCCCGTTGCTGTTGTGCTGACTTCACCCTGGTTTTGCAGTGACAGGAGCAGGTCGCCTTGGCTGCTCTCTTTTAATCCCCACCAGCCTCCCTGGTCCCCTGTTTCGGCAGCAGGCTGCGCTGCCTTGGGAGTGAGGGAACAGGGCTCTAGAACAGAAAGGCAGCTCTCGGTTGCCCTTTCCTCCTCAGTTAGCCCTCTGGGGAGCTGGCCCTGAGTTAACAAAGAGTCAATGCTGAGATTAATAACCCCATATTATTGTTCTCCCTGTCCCCAGGTTACGGGTTTCTACAGCCGGCACAAGCAGAGATGTTTGCACGACAGCAAGAGATGCTACGAAAGCAAAACCTGGCAAGGTAAAGAGTGCAGAGGGCTAGCCTGCCTGCGCTGGGCTTGTGTTTTTCCTTCCCTTTCCCAGCAGCAGGCTAATGGGGGGTGCTCTGTTGGATGAGCTGTGCACAGGCAACAGAGCGGTGTCCAGGTGAGACCGATGGAATCCATTTGTGGGTGTGGAGGTGACACCTTGATCCTGCAAGCTCTGGTTCAGCGTGGCTGGGGGGATAGCAAGTTACTCACAGAGCACCCCTCTCAACATTCCCTCTCTGCCTCTCCCAATTTAGGTTGGAGATGTCGGCCGAGATCATCCGCCAGAAGGAGCTGGAGAATCTCCACAGGCAAAGGCTACTGGCTGGTGACCCGCTGAGCCTGCATCCCGGCTTGCCCCCAGACCACCCGGCCCTGCGCAACGTGCACGACATCCCCGAGGGCCACCCGCTGCGGGAGGAGCTCTCCCGGAGGAACGCCATGCTGGTGCTGCGGCACAATAACACTCCCCTGCTCTCCCTCAATCCCAGCGTCCCCAGCAGTGCCACGCCGCCCAAGGAGCAGCCCCGGCGGGGCAGTCGGAAATCGGCACACCACCGCGCTGAGCCGCAGGGGCTGAGCGAGGCCAAGGAGCTGGCGGAGCCCCGGGCACGGGACGGGGCGGCAGACTGTAACGATGAAGAGATGAAGGACTCTGAGAGCGACGCGGATGTGAGCGACGAGAAGCCGGAGAGCCTGAAGGCTGAGAGCAGCAGCTCGGCCGCTGAGCTTAAGGAGTGCAAAGAGACGGGGAAAGTCTGCGAAGGGGCCAAGGAGCTGGGTGAAGCGGCTGCTGGCCAAAATGCCCCCTGCAGCTCCTCGAGCGCCGAGTCCCCCAGCCATTTGCTTGGCCCAGGCATCAACAAAAACGAGGTGAAATATCTCCCGCCAGCCTCCATCCCACCACCTCAGCCACTGCCCTTCGGATTCCCTTACACGATGAGCCCGTACTTCCATGCAGGTGAGTGCGTGGGGGCCTGTCGCTGAGTTACTGGTTGGAGCAGCAACATGTTTTGCAGAGTGCTAAAAGTGGGACTCTTCCCCCTTCCTGTTCTGCAGTGTGGTTGTACTTCTTTTTTCTCTGCAAGGAACCAAGCACCTTCTTTTAATTAGTATAAAGGACTTCTTTGATTTGCTTCATTGCAAATGGTCATAAAGAGGGCCGGCAGGGACAAAGTGAGTCCCGAGCACATGAGAAGGGGGATAGCAGTGTGATGGATCTTGCAATTGTTCGGGGCCTTCATATGTTCAGGACAGATGCCAGTAAACTATAGGGGGCTTCAGGGAGACGCAACAAAAATTATTAATGGCTGCAAGGTGCTGGCCTACAAGGTAAAGGGCCAGAAGTATTGTATCTAGAAGGGTGGCCGGAAAAGGCTGTAAAGAGTGTTGGGCTGCGCTCATGGGATTTCCAAGCGGTGGGGGTTGGAGAGAAACACCCAGATACAGCAGGACAAAGGAAAAGAAGGAGGGCTTCCCAGGGTGACCTGCCCTGCGTGGGCAGAGGCCGTGGGCTGGTGGCGAGGCAGAGGCTGTTCTGCAGGGAGATGGCGCTGGGGATGTGCGGGGTGGAGGGTGGGTGGCTGGTTCCCATGTGTTCGGTTCTCCCTCTGTGCTTTGCCGTGGTTTGAGGAGAGGGAAATGAAGGATTAAGGCTGCAGTATTTTCCTCCCTACTGAGCATCATATCTGGGGTATTTCCTGGGTAGCGTGTGAGACAGCACCTTTGGGATGGGGTGTCAAAAGAGTTCCATAGCAGTGACTTAGACATCTTGGCTGCCCCATGCCCTTGGGGGTGTCAGAGTTACTGCTGTGCTCCCCCTTTTCCAGGGCAGAGGTAGACATGCTCTCTCCCCTGCCTGTGGTGTATTTCGCAGTCTGACAGGCACTGGTAGAGTTGGATTGGTGCCTGCTGGATGGGACAGGCAGGCAGGGTAGTCGTTGCCAGCTCTCTGGTCCCCAGCGGCACGGTCCCTTGGGCTGTGGAGATGAGCAGCAAAGGCAGGCACAGCTGGAGCCAGGCAGGAGCGGTGAGTACAGGTGGTGCAAACTGGGGTTTCACACCCTGAAAGCTGGTCTGCCCAGGGGTCTCCTGTGGGCAGAGCAGGGTGGCAGCCCCGCTAGCCTAGCCAAGAGCCAAAATCTGCCTCAGCTAATTACTTGGCTGAGCAATTAGCAGGAGGTAGGACCTCCTGCCACATGGAGGAGGGAGGAAGGGGGGGGCATGGCATGTGGGTCGCTGAGGCTGCCTGTTTTCTATGCAAAGAGCCGCCGCGGTTGTGAACGTGGCTGCCCATCGCTCATTAAAGCTGCCTCCCAACCAGGAAGGAGGAAGCGATTTTTCTATGACAGGCAGGTGGCCAACATGATAAATATTCCTGCTGCCTTGGGCTGCTGAGGCTTCCTCGCAGGAGCCTTTTTCTCCCGGCCATTAAAAAGGGAAACGCACGGCTCTGTGGTGCTCATCGCTTGTGTGAGGCTCTGCAGGGAGGCCTGGATTGTAGATGATTTTCCTCCCTCCCCCAGCAATGCGTGAGTTACTGTAATAGGCCATTTATTATTATCACTTCGAATTTATATCACAGTCGTGTCTTGAGGCCTCGGCAAAGATCAGGGCTGTGTTTCACTGCCCAGTTTCCAGGCACTTCTGATTTGTGGAGCCTGTTCCAGCGCTGTAGGTCTTTTCCGGAGGGCTCTTGTGCTTTTGGCTAGCTTCACAGGTTGTCGTGGCTGTTAATACTGCCTGTTTGTGGGACAGCAGCACTGAGTTTAGGTCCTGTTGTGCTGGGCACTGTACAACTCCACAGCAAAAGCTCTCACCTGAGACAGGCTTGGGAAGACAGGGCATCTTGTTTGGTGCAGCACAGCCGGTCGATAGGAGAGCTGGGAGTTCAGCAGCTGAAATATTGAGGGCTATATTGATCCCAATGCTGCGGGGATCATGGGCTGCGCTGGGGTAATGTGTGTCGATGAAAAATGTGTTATTTTTGGCCCTTGGGGAACACGAACCACCTGAAGAAAGACAGACAGAACTGCTCCCACCTCTCCCCTGGTGCCAGATAATTTCTTTTTTGCCCAAGGATTGCTTTTCTGGCTGGGATGGTCACGATGATGTGCTGTGCTGTACACTGGAGGCTGGAATTATAAAGTAACCACCTAAACAAGGCAGGTAATGTGGCAGGCCCAAAGGGAGAGCCAGGGGGAGGAGAGGAGGGAAGTGGCTGGCTGAAAATGACCACCGAGTTTCAGGCGGCTCCTCTGCTCTTCCAGCAAGGGGAGGCTCCAGCTTTGGAGGTAGAGAGCTGTTTTTTGTCCCTACTGGGAAGAATATCGATGAGGCAGCCAGAGCTGGGTCGATTCCCTGAGCTGCCTTCTGGGGATCTGGCGGCTGCTCGATGACCTCATCTCATCAAGGTTTCAGCAGCCTTGCTCCCCTCCTCCAGCCCCGTCCTTTGGAAAAGGTGAAGGATGGAGTGTGCAGGAGGCTAAAATCCTTCTATCGATCTGTAGTCTGGAGAGCAATTAACGCAAGCCTTCCAGTGCTGCTGCGTGACCCGAGCCCTCTCCGGTGTGTGGGAAGGAGGGGGTGTCTGCACAGGGAGGAAGGGGAGAGGGGGTAGAGAGTGGTCGCAAAACTGATTAAACCCATAGGTGGGCTGACTTCCAAGTGGGTTTGCGTTGTACACTGGTCTCCCAGTTGGCACCTGAATTGTCTCCTGTGATGCCAGGAACAACACCTCGCATGTCTCCGTGCAGCAGAGACAGCCCCGTTGCAGCCCGGCCGCTGGATTTGTAGCAGAGGTTTCCCTTACTGGGATGGCCAAAAGGGTTGCTCTCCCTGACCCGTTCAGCCTTTGGCTTCTCTTCTGCAGCAGCTGGATATCAGGAGGCGGGAGGAAGATTATAAATGGATTGCGGCATGGGTGGCGAGGGCTTTTACGTGGACACCTGTCTACACGACACCGGCCTGGGACGATGGATTCTTTTCAGTCCCTTCACGCTGGGCCCCATCTGGTGAAATGCTCTGTAATCCATTACCAGTCTCTCGGACCCTCATTTATCATAGAGCAAGACAGAGGAGGCCTGGCAGGGAATAGATGCTGCCCTTTATGCAGCCTCGCCGTCCAGCAGGATCCAGTGACATGTCATTATTATAATAGAAGGTGCGTCCCTTCTAGCCACTTGGCACCTATTTGTTATCATTCTCCAAACTGCCAGAGCAGTGGTGAGTGGGTGCAGCCATGCGCAGAGGTGGAGCAGACGGTGCGGTATCTTCCCGAGGAGGGACAGGAGCCCTTCTGCTCTAGGCACTTTAAAATTGGAAAGGGCCCGTGGCTGGATGCCGCGTGCTGAGGGCTGGTCCTGTACTACTTGCAAATGAGATACGCGTTGAGGCCAGAGAGCTACAGCTACCGTGTCCTCCTGCAGAAGTCCTTCCTGGGGTCATTCCTGCATCTGGTGACTTCAGTCTGGCGACAGAGCTGAGGTGGGAACAAAAGGGCAGGGGGCACACGTGAACACCAGGCTCTACAGCCCCTGCTTCAGCGGTGCTGAGTACACAGAATGGGGACTGAGTCTTTGGAGCTACTAGGGCTGAGCTCTTCTGCACTCACTGTGAGATTTTGGGCTTTTCTGCAGGGAACGGGGGTGTTTTGCCACTGACTTCAGTGGAAGTCGGTTTCTCCCCTCTAGCTTTTAAGTTCTGTGGCACAGAAATTGCTAATAGGCCAGAACCCAAAGTATTGGTATTTACCTTCCCCCTCCCAAGTATATTTCCGCCAGTCAGCCCCTGTTTCCCTGGTATAAATGGGAAGGGAAAACAAACTCTCTGAGATAAATATTTTGGCCCTATTATATTTCTCTGTGTGTGGGTACATGGAAAATATTTCTTGTTCCCATACAGCGGGGCTGCCTTGCCCTCACTCTGGGACACAGCAGGCTTACTGTGTGTGCGTCTGTGCGTGTCTTGACCTCTCCCTTCCTTTCTTCTGGGGGCATGAAGAGACAAAGGAAAGAAAACCACAGAGGAGAAAGGCTTCTGCAGGAGAAGCAGTTGCTAGCCCAGCTCTGCTGGCAATGTCAGTAACCCTGCAAATGATCCCGCGCTCAGTGCGGTTCCAGGATTGCGAGCGTGTGTGCAGGAGAGGGACCGGAGAGAAGCCTTACACCTCTCCCCTCATCCCTGCCAGCTGTGAGTGCAGCATCTGGGCAAAAATCTCTGCCCGAGCTGGTGGGGGCCTGGTGAGGTGTGTGTGACTGGCCGGGACTCACCAGCCTCTCCGTGCAGGCTGAGGTTAAACCCCGAGGATGGGTCTGGCTGGCTGGTGACTGGAGGATTCATTCCCAAGCACTGGGTTGCTGCAGTTCAATCCTTGGCTGGCTTTTGGAATAAGGAAGTACCTAATTTTAAAGCAGTTGGCTGTTACAGTCAGATCCCCTCCGAGACGCTCGCTCTGGCTGCAGATGGAGGTGTCTCGCCCGAGCATTGACTGTGCCTGGAATAATTGAGTTCAATTTCACTTCCTCTATTTACCAAGCTGCAGCCACTCTTCCAAAAAGGAGAAAGAGAATTACCCCCCCACCCTGAGAAAGAAAACCCCTCCCCCGAAACAGCAAAAAAAAAAAAGGAAAAAAAAGCCCTCAGCCCATTTGAGTGTTTTGTGAATTTTAACGTAAGCAGCTGTGAGTTTGTCTCCTGGAAAATGGAATGCAGTAGGAATGAGAATGAGGGCTCTTGTCCATCTGTCTGTCTGGGGGTGGTGAGGGGAAGGAAAGTGCTCGCCAGCCCTTTGGCAACGGCCTCTGCCTCCCCCTCTGGAGCTGACGGGCGACTAGCTCGCTGGAAAGCCAGTTGTCTTCTCTGCAGCTGTTATCGGACCCACAAAAGTATTCGAAGCTTTTTCGAGCTGGAAGAAGAAGGGGTGCGAAGAGAGCGAGGAGCTGCCTGGCCCCCAGCGGGGTCTCCATGCTGGGCACGTCACGGCCGGGCAGAGCTCTCCTGGGAGCAGCAAGCAGAGCGTCTTGCAAGGTTGGGACTGCCAGAAGGAAAGACTAAGGTCTGCCAGAAGGCAGAGACTAAGGATGTGAAGGGGGTACGAATCATAGAATGGGATGGGTTGGAAGGGACCTTAAAGATCATCTAGTCCCAACTCCCCCTGCCGCAGGACTTGGAGGGTTCCCGTTTCTCCCCACGGCTCCAGCACTGGAGTTGGCACGCGGCTGTTTGCACTGGCCCGTGCGTGCAAGGAGAGACGGGGACGCTGCTGGGGGCATTTGTAAGCTGTGGCTGACCCTCCCTCCCTCCCCGGTCTCCGCTTGGTCCCTGTCTCACTGCTGCGCTGGGAGATGGACGTCGGGTGCCCAGCGGGGTGTGGGCTGCAGACGGGCACCGCTGTCTCCTTCCCCGAGTGGTGGTGCAGCTGCAGGAACGGTGCAGAGGGTGAGGCTGGGAAGGGAAGTAGGAAGTTGGGAGCGGAATTGTAGCGGAAATGATTACATAGCGTCTGACTGCTGCTTGTGCAGACTGCCGTTGTTTTAAAAGCATCTTATTGGCGTGATAACTTCCTCTGTAAATCCTGTCCCTTTCCTGTTAACCTTGGACGGTGCTGGTGGCTTTGCCAACTAGCTAGTGGAGACTCGGCGCGTGGCTTTGCTGTTTGCTCTTTCTGCACCTCTTACCTCTGACCTGGTGCGTTCCCGCAGGGAACCGGCCACTGCTCCTTCTCTGGGCTTGTGCTCCCCACCATGATGGTGTTGCATCCCACTTGACTTCACCTTGTCATTACTTGCAGAAGTGCTCTCCGACCCGCTGTGGACGGGAGCGAAGGAGTCACAGGGGGTTACATCCATGGTGCCGATCAAACGCCTTGGGCAAAAACCTTAAGCTTACAGAACAGATAATTTTGTCATGCTAGACCCCTGGGAGAAATATTTTTTCTGGTAATTTGTTGCTTCTTGCCCTGAAGCATTACAGTTTATACCCCTCATAAAGTCTTTCTCTACCCACTATAAACATCCCTATAAATGTCCTTTTGATCTTGGTCCAGATGATATCATGCAGCAGTGAGTTCCACAGGTTAATAACGCCTTTTGTTCCCCGAAGTGGTGTTTTCTGGAGCCAGGTTTCTTCATTACTTGTTTCTGCATTTTTCCTTTTACACACTAGGGTAGATACGAGTTACCTGGCTGGCGTCTCTCTCGCCCTTTCTTATTCCCTGTGCCTCTCCTCCAGCTCCTCTCTTGGCTCCAGTCTGGTTTTCTCCCCGCGTGCACGTCCTGTGCTGTCAGGCACTGGCGACGCAGGGCGGCGGAGGGGGGGTTCTCTCCCACCCTTTTGGAACCCATCACCTTCGTCTCTGCTGACAGGGCTGGGACCTGAACCGCTGTTGCGTTGCGGAGAATTGACATATCGGCTTGAACTGAGCTGTGATGTCTTCAGAGTGTCGCGGGGGCTGGCAGGGGTCATCCCGTCACCCGTCAGATGCTGGGCCAGGAGAGATGCCCGGCTCCTGCGGTGGAGTGGACGGAGGGCGGTGTATTCTGCTGTGCTGGGGCAGACCGATCCGATGGATATTTCAGGCTGGGGTGGATTGAAAATGAACACTTTGAAAAGAGCAAGACATTCTCCAGTGATTCACGCTCCGGCAAGGCAGTGGGCCACCAGGGAGAGGTGCCGGGGCCTGTTATCATTCGGAGCACGTAGCCAGGAGAAGGGCTGGGGGAAAGAAACCCACA
>VZSZ01009889.1:29075-81143 GCA_013398815.1 Ibidorhyncha struthersii
TCAGCTGTCAGGCTCTGCCAGTTCAGCCCACTCGCCAAAAACACCAAAAAGCTACCTCTGGCTGTCCAGATCGGGGGCCAGATGCTGACTGCAGTGCACATCTTTCAAAACCGCACTGGTGACACCAGAGCATCAGGACCACAGCAGTTTCCTCTCCAGGGCACTGAGAGCATGTGCCGAGTTCTCCCCTAAGGCTCTGGCCTGCTGGAGGGGGGGAGCTGTCATGGACACAAGCTCCTTGCTGTTCTATTGCCCAACCAGGCTGCATGCGTGCGCGTTTTGGTAAAAAGCACAACAGGAACGTCCAGCACACAGAGCTTAAAACTTCGGAGGGGTGGCTCTGCCTGTCCGCCCTGCCTGACGGATGTCTGGAAAAGTGCCACAGGCCAGGAGCACCCAGCCCTGAACGTCACTGCTGCTACACCAGCGTATCCAGGCACTAAGAGACTCTGCTGGCTCCACGCTGTGCTCCTACAGCCCAAAGTGAAGGAAGCTGCCATTAGGGGTGGCAGAAGGGAGGGGAGACAGACACCCCAGACACCAAGGAGGGGGGCTTTTCCTTCACCTCGTCTGAGTACTCCTGTAGGCAGAGAGGGAAAACACTCCCTCTTTATCCTTTACAGCATTGTCAGAACATGCATCAAATACCCATCTATTCTCGGCGCCGAGGTTTGGGTGTGCATGCCAAGCCACAGCCATCTGCCATGCTAAATCAGTCGGATTTTGCTCTCACTTGGAGTCTTTCCCCCTTCCTGCTCTCCCTGCTCCCCCAACTAGTAAAGAAAGCCTGCACACAGGAGCTTTTGTGGCTGTTCCCCACAACTGCACATCACACCCGATGGCACGCTGAGGAGCAGAGCCTTGGCGCTCTAATACAAAGGCCTAAGCAAGTGGCACACAAAAACCAGCAAAGGAACACCACAGCAGCCAGAGCCCCCCCGGCTGGCCCAGCTTCCGTCTGCGAAGTTCGCGGAGTGACTTGGCAGACACAGGCAAGACAGAGCCGAACGTGGTTAGCTGCACCGCAGGCTCTCTAGCTGGCTGTGGCTCTGTGCAAGGGAGAGAAGGGGAAGATACTCTCTCCTCAGCTGCAGCAAAGCCTGGCTTGGTGTCTAGCACAGCCCTGGTGACACAGCTGGCAGCTTTCTCGAGTAGCCATTTAGACGGCTGTTCTGGCCTGCTAGGCACACGGTGAACTGGTCACCTCTCACGCTGACACCCACCGGTCTCACCGATTCCGTCTCTGGGCAGCAGCTACTAACTGGCAGAAGTGATCAGGACCAAACACAGCGAAGCCAGTGGTTGTAGCAGGGGCTGTACCCATATGGCAAATACCGCCGGTTCAGTGCAGAAACCCTAGATGAGTGCAGGACTTGGACAAGAGCTCCTACCAGTCCTATCCTGGGAGGAGCTGTTGAGAAGCAGCAACGAAAGGGTTACCCCTGTGCAGCACCCCATACCCCAGGCACTGCTCAGATGAAAAGCGAAGTGCACCCTCCACACCCCTGTGCATGTGTAACCTGTGGAGAGCCTTGAAGCAAGGTTTCTGTACCCTGTTGCGGTGGGCTGCACTTCAAGAGTTTGTTTGAGCCTCTCTGCAGGAGGCCCCTGAAAAGAGATGAAAGGCACTGGTGGCTTGTTAGAGCAAGGCCTGCAAAGACCTTAACCCCTTCGCTGTCTCCGCCAGATAAACTCAGAACTGCCAGGGCTCCCTGTCCAGGGTGTGTGCATGCGTGTGTCTGAAAGTCCCTCCTGACACGCTGCAGGTCAGAACAGCAGCACAGCAAGAAAAGAGGAGATGGTTCCTTTGTAGGGGAGCCCCCGGAATGCAAAAGAGCCTTCAGGTACCTGTGCTGTCAATAATTCCCTTCCCCTTTGCCCAACTGCACTACTTACCATCTGAATCACTGTTGTCGTCTTCCAATTCTTCCTCATCCTCCTCGATTTCATACTTTCCTTCTTCTTCATCATCATCCTCGCCATAGTCCTCGCTGCTTGCTTCCGAACTGTCGTCTGATGCCTGCTTGGCTTTGACTTTACCTGCAAGTATTTTCACTATGTAAATGGGAACATAAAGAGCAGCACACAAGCATACATGCAGGCAGCGTATGCAAAGGGCAAAGCGCCACCAATCCAACAGTCACCCTCAGGAGAAGAGCTAACACACCCTAAAGGGGAAATCTACCCTGTTTCTCCAACAGAGGGCCAGAGAAAGATGCATTTCATTTCAGAGGCGCCTGCTAGAGGTCAGGACACAGAGTGTCAGAGAAACCACCTCAGAAGCCCATAGAAGGGTTTTACTGCTAAACCCCAGGACTTGCTGCTACCTGGTATTTATGGAGCACCACCGGTGCAGCACCCAAGCGTCTGTCATGAACCTGTCTGTCTGCCCTGCTCAGAGAGACATGAAAGAGAGGAGCGGAAGACAGACAGAAGAGTACCATGAGAAGAAATAGGCCTACTGAACAGACACGAGAAAGGAGAAGGAACAAGTCACAAAGCTGAGACCAGAGAAGGGCTGGTTCCACTGAGAAATAGTGCCTGTGTATACCCACCTCCACCCCTCCATGGTGATATGTAACTGGGAACAGGTAGTCTCTGGTTCAGGGCATCCTTGTCAACATCTCTTAGCTTTATTCCCTCTGTTAGTCACAAGAAAAAGGTCTAGGAACAGAAATTGCTGCAAATTCCCTCTGCAGATGGCTAGCTGGGTCCAAGGGAGGCTGGGAGGAAGTATTAAGAGCCTCTGGGTGCTTGGCCTGTGGGAAAATCATCTGCCTCTGAGCCTCTGGAACCTGACTTCTTTTACTCAGGTTGAGTTCACTTCAGTGGAGGAGCGCTGCTCCCCTTTCTCCCTCCTCCGGCCAGTGTGAGTCACCAGGCATTTAAATGACAGAATACAAATTTTGTACAGAGGGAGCAGAAGAACCAGCTTCTTCTTGCCCCCTTCCAGCCACCACCCCTGAGCTAAGCCCAGCTCGGTGCTGCAGACTGCCTGCCCTCGCTTACAGAGCTGCTGAAGAAGCTATTTATTCACACTTCAGACTCTCTGCTTGGAGACTGGCTGTACACCTTTCTCACACTGTGATTCTTGGGCCCCCCCGTGGCATCTATTTTTTGCCCCATGCTCCCTCCTCAGCACCTGACCTATGTTACTCACTGAACTGGATACGGAGCCATTAATAAGCTGGCTGCCAGCACTCCCAGCTCCCCGTCATCACCCTGCTCGCTCTGCTTTCACCCATCTGTCAGCTCTGCCAGCGTGCAGCCTCTGTGCAATTGCCCCCCGAGGGATCGGAAGCTACATCTCATGGACGGAGCTCTCTCGGGCGCCTGCAGCCATGCGGAGAGCACCCGCTCCACAGGAGATGGATTGCAGTGCACCACATCATATTGATGGGCACCTGAGCAGCTCAGGCAACCACCGAGAGGGGCACGCTCTCATCCATCAAGCAGCACTAGCAAAAGCACTGACAGATCCAGCTATCAGCTCATCTGAGAGTATGCAGAGAAACCAGCTGTGGGTAGGAACTGGGTATTGGGTCATTCCTACGTGCTACGACACAGGCAGCAGGCCACTAAGAGGAATTTATTGACCTTCTCCAGCCTCCTGCTCCCCTCCCCTAAGCTCAGCCCCTGCCTCCCCTTCCACCGATGTACACACACGGAGGTCCCAATACAGCCTTCACGCAGAACTCAAGTGTCCATCTCCTGAGGCAGAAGACTCCAGAAGACTCCAGAAGACAATGATCCGGGTGCTCCGGTTAACCAGCTCCCCTCTTCCTCCTCACTCTGCCTCTGGATCCTCAAGCTGACAGCCCACAGCAGGAATTTTGCCACTGAGAAGGGCCGTGATTATTCTGCTAGGAAATGAAAATGTCTGACCTCTCCTTCCACACCCCTGGCCCCCACCAGTCTGGCATTAAATTGATGTAATATGATTACGTGAGGGATAAATGAAGAAACCTGTTCAAGTTCATTAGAGGCACACCAACACCTAATGTGGACAGATCACTCATTACAGCGAGGCCCGGAGAGACGCTGCAGCCACGCTCCCTTCTCGCCTTTAATTGCCTCATGACGAGGCAGTCCAGCACCTCTTTCTAAGCCATTAATAATTTCCAGGAGCAGCCGCCTTTCCTCCCAGAGATGTGTCAGCTGGTAAATGAGAGGAACGCGTGAACTTCCCCACCCCCACCAGCGACACACAGATTGATCAAATCCACCCTCTTTTTTCCCCATCTCCCAGCTCTTTCCTCCCCTGCCCGCTCAGGGGTTCCTGAAACGGCCAAACTTGTTTCTCTCCTCTCTTGCAGAGAGTCTCTCCTGCCTGCCAAACGCTCTCTCCATTCCAGGGGGCATCTCGTCCTGATATGATGGAACTGTTTGCGGTCCCCACCTTTCCGGCCCCGTTGGGGAGGATGCCGGGGGTGTGCAATCCTGCTGAAATGAGCAGGCAGCTTTCAGCTCCACCTGCGCAAGGCAAGAGTAGGGGGAACCTCCCCTCAGATCCACATGATTAAAAAACGATTGCAAATTTATCACTTTCCTTCCTTTTCCTGTGCAGCCATATCTGCTGCACACATCAGTGCACTGCTTGCAATGTATTCCCTGGTGTGGCTGCACCGCAGCCAGGCGCAGACCAAAACAAAGCCACCAGAAATAGACGGCCAAGAGGCAGCATCGCCTTGTTGGAAGGACCCCTATGCTGGGACCCTGGGCGCGTGAACTCAAAGTCCTGTCTGAAACCCCACTCCAGCTGTGTTGAGACATCCCTCCCTCTCCCGCCCCCGTTATTACACCTGAATTTTTCACATCGACTCACCGAGCAGGGGGTGCTCTCCCCAGCAGCAGCAGCACCCCCACCAAACTTCATCCCAGCTGAAGTCTTCCAGAGCAACACAAGATGCACCGACAGGGACCTAACCAGCCTCCAGGAGCAGATATGGATTTGTACTGATGAACTTACGGACCAAATTCCAAAGAACTGTCCACCACCCTCTCCATTCTTTCAGGAGCCCCTAAAATAAACAGGAGTGCCAGAACTGACCGAGCAGGGGGCTCAAACCACAAAGAAACCCAATGAGACTTCAATAAATGTGACACCAGACACAGAAACGTTTGTTATCGCTAGTCTCGCTAGGATTCAGAAGAGATTCATTCCTTCATTGCTGGATTCAGCAAGGCCTGAGAAGTGAGAAGGAAGATTCAGATGGGTGGGAGGCTCTTTCTCCCAGGGACCTGTGGCCTACTGCAAAGGCTGAAGTCAGGGTCGGGACTCAGGAAAGAAGTGAGTGGAGACCTGCAAAGCTTACAGAGCTAAGAAAAAGGTTGCTGCTGCTAAAGATAAATGGCTTATCATGGTTTTGGCTGCTGTGAGGCTGCTAAGGTTAAGGTAAGGAAGGATCAGAGAGCTTAGCTACTGCTGGGTCCTGCAGGACCTGAAGGACTAGGAGGAAGGCCTGGGCCAAGGGGAGAGGGTGGCTCGCTCACTATCAGCCTTTCATCTCTGGCCTAATGCAAAACTGGGGTTGGGATTTAGAAGAAGACAGGTCTAAGAGACAGGTTATGCCTGGATCCTACATGGTCCATTAAAGCAGGCTGATGGCTGTAGCTACCACAAGAGGCTAACGTGCAGTAGGCTTAAAGAAAAAAATTTGGGTTTTTTCAAACAATGTCTAAGTTAAAGTTGTGGCATGTCTTGCTGTGCTACCAGAGGATGCTGTGGAAGCCACACTAACAATGAGGATCAGGCACAATCAGGGAACCAACAGATTCATCAGTGGATATTAAACAAAACAGTCTCCGCAATCCTCAATTCAGAACATCTCTATCTAAGGTGCTGACCACCCTGTAACCTCCCCTGGCCTGAACACACATTTTCCTCTTCCCTCCTACCTCAATGTACTGCAAGAGCACTGGAGGTGTTTAACCTGCATCTTTGTGCACCTGCCTGTAACCCCTCTCCTCAACACGAGCAGTTATAGCCCAGCCCTGGAGCTGAAGGGGAGGAAGATTCAAGGCGATAACACCAGCTGGAGCTGCCTTTCACCCCTGAATCACTCCAAGGATACCTCCAGGAGCACCTGCCCTACCAGAATCCACTACCACAATGTAATGCCCACACCGATTCTCTCCAGAGGAACGTACCCCATCTGAATCTGCTCCCCAGCCCATGCTACAGTTTCTCCCACTTTCTGGGAAACTCCAGGATGCTTCCTACTCAACTCCAGGGCAGTCCCCAGTGGCGCTCCTTGCCTGCTCAAGGGATGCTGTTCTGGGAGGATTCTGGAGGAGGTGGCTCTGCCAGATGCTGCTGCTGCTCCTGCTCCTCCCTGGGAGGAGAACAGGGGCGGGTGGTTCCCATCTGGGAGTTGCAGAGACTGCGGCCAAGGGCTGGATGCAGCAAATCTCCTTTCTCTGCTAGAGCACGGCTGAAAATGGTGGGGGATGCTCAGAACAGAAGTGAAGGTAATGCACAACTGCACCAGTGCTGCTGTAGGACAATGGAATCTGCACATTATCCCCACCCACGTGCAGGAACAGTTTCCATCATCTACCCTTGGCCCCCCCAGGGAACGAGTAATGGCAAACTGTGAGAACAAGGAGCTCCCCAACCCCCTCAGTTTGGGAAAAACGTGCTTGGGGTTGGAAAGACCTCTTCCGAAGCCTGCTCTGCTCTGAGAAATACAAAGGTCTTTGAGGTAGAAGTTAGTTAATGAGCAAGATGTTTTGGCTAGCAATGCTTAACCCAAGAACTCTAGCCGCTCTCCAGGCCTAATCACTCCCAGAGAGATTAGGGACAGTATAAACTGAAATCAACATTTCACTGATACAGTACTTAATTTAAATCAAAAGAAAAGGTGAGGGGGGCTTTGAACAGCAGCTAAGTAACAGAAAACGGATAATTTCCTGGCTTTTAGCAGGCAAATTTCCACTCTTGTGAATTTGGTCTGGGACCTGACAGGCCAAAACAGCTACTAATTGGAGGAACATCCTGTCAACACAGGAAAGATTCTGCCAAGCCAAATGCTGTGATGAGTGAGAGATGGGAGCCATTTGCACTACGCCTCCAGATCCAACATCACACCAGAAAGCCACAATGATGCTGCACCAGCCGCAGGTTCTGAAATCCAGACTGTTATGTAGTAATCATCAGGAGGAAGAGATTTTTCCAGACCAGGGCAAACCATCCTCACAGATTTAACCTGTGGGGTTGCCTAAAGGATGAGTTACAGCAACAGACCACAGCAACTATCTAACTAGAACTCTCTGGCAGAGAATTCCTTCCTTTCCAGAAGTCCCTCCCTGTTCTTTGCAGAGACTGACAAATGCCCAGGACTCTGGAATTGGCCCTTTCCAGTAAGAACTCAGTTTTGGGTGCTGCTGCCAAGCCTTGCTAATGAGGAGAGCACGGACGTCCCTGGGTATGGTTGATCTTTCCAGCACCTTTTCCCACATCAGTCTTGGCATTCCCAGACCATGCCCGTGCTTCCATTCCCAGAGCAGGGAGCGTGTAGCCCACCAGCCCAATCTCTTTCTGCCCACATCTGGAGGTAGTGTTGTGTCAGAAGGGCTGATCTGCTCTGATGAGCTTCCCAGATCCCCACAACACATCAGTGTCACAGTTACTTTCATGGCACCAACCTGTTTTGGATCAGGTCTCCCCTTACTGCTTTTCAAGGAGGTCAACATCACTGGGCATTCTCAGCTATATTTATTGTCTTCCAGCTATATTTCTTGTTTTCTTCTCCCAGAAGGTCTGTCCAGGGCAGTCTTATCTTCCTGCCTAGACTTCTGCCATCAGCTGCTCAACATGTCGCTTTTGGAAGTAGTTTGAGGCTACTCAAAGTCCAAAGTCCTTCCATTGTCCTAGACTCTCCTTTTGCCTTCTTTGAGGAGAGGAGATTGTTATGTCTTCAAACCTCACAGGTAAAGAAGCAAATACACAGGCCACAGCAGCTGCAGGGCCTCCCAAATTCCCTTGCATCTGGCCGCCCTGTAGAACAATGGCCACAAAGACAGGGAACTGGAGCACTCCTCTGACTTCCATCTGCAGCCAGCCCTGACAGTTACTGAATGCAGAGCACGGCTGGAAACATCTCACACCCCACACAGAGTAAGAACAAGAGCTCATTGTATGCATCTCCCAAGACACAGGCACTTTTCCCAGCCTCCCTGTTCCCTGTCCCTTTCCCACTGCAGAGTCTCACCATTGCCTGGAGGGGACTTCACCCTATGCTACAGTACAGACCCAGTGCTCCGCTGTCTCCACCCAGCGCCTCAGGATCCATGGTGGGGCTGAGCACTGTTGCTCCTAGAGATGGAAGCTGCCTTCAGGGCCTGTTCCCTCCCTCCAGAAAACACCCAACGAAGAAAAAAGGCTATAGAGGCAGCTGACCCAGGAATGTTGAAAGGCAAGACCCACTAGTGACATTGCAGTGCTGACGGATGCTCAGCGACTAGATACTGCAGACTAGATACTGCAGTTGTGGGACTTACACAAACAGAGCTGGGAGAGCCCTTTGATATCACGTGGACCTTTGTCCTCATTTGCACTCTCTTCACAATATATGTCAGCCCTTTAAAGCTGCCAAAGAACCTCATGGGCAGATGTCACAAGCACGTGCACAGGCAGGGGGGGTAAAAGCCATGCCTAACAGGTAGATGGCAAACCTTTCTATTCAGCAGATTTCTACAGTGAGCATGGAAGCACCAGAAACAAGGTAGAAGCTGTCCACATTAGTTGCCAGACAGACAGCTGCCAGAGACCTTGTATTGTATCATCAGTAACTTTCATCACAGGTGTGCCTCGTTAGGATCCCAGTGTACATCCAGAAGTCCATCAGTCCAACAAACCTCCCAAGTGTACGCAAAGCCAGTTCCTGGGAGGCACAGGGAGAGACCATGGGTTTCCCCGGCTCCCATCAACCTGCCTTCTGAACTGCAGTTATCACTGCCTTTTTAGAAGCCACTGGGATTATTCCAAGACATTGACTCCTGTAGCAGGCAGGACAGCCCCAGATCTCAAGGACATACCTCAGCAAATCATTTTGATGTCACAATGGTCTCTCAATACCTTGGTGGGTGATGCGCTCAACTTCTGCTCTCCTCCCGATCTTTGCTGGGTCACCTACAAAAATCCACTGACTTCAACCTCAAGCTATCAAACAAGAGTTTTCCAACCTTTTCTTCCATCTGTGTCACAGATGCCTGTGAGGGAGACAGTGCTCATTGGTTCTGTAGTAAGTCTCAAGATCTATCCTCATGCCTTACAATGTGCACAACGAACTAGGACTTTATCTGTAGATTAAATCTCCATCAAGAAGACTCTGTATTCCTGCAAGTCGCCCTACTATATGAATGACAACGCATTTAGAAAACCTGTGATATCCCAAACATTCCGAATTACAAAAAGAACATCTAAGTCTTTCCTCAAACTATATGATGAACTTCTCAGGCAGGTTCCACAATTTACTGTGGCCCCCTCGTGGTCACAGCCCGTGAATGACATCACTCCATTTTCTCTAGAGGCTCTAGACTTTCTTAGCTTGTCAAGAATACTTGCAACATCAATCACTATAAAATAAATAAATCAGAAGTGCATGTAAATAGAGGATAACCATTCTTCTATCAAAGATCCTTATTCTGGTAGCCAGTCCCTATGACAGCTACTGTTTGCAATGGGGTATACAGCAAAGACCCAGCACGCTGTCAGGCTGAGCAACATTCTTACTCTTCTTTTATAGGTGCGTAAACAAAACGGATTTCTGTACCTCCGCTCACAGTGCAAAAAGACAGCAAACACTTTTATGTTCTCCAAGGTGAGACTTCAGCCCAGAACCTGCACAGGTTATAAGCACAAGAAGGAGAACTCACTCTTTGGGAATTACAGTACAAACCATGGCCGCTACTTTGAAGCCTCTGAAAGCAGGTTCTGAGCTCAGCCAATTGCCCCTGGTTCTTGTGCTATCGCGTTGGGGGTCACTGTCTGACAAAACAAAGGTGCTAGGGGGAGGAAAGAGTATGGGTCACGTACAGAAAAAGACTAACACAGGACTAAGTCTTTAAAATGAGCTGGAGTGAAAGTAGGAGAGGGAAAGAAAGACAAAAACCTCCCAACTACCTTCTACCTATCACATTAAAATGCCTCCAAAAGGCAGCAGCATCTGGTGCTCTCTCCTCCTAACAGTATCCTTTGAACCGAACATGTCCAGCACGCATCCTCCTTAGGGCAGGGCTGTATTGACCCACATCCTACAGAATTCTGGACAAGGAGAATGTATGCCCAGCCCCAGCCCCGTACCTTTTATAGGGAGTCCAACATTCTCCTCATCAGAGTCACTGTCCAGGTCAAAGAGGTCCTTGAATTCCTTCTTATCTTCCTCCTTGCTTTCATTTTGCTTCTTACGCTTGATTTCTGGGAAGTTCAAGTCTTCAAGCTGGAAAAAAA
Source organism: Ibidorhyncha struthersii (assembly GCA_013398815.1). Classification (NCBI taxonomy): domain Eukaryota; kingdom Metazoa; phylum Chordata; class Aves; order Charadriiformes; family Charadriidae; genus Ibidorhyncha; species Ibidorhyncha struthersii. Next base: position 39,529 of record VZSZ01009889.1, read on the forward strand.
CAAAACCACCAGTAAGAACAACCTTAATTTTTTACTTTTAAACATGAAATGCTGAGCTTAATCTCAGGAACTTGGCATTGCCCAGTACATGGAAGCCACACTGCCAAGAACAGTTGGGGTTGCCTGCTGCCAAGTAGGAGAGCAACAGGTAGATTTGTGAGTCAGTTATAAAGGTGAATGATACACGCAAAGCACCACTGCTCTATTGATCTTTACCTAATAAACTACTTTTGCTAATGGGCCACCTACTGCTGGTACCTTAGCATGGATAAAAATGCAAGACATCCACGACAAGCGGGCTGTCCTACACCTCTGGACTGAAAGCCATGCAGGCCCTGTGAGCTTGGGCAGCCAAGCACAATCAAGTCAGACTGTGCCGGTCATCTCTGATGTAGCAGTTTTCCACCAACGCTAAAAGCTGTAACAGCTATAGCAAAGGCACCGTCTTTTTGACTGCAGATTTCAGCACAGTTAAATGGCAAGGTGCTGAAGATGCTTGAGGTCTGTCTGCACCATGGCTTCCCCGCTTGATAGCCCTTATGGAGATCAATGGGCCAAGAGCCTTGCTGCTGCAGACAGCCAATATCAATGCCATTAAGTACTTGCAATTGACACCACCTCACTGCTCTTTACACCTCTCCGGAGGGGGATTAGGGGGAGGATTTACTTGCAAGGGCTCAGGCCAGCAGGGCAAAGATAATCAGAATGCAAATTAAATCCCAAGTGCTCTCTGAACATCAGCTGCCCGCTGCCCGTGCCTGGCTGCACACCTCCTGGGAAGCACTCATGCATTAGCACACATTAGCTTGCTTGGAAACATTCGCCCTGCGAGTAATAACTCATTTGCTCTCTCCCACCCGTCAGACCACCCCTCGACACACTCCTCTCTGACCACATCCACTTCAACCCTCCTGTGAGCTTCCTCCAGCGGGAACAGCAGCAAAGCAGCTCTCAGCNCACGGAGACGCGCATTTGCTCCTGCAGCCAATTCCAGCAATTTCTCCCAGCCTGTTTCACGGTTATGGTCCCCAGCTGGGCAATATTGATTCTGGGAGCTGAGCGCTTACAAGCAATAACCTGCAGCACCAGGATGGAAAGTCAGAAGCTGGCCAGAGAAGGGGAGAGGGGAGCAAATCACCAACTGCCATTTGCGGGGTCCTAATTTTAAATCATCTTCCCATGGGCTCTTTTCCACTATGAGATGCCTTGCCTTCCACCGGCCCTGCAGATACCTGCCAGGCTGTCTCTGTGTCGGGAAGATGCATGAAGAAAGCAGCACATGATGGGCTTTCCAAACTGCAGTTGCGGCATGCCAGAGAAGAGAAAAGCAAAATGCAGCAAGAGCTGCAATCCAGAGTCACTGCCCAATGGCTGCCCTCAGCTGACCTAACGACGCACCGTAACCATCCTCTTTCCTAGGGTGGTTACGCTCCTGCAAGCTCCATAGTGGGGCAGGGGGGCTGCCAGGGTGAAAATGTTTTCCTTAGCTCCTACCAGTTCTGGTGGACAAGACAGGCTCATGCTTCACTCCTCTCATCTGTTCTGACATACAACTTTACAGAGGGTGGGAGGGCAGAGGGAGATGCTCCAGAAATACTGATTCAATGAGAGACTCCAGAAAGAAAACACAAAGGTCTCGGAAGCTAAAATATATCACCAGCTATGTATGCTTCTAACCCAGCATTAGGCTGTGATCACAGACACAGGCCCTGTATCTGATCCCTTTCAGTTTATACATTCCTTGCCACTGCGAGTGCCTCAGCCAGGTCATCCTGCCTGACCATCCCAGCCTCGGGGAGAAGCACCGACCCTTCCTGCAGCCCAAGACCTGGACCACCATGTCCTCCCTCGGTAGCTCCATTTGGGTCACGGCCTCTCATGTCCCAGAGATGGTCATCCCAACAGGTACTGTGGCATGTCATCAGTATGACATGCTGAGGTCACTCTGGCAGTCTCCCAGTCACAGGTAGCATCTCTGGGCTCTCTTCTGTGCCAAGAGCCATGCTACCTGCAGAGTCCCCAACTGGCACATTTGTAGCTATCACTCTTCCACACCAGTTAAACAGGAGTCCAGCACTGCCTAACTTGGAAATAGTTGAGGTTCAAAGTGTCAGAAACAGAAGCTGAAACCCAGTTTTGATAACAAACAACTGCTGCATCAACTGCCCAAGTCCCTGTTGGTAGTCCTGTTCTCCATGACCCCGGTCACTGTTACTGCTCAGCAGCAGTAAATGAAACACAAAAATTATCCAAGATCACATTCTCCCCCGTCATGCATCCTGAGCATGGGCTGTTTCCATGGAACACATCACTCAGTAGGTTTAAAGTAGAAATGGAGCTGTGCATGAGTAAAATGTCTCATGTATATGATGCAGAACAGTCTTCTTCAATTTTCCAAAGAGTGTTTTCTCAACATTGTGAAACATTTCTCCAGTATCCTGTGCAGAGCATGTACAGCAGGGAGAGAGGCTGTTAGTTGGGACTTCTTTGTATTTTCATACTCCCTAGGAAAAGTCCCCATTTCCCCAGGCAGCCTACAGTTTTGGGTGAGATCAGTAATGGTTGAACTCAACCTGAGCATACTAAAAAGGACCTGGTGTTGAATCATGCTCAGTCGTGCAACCTCCAACTTTCTGAGACTCCATGGGAGCGCCTTCAAGATGGGCACCTCAAAATAAAGGCACCAGAAAACCCTACTAGGTGTGGAGTGATCACAAAGCAAAGGCATGAGACTTGCACTGAGCCACAGCTCACAGATACAGCCTGTGTTCATCACACAGTAACAGTAATTAAGTAATTTGGGGGCCAGTCTTTTAATCCTCAGCTAGAGGGTTACTATCTACTGAGTCTCATGAAGCCGATTAGTCTACATCCCATTAAAAACCATTGGGAAAAGCAAATGGAATGGGCAGACGGGGTCAGCGTTGTTATATAAGGCAAACTGCAGCTCCTACCAGCTGAGAGCCAGGCTGATTTTTTCTGTTATTATTTCTTCCCCCCAATGGCTGCTAATGGGACATGGATTTTCCCAGCCCTAATGGGCCTCATGGTGTTCACTCTCCTGCTGGGGCTTCACAATGCTGCATCATTAAGCTGGCAGTCCCCACCGAGAGAGACAACAGTCCCATTCACCAAGCAAAGATGTCAGGCAGCCACAGGCCTTTCGGAAAGCTAACTCCAAAGTCTGTCTCTCTCTGTGGGCTTATCTGTTCAGCCCACTTTCTCCAAGAGAAAACAAGTCCCTGTCACTGCCCTTCAGACTTCCTCTGGTTTCAGAAGTCCCCCTCTTGAGCCTTGCTCAAGGGAAAGCCATCCCTCTCAAGGGGAGCCCTCCTCCCCAGCTGGTCCTTGCCACCCCAAGGAGCTCCAGCTCCCCTCCTCCCTTTAATATGAGATGGGGGGCTTGTCTACACTGAGGACTGATCTCCTCTCCCCTTGTGATAGCTGCTGCAGTACCAGGAAAGTGTCAGCTCACACCAGCAGGGCCAGTTTTGGGCAAGATATTAGCCCCACTCACAGCTGCTGTTTCTTAGCTCCCCTTCCCTAATTTCCTTTCTGCAGAGGCCACATTCTCCTGCTGGGTTTGCACAGAAAACAAGCATGGGTTTTGTTCCCTCTGCATGACTGCCCCAGGGAATGTCAGCCTCCTGTCCTTATCTCAGGCTGGTATAAGATACTGAACACTTCTAGGATCTCCCAGGTCTTCTACCATGCTCTGGGACTTGGCTCAGAGCCAATCGTCCTCATGTCCCATTGATTATTTTAATTGTTCCCCACCATACGCTGGAGACACCAATTATATCTATTTCCTGCTCCCTGGCCAAGAGCCTAGCTCAGCCACTTTCATTGCATTAGCATCGAGACAGCTTTCCTTCAGACTCCTAATGTAAGCAAGCTCCCCCCGTCACCCCCCTTTCTGCATCCTGGAGCACAGTGCCATGAGGAGTGGCCGAGGAGCCTTCCCTTGGGCAGGAGATGTGGGAAATGGCAGTCTGAGCACTTCTGTCCACACAGCAAGTCCCACCTCACAACCAGCCATCCCCACATGGCTGAAATGAGAAAATGCAAAACAGACCTCATCTCTGATATTCCTTTTGCTAAGAAGACAGGCATCTTCCCCCCACGCTTTCTTGCAAAGTTAGGTTTTAGCATGGCAATCCAGTCACATTCTGCAGAGCTGGAAAAAGAGCTAAAGGCCTACATGAGCTCAACCCACTCTGATTTACTATCAGGAAAGCAATGCAATTTGCAAGAAATGATGCAAACTGCCCAAAGCAATGTGAGAAGGCCCATGAATGTGGGGATGAATGCACAGAACAGGAACTGCGTGTACAGTCTAAACTTCAAAACTACATCACATGCTTGTTCCAAAAGTAACATCCACAATAAGGCTACTGCCCCAGTTATTCAGACACATCAAATCTGTTACCCAACCTACCCCTGCCAGCATACAAAATTGCTCTGTCGCTACTGTCTTCAGCTTCCCAGCCTTGAATTACAAAGGATGCTGCTGTACCAATGAGTCTTGAAGAGCATGAGCCCAAACAGAGACAGAGGGAAATTTACCCCAGCGCTACTTCACCCTATCTCACCTATCCTCTATTAACTTGGGCAAATGAACAGGCTCCAGCTAGGGGACACAGATGTTGCTCCTAGAGATCCCAGCAAGACAAATCTGCGGGGAGCTGAAGACACCGGCTAGGCAGACGGCCAGCCGCACTCATGCTCCTTCCAAGAATGCCCAGCCTACGCACTCACACTGCTCAAGCCAATTTCAGCTCACACCAGTGGAGCTGGTTTTGACCAGCCACCATCGGGCTGCCAGGACATGGCTCTCTTGTCTCCCCAAACCACAGAGGATGTCCAGTAAGTTAGGCATTTCATTCTTACTCTTTCTTTGCCGCTGATTTCCAGTTGTATCTCCTTCTCTCTGAGCTTCTTCCACTGAGTATAATACTTGATCAGAGGTGTCCCCTCCTCTTTGACCTGCTTCTCCCATTGTTCCTGTGGAGAGAGGGGGTGCAAATTTAAAAAAGGTTCTCAAAGCAGTTTCCCAATACAACTTCGGCAAACGCAGGGAGTCAAGAGCAGAGGTTGAGACTCTTTCCCAAACCACCTCTTCCCAGCTTCTGGGTAGGAAACTGGCAACACTGACTACGAATGCAAGCAGGACTGAGTGTGAATTCGGACACAGTCATTTAAGCATTTAAGTCATTTAAGTCAGGAGTGGTGTGACTGACAACTCTCCTTAGGTAAAGCAATGCCTGGGCACTGCAAGGAAATCAAACAAAGCCAAAAGATGAAATGGACAGGTTGGCCAATGCAACAGTTTACTTATGCAATATCAAAGCACAGGATACCAATGGCACTGAAAGATAGCATAAAGTCCTCAAAAAAGGAGCATCTATATGGTGGTGTTTAAGATGCTTTAGCTTATGGAAGATCACCAAATTTTCTCAGCATGGTGGCCTGAAATGTGGGTTCCCAGATTCCTATTTCTCCCTTCTAGAAGAGGCTTGATTCTCAGAATTGCTGAGAACTCCCAATAGGTTCTCCTAAAAATCAGCTCAATGCCTTCTGGGATCCACTATTACTATCTTGTAATTCACTTCTACTCTAGCTCTAGCGAGAAGACACTCACAGAGAAGTCAACTCCGATGATGCAGCCTACTGTAATGAAAAAGAAATTACTTCAACTGAAACCTGAAAGTAGGAATCAAAGGGACAGATCAGAGGATCTATCAGGACAAATTTTGTCCCCTGCTCCTTCAATGGAGCCATCTGATCACCTGCTCAGTTCTTGCTTTTTAATTCAGAAAAACCTCACACAAGCGTTTACAGGACCTAAGTACCAAAGGTGTCTGATTGCCTGTTCCCTCCATTCTACAGCCAAATGTTTATTTTTGAAACAAACATTCCCCTGCAGGGTCTTGGACTCATCCCAACCTTGAGGGAGCAGAGCAAGAAGTGCTGAGCCTGTCCAAGAAGGGAAAATAAGAAGGTGCAAATATGGTAAATGGTGGGAAGCAAATTAAATGGTTAAAAATTCTTTTACGCTTCAATCACTTGGCATGTTAGCAGTGAAAGAAGGGTGGTGGTATGTCCTTATTAAAATACATTCTTCTTAAACTGCCAACACCTCTTTAACTTAAAACCTGCACAGAACTGTACCTGTTAAGTGGATTACCACAGCGCCCAAAGGCTTTGCATTACCCCACAGTAAAATCTAATGTAAGCAGAAAGATATGACACACAAGTAGGAACTGAAACAAGCAAACGAGGACGGGAATGAGCAACAGGAGCAAAGGTTAGCATAGATACACTCAAAGGTCACACAGATCCAAAAAGAGTATTCTGAATCCAGGGCTAAGAACAAATCCAGAGCTCTGTATGGGCAGCTGTGGGTTCACAATGCTCCTGTTTGAGGGTGAGAAGAAAAGGCTGGACCATCTTCACAGCAGAAAACACAGCAACGGCTCCAATATTCTTCAGCAGATCTCAAATCAACTGCTTCTGGGGAGCTGAGCCCCAAAACTAGGGAGTTATGGTGTGTTGGCTGCAGCCTGTGAGCCAAGGTGCAGGAAAATAGCAGTCTGTGAACAGGACAGAAAGAGCAGGTCTCCGCGACGGATAGCAGCAGAGAGTTCCCAGCTTACACAAATAAGCAAGTACTCAGTATATATCGTGAAGCGAAATACATCAGTCTAGGCCAGCACTTGATGTTGCCCCTCACTGGGAGGGAAGTGGAGATGATCTGTGGTGTCTGCAGCTGGCACCAGGAGCTGAACTTTGGCAATTAAATGGTGACCAGCTTGTGTCACCTGCACTCTAATGGCACAGAATCTATTTATGCATCCTTCAACAGGCACTATCAATACTGCATCAAGCCAAACAGGCCCTTTCTGGTAATCACGGGTCCCAGACTCACAACCCCCACGGGACTGTTTGTAACACGGCTCCAGGTCTGCACGACTGGAGCCTGTGTCTGCTCTCCAGTCTCCTCCCCGGCAGGCTGCCTGAAAGCACAGCTGATGTACCGCCGACTCCAGCAGCAGTCGCTAGCGGAGACGCCAGCCAGCAGACAGCACAGCTTTACTGTCAGCCTGACCCACCGCTATGGCAAGAGGAGCAATTCCCAAGGAGTACAAAGTCACCCCATTTATAGATCAGGCTCGTATCAGGCTGCCAGCTGTAATCAGGCAATTTGTTGATGCTGCTTGGTATGGACAGCTTCTTAGAAAGACTCTTCTTACTTACAGAGGGCAAAAGTCTATTTGTTCTGTCTGATACAGCTCTTCTGCTTTTAAAGGGTGGTGGGACCCAGAGATAAAAAAGACCATTAAAACGTTCCCATCTTTCTAGTCCGAACACCTCAACAGGAATTTTGAGAGAGTGGATGCCATCACACCTACTTTAACTTTTTGCAATTACCCTTCTATTACTGCGTTTGCATCACTGTGCTGTCCCCAGCATGGATCAAGTGGGTGCTTTGTACCTGTACAAATGTAACACAGATCATCACCCACCCTCCAGAAAAACCTCCCATCTGAAACTTGAGATGAGGATGAATGCAGAAGATCTGGAAACCCCATGGAAATGAGGCAATGCTTTCCATCAGCTCATTCCCTCACTTCACATTTCATTAAGCATAACAGCCTGCTGGGCTGCACTGTTCTTAAACGAAGGTTCCCCAGCTCAGGGCAAGGGTCTACCCCAGAGCCGCGGAGCTGTAGTGCAGCCCAGCACACACTGCGGATCCTGGGGCACTCTTGTCCTTCCCTGTCTCTTCCCATGCCAATCCAGGGACCACAGTAGTGCAGATGAACCTAAAATCGGAGCTGCTCATTATGCATCTGGATTCAACTTCAGCTGCGAGCTCCACTTTTTTTGGTTCTCCTTAGCATTGTACTCTCAAAAAACCACTGACTCACAAGTATTCACCTGCTTCTTAAAAAAAAAAAAAAAGGAAAGATTAACGTTGTCTATCTTAAAATAACATAGAAGAAGTCAGACCAAATGTATCTGGTATGCCTGTCCCTCTGTATCACAGTTCCTGGGATGCAAGGAGGGATCTCTTCACAGTCCCCCCACATTAAGTTAAACATTGCACTACCATGCTCCCTCTGCAGCACCAAGTTCAATCCCCAGGCCGTTTCTTCTTTAAAACTATATAATATAGACCCTTAGATAAAATCCAGCTTTCTAAAGCATGCCCATTACTCAGGAGTGCAGATCCCATCACATTCACAACCTTTATTCCCCTCATTTAAACCTATTTCCCCTGTAATTCCCCCCATGAAAGCTGCATTTCAGCGTGTTGCGTGGAAGTATTAGCTTGGAATTTGGGCTCTGCTCCCTACAGTGGAGGGGGCACAAATGCATTCATGTGAATACCAAAGACCATTTGCTTTCAATTGCTCTTGCTGGCAAGGGGGACATACAAATACCTCCCCTCACCCCCCCCTCCTTCCCTTCCCTTTTCTGGCAGCGTTTGCTGATGAGAAGTGCCAATGCCCCACATATCTTGGAGACAGCCTGGCAAACTCAGACTTTGAGGGACACTTCAAATCATTCTGGGAAGCCCAGTGCTCTGCGGGAGCTTTGGCCCTTCTTGGGAATCTACACCATCTGCTTGGAAAGGAGTAGGGGGAAAACACAGGGCCACCTGGGGATAAAACCTGCCCTCTGGGCACAAAAGATAAGCCACTCTTTCACCCCACACAAGTATTGAGTGGGCTTTCGCCTCTGCTCCCAGGAGCACTGATATCCCATTAAGGGAAGGAAGAGAAAGGCTCCCTTCTCCCATCGGACAACACAGAGTAAAAATACAAGACTGCACAGGCATCCCCCCTGAGCAGCACTTTACACTGTTGCTCTATCCCCTTAAATGGCAGAACAGCCGTCTCCAAACAGGCTTGGCAAACTGGTGCCTGCTTCCCCTAACCCACCTCCCTTACTGGAGGCTGGCTGCCTGTTGCTGCCCCTCCAGAGCCAGCCCTGCCCGATTCACGCCGCTCAGCCACCCAGATGTCCCCGGGAAAGCAGGTGCACTAATGTCAACTAGGAGACATACAGGCAGCAAGATGTTAAAATAATCATTTAGCTCTTACACAAGGGACTGCAGCCAGAGTTGCTGGGAAAAGCAGACAGTGGCAGAGTTGCTGGAAACCCTGTTTTATTTAGCCAAGGACCTTCCCCAGCCCATCTGTTTCATGGAGAGCCCTAGAGGCTGAAACCTCTACCTCTGCAGAGTGGGTGGGTGGTCACAGCACTGCCCGCAAAAAATACAGCACAACAAAACCCTAACCACTTCACTCCAGACGGGAAACATAATTCCTTCAGCAAAACAGTCCAACTCAGAACGGCATTTACAGAACCAAAGACTACTTAGTCACTTCAAACCCAGTTCCATCAACCCCTAAATCCCAGAATAGCACTGCTGTGTCCTAATATTGATGTCAGGATTTCAAAGGCTAATTTTCCTGCAGTGCCCACCCCCGAGTGTCTGAAGACAAATTTGTCTGCACTGCAACTTCTGCTCCATGCCAAGCTCCATGCCAACAGGTGGAGATTTCAGTGATGCAGAACTCCAGACTTCCCGATGATACCATGTGGCCACAGAGAGACCACCCTGATCCATCAATTACCTTGCAAACAGAAATATTTTCACCTCTCTCCTGACAGGCAAGGAAGAGTGAGACCCACTACATCCTCTCACACAGAGATACATGCACACACGGAGTTCACCTGCTATTGGGCTTGCAAAGGCTGCTGTGCTGGATAAAAGCAAAGATAAAATGTCCAATGCAAAGGACGCACAAACAAAGCACTGTTAATAAGGCTTCCTCCCCTTTGGCTTCACTTACATAGGGCCTGTATTTCAAAGGATGGAGCAAAGCAAAAGAAAAAAAAGCTTCAAGCAAGGACACGGAAAGGAATGTCCTGAAAATATGCTACACCATCCCTAGGAGGACCTGGCTCAGAGCAGGCAGACTCCTGGAGCAGGGGAAACAAGGAGAAAGGCAGCATCTCTCAGCCTGTTAGCCAGATGGCCAACTACTAGCTAACACACCTTCTAATGTACTGTCTTCTAGCTGTGCTACAGTTCATTTCCTAAGATAAGAGGGCGGTCTCCATCATCACCTTAGTCACTCTTTTCATGTCATCACTGAGGTAGAATCCTGATGTTTAACTCAACTGCTCTACAGGCGCTATGAGCCACCCAGAGCCACTGCAACTTCCCTAGGTGTTGCATGTGCTCGACGTTTTCTCAGCAGGCTGGATACTTAGGCTGCAGAGAGAAGAATATACCAGCCTCTCTCTTGAGAAGCAACTGCAGTGGCCAGGGTCCCTGATCACTGTTCTTACGGCTCATAACCTTCTTGATCCTATAGCTCTGTCTCCACAAGGGCCCAGGAAAATGGGGAAAGGTTTGCCTCAGGATCCTGAACTGCCACGTATCAGTCTGCTGATGCCTTGGTTCTACACTGCTGGAGACCGGTCTCTACAGGCTAGGAGGAAACACGCTTACAGAGGTGGGAGAATCCCCCCTATCACTTTAGGCACAAACTGGCACCTATGTATCAGGAATGCGATGATGAAAACAAAGAAACTTCTCAGTAAAGGAGATGCCCCAGCAAAGCAAGGCGCTTCCATGCGTGTGTGTTGTAAATAATAGAAGGGTATAATTTATGGACTGTTTTCCGTGAGGCTCTTGGCTGCAGAGTCTTGCCAGCTATAGCATCAGAACCCTGCCGAGTTCAGTTGTTTGTGAACATCTGCCCCACCCCACACACTCCCGTTTCCATGATCTCGTCGTCCCTCCTCCCTCTGCCACCCGCTCAACCCCAGCAGCCGGAGTCTGACTGTCTTTCCAGGAAGCCCGAATCGAAGTAGCAGACTCACCACAGACTCCCTGCTGGCCACGCCAAAGGTAGCTTTCTGACGCCTGCTGGCGATGTAGGCAGAATTTTCCTGCAGTTTCTCCAGGAGCTGCCGGATAGGCTTGCAGTAGTTGGCAATCTTGCATTCCTTCAGGAAAGATTTTAGCTGGGAGGAGGAAAACGAGAGGAAGAATGAAAGCAATGTAATAGTTTCCATAAAGAGATCCCATCAGCAAAAACACATTTCCCACCCCCAGTGACAGACAGCACAGGGCGTCTTTTCCCTTCAATTCATACCATACTCCAATGTATCACCCATATTCAACCCTGCGGGTCCTGCTACCCTGGGCTGGGAGGACGCAAAGAGTTGCAGCAGCAGGCCAGATGTTTGTATGTGATCCGGTGCAGGGACCTTGCTCAAAATCAGCTCTTTGCACCCTTTAACACTACTTCTTTCTGAAAAAAGCGTATCAGGGGAGTTCAAGCAGCCAGCAGGAGAAAAGTCTACGCTCTCCGGGGCCTCAGCTCCCAGCTGCCATTGTAGTTACAATATCACTGTCTTCTGCTCAGCCAAATAGTAAGAGGGACTGTGGACCAGATGCATGGAGACCAGGAATAACAGCGGATACCTGTGGATGCTAGATGGTCAAAAGCACAAGGAAGCCAGGATTAGAATGGGTAAAGGTGTCTGTGCGTTAATACTGTAGAACACTAGTCGATATTGGAATGGGAATACCAAATAGAAGAGGCTGTGGATGAGACTGATGGCTGGGATTGAAGGCAGAGTTTGAGAAGAGACTTAAAATTGGGGTGCAAGTGTCTGTGGACTGGGAGTAAGGGACTTTGGCATAGCTCGGTGGGAAAACTTGGTGCTGCTAAGCAGCAGAGCTGTGGGTGAGGACAGATGGCCATCTGCAGGGTCACACAGGGTGAAGTTTGCTAAATGTCTGACTGTACCAACCCAACTCCAACTGGCACCACTGAGTTTTCATGGGTGCAAACCCACATGCCCACCACATAAAAATTAACAAAATAACCCTCTCTGTGGACAACTTGTGCAGCATGTGCCTAATAATTCTTTTAGACCTAATACCTTATGTGTAAAACCCTCAGGACAAGAGCCAGGCTGCCAGGAAACCACAAACCCTACTGCTGCCTGAAAGGGCAAGGATCATCCTACGCACAGAATCTGCTCCTGCCCTCTCTCTGTGCCCAAAACACACTTCACTACTCTCAGACAATGAGACTTCACTGCAAACAGAGTATGGTTTTGTGTTGTTTTCTTTTTTTATCTCAGTAGCCTCATCCTCAAGCAAACCTCTTTTCTCCCCACCAAAGATTTCCCCTCCCGATACAAACCACCCTCCACACCACTGCACTGTTCTGACACCTCCAAACTAAAAACTAAGGCAGTAGTGGATGCTTTTGATGACAGAAAGAGATGGGGGTGTCCAGGTTGACTCATGGTTTGAATTCCAGTCTACTACACTGTCTGCTAACAGTTTTCACCAACCCCAAGACAAGTCCCTGGTGTGCTGTCCAAATACTGCAGGCCAAGCTCTTCGCTAGAGCTATATATATATATACACACACACACACACACACACACTACACAGACACTTGATTTAGAGAAAGAGATCCAACAAGGCAAAAGAAAATGGTTAACCACAATTGAACCTTCATCCCAGCTGGGACCTGCAGATGCTATCATGATAGAGATAAAGGGTTTCTAGTCAGCAAATACAATACTGCCTTCTCTACTTACGGCTTCAAACGTTCTGCTTCAGAAGACAGAGCTGGGGGATGGAGCAAGATGTCTCCCTCCTCTTCAGCCTACATGTTGGCTTGATCTTACATGCCAAGTAGGTAGGTATGAAATGTTAATCAAGTGGTGACAGTCACACCTAGCCCCTCTCTGTCAGGACACTGCTCTCCTGGATGGGTATATTGCTGCAGGATCTGCTGTATGCTACACACATGGAGAATGTCCCCCATTACCTAGCAGCAAGGGCTTCTCTTGTCCCTTTATCCCCAGCATACACCCACCTGCCATCATACATCCAACTCAGACAAACAGGAGTTAAAATGAGTCTCTCCCCTTTCCACAAAGCAAACAACCCATCACACAAGTACAAAGGAACCATCAGCAAAACTATTCTTCTGCTGGTGAAGCCTGTCCTACCCCCACCCCCCCCTTCTAAAATATTTATTTTTTATAGGTGCTGCATATTTATCTCCACTGAGGGATGCATTTGTCATTTGATTTATCTCACTTGATCCCCCCGGCTGCAGCCCCAGATCCATTTCATCCGCTGCCACATACATTATCATTTTTCTTTCGTTGCAGAAGTGTCACCAGAAATCCTGCGAAATCTCAGGCTCTATCTGTGCAGTTTGGTGTTGTGTGTTCGCTCTCACAGCCATATGCTTAATTTCTTCTTTCCCCCTCCTTTCTCCTATCCCTGCAATCCCTCACAGCCCCACCACTATCTGCCACAGATATTAACAAAATGTAATGAGATCTCGGCGCTGCGTTAAGAGGCAAGGAACAACCAGGAAGGTAAAAGAAGATAGAGGGAGAGAGAGAGAAAGGGACTCTGTGTATGCTTTTTTCCACTGTGCCAAATACAACAACCATATCTTTCCAGAATAAAACAATCAGAACATACATGTGTATGTGTGTGTGCATATATGTCATTAACATCTCACGTCAGCTCCTAGCTAAGCAGCTCTGTGATTAGTGGGATTGATTCTGTCGAACTGCCAGCCTTAAACACCAATGGTTTATACCAGCAGAGACCACAGCAAAAACCCAGCTCCTCTTACTGTAAACGACGCAGGGAACTATAAATGATCTGAAGCAGCTGAGTGTGTGTGTTCCAGGGAACCCAAATCAAGCCCAATCGCCCACTCACAAAAAGTAGAGGGGACAGAGAGCAAGCAGCAGTAGGAGTGGCTGCTGGCAAGGCAAACCAGCACCTCCTGCCCTTCTGTCTAGCTCAAAGTCATGCCTAGATCATGCCATCTCCTGCCTCCACCCAGCAGTACCTACCCCTTACCGACACCTGCCCCGTTTTTCCCCTTAACCTCCCACCTCTGCTCTGTGATGCCTGACCAGGCTCTAGAGGAGGGAAGAGGCAGTCTCTTCCAAGCATCCAGACACACAGGCTCTGCACTCTGAGCTCCTTACCAGCCTGTGGAGGCAGCGAGCGCTATGGGGTCATCCCAGCGGCTGGGCAGAACGGCAGCCTTTGAACTGTCTCCTGTTCCTACTGGCTCTCCTTTCCTTTGATCTGCCCGGGTGCTTCCTGCCTTCCAGGCAAGGAGGTTTTAAAAGTTCAGTTTGAAGGCAGTTCAGCCTAGCTTCTCCCAAAGCCGCTGACCAGAAGACGAGGAATGCAACCCTCGCCAGCTGGAACGCAGCCCCTACGACACGGCACTGAGAGAAGCGTGAGCTCATCAGGGAGGAAGAATCAGGACAGATGGATTTTTACAGTTAACTGGAACCGTTCCAGGAGTAAAGCCTCCCCCCCCCAGCTTTCCCGAAGACTCTGAGATTTTGGGAAGCTAACCTCAGCACCCCAGCCCAGCAGACGCCACGAGGCTGTGGTTAGTGGCAGCCAAATAGGAATCCGATAGCATTAATTCTCTGCAGAAATACAGGCTGGTCCCAGGGTGTGTTTGGAAGCCACAGGGTGTTTGGTGCCAGAGGGCCGTCAGCCGTTTTTCATTCCAGCTAGAACATCGGCTCCGACAGCTTCGATGCTCTCAACAGCTGCTGGCTGAGAGGAAAGGGCTTTGTTCGCTGCCGATAAGTGAGAAGCACGCAAAGCGAGAGCAAGCACAGGAGCTGCTCTCCTAGCACAGAGAGCGCCTGTCAGCTCACATTAGCCAAAGCAGCCTACTGCCAGCTAGGCAATGGCCTGTGCCAGGCTGCAGGGACCCAGCCAAGAGCCATGCGCCTGACAGATGCCAGCCTATTGCATACAGCAGAAACAAGGAGATTTGCCTCCCAAGCAGCCTGCGGGTCCCAACCGAGACATTGCTCCCACGTCAACCAGAGGCATCATAGCAACAAGGTATGCAGACACAAGGTCTCACGGCAGACACCAAAGCAAAGCAGAGGTTCACGTCCCCGTGGAGGATACGCCAGCAGCCCTCTGCCAATTTCATGACATCTGCTGCTCATGAGTCAAAAATAGAGAGGAAGGGAGGGAACAAGTTCCAACGCGTTTGCACTGAGCAATCTTACTGTGCAAAGCAGAGAGGTCACTGCTCATTCAAAACTGAAGCCACCCAGCTAGCAAGGTATTAGGGAAGGATTACGCACAGTACACCCAGATGAACAGCACTACTGGGCAGTTTTATTGCGGACAATAAAGTATGTAAACCCGAAGTGGCTAGGAAGAACACCCTGCACCGTGGAATGCCAGGGGAGAGGCAAAGGAGACAACCTTAGGAGGAGAGATGGAGACAGGGATTGCACTGTTTTCTATGGAGGGACTTGGGGAGAAAGTGCCCCAGTAGATGGAGACGCTGTGAAAGGAGGGAAGATTGCCACCTTGTGGAGAGCACGTCAGGGAGGCCGTAAGGCAAGGAAAAGTACGGGCTCACTGAGCACAGGTACTGCTCTGAGACAATACAGCAAAATACAGACAACTCTGAATTGCCAAGAACTCATCTGCATTCGCTAGTCAAAACCACATCTCTATAGCAATTATGCAGCCCTCTATTCCACTTTCGCTCCCAAAAGAGAGGCTAACTCCACAGCCACTTTCACGTACCTTCAGCCTCCTAATTAGATACGATGCCTCTGTTACTCCCCAAGAATTCCCCAAAATGCAAAGAAAAACTATAATTAAGAAAAGGTAAATGGCCCTCTCCTCACATTGTGAGGACCATCTTGAGTTCACTGTTAGCTTAAACAACTTGATCCCACTCTGTGCACATTCATGGCATGACCGAGAAGCATCTTACACCTTACCTGAATGACAGTGGGGAGAACCAGCTCTGGGAATCCAATGCTGTAGGCCTGGCAATGGAGATACTCAAGCATCAGGTCATAGAGCTGTTCAATGAGTCCATCCTGGATACGGGAAGCAGAAATACAGATATCAGATAGGAACTAAACCCTACAGCGCCCAGATTGGGAAATGAGTCTCCAGCCTTATGGGACAGGAATACAAAGCATACTGCTGGGGCAACTCTGTTGTTTACAGAGAAGCTGTGCTCTGTTGGCCACTGGGATTCCACTTACTCGGAAGGCCTTCTCCTGCAGGTTGACATTGGAAAGCTTCAAGATCACTGCAAAGTTTATAGGCTTAGCACTAATCCGTCCTGGCTTCTTGTTGAAATCCACTTGTTGGAGAACCTACAACAGAAAAAACTGAGTGAAAGGTGATCATCACCGCAAAACAAACCAGATACCAAATGACTCAACCAAGATCACGCAGTTGGTGACAGAGCAAAGACAATCCAGAAATCCTGATTCCTGCTTGCCTGTTCTGATCACTGTCCCACAGCTTTCTTAATACTGTCCTTCTTAAATAAGGGACAGTTACAGAGCAAACACCAACCACACTGGAAGCTTTTAGGGACCCAAGTGTGAAAAACACCTCATAAGTGTGACGTAAAAGGAAACCAACACAAGCAACAGCACAAAAAACTGGAGATTTGTTCTTCAGACCCATGCTTCTAACTGTCAGGAAGTTCATACTGCAAAGCTTGAGTGTATTTTGGAGCTGTCCCTTAAGGTGAGAAGCTTTTGAACAGCAAGACTAAATGTTGCTTACACCAAATCCATTACCCTTTTATTGTCACTGAAGTAGTTGTCCCAGGAAGCAGAGAGACCAGTAAACCCTTTTCACAAACACCCTTTGCCAGGCAAGGTTACTATTCTAACCCAATTCCCATTAGCATCCCTTGTACTAATTATAACTGAACAGCCTTTGACTACGTACATATTATTCTCCATGGACACGTTTCATTTTATAGCAAGGGACATGGAGAAAAACTGTCCCCTTCCCAGAGTTGGAGGGGAGACCATGCACCCTGCTCACCAAAATGATAAGCACACACAAGCTCTAGGGTACAGCTGGATGCCCAGTAGACTAGTATGTAACGTCAAACAGCAGACCTACACCTTTGCTTTTGTGTTTTTCCAGAGCTTGTTTAATGATAACGGTTGGGGAGAGGAGTATTTCTGTAACAGAAGGCATGAAGCTTACATAGCAGAAAGAAGAAAACGGAGAGGAAGTTTACATACGTGTATGGAACTGGCTCTCCAGGGTGGCATCTCAAGTTTGATTTTGATTAAGAAGAACCATTATTGCCTTAAAACTTAACAAACTGTATTCAAGACCAAAAACCATGAAAGCCTTTTTCCCCATTCCCTCCTTTCTGGAAGGAGTTTCCCAGCTTCAGTGGGGGAATGGCAACTTGAATCAATGAGAATTTCCGTTCTTCTCTACCTCAAAAGGCTACATGTGGCACAGAGGAAAGCTATCTTCAGCTGAAATCAGCTAGAGCCAGACTCTGCCTTGGGCCCTACTGCCCTGGGCAGATGTTAGGCAACAGGGTACACTATCCCAATAAGCCTGTGCGTTGTGCTGCTCTGACGCTGTGATGCAGGAAGGAGCAAAAAGTTTCTGAAAAGGGCAGCAATACAAATATGCCCCTTCCCACCCTGGCAGCGGCTGACCTCGAGAGAGAGGCAAGAACTGCAAAACCCACTTGATCCAGGGCAGATTCCCAGAGACCCCCATCAGGGGATAACACATGGCAATCAAGGGAGGCGATCTCATTAAAAAAAAAAATTAAAAAAAAAATCAGCCAACAATTGGTGATCATTTGCATAATGGCAACCATTGAGGGGGGCTGATGAGGAGAATTATCCTGCCCACCCATACTTTTGAGCACCTCAAAAGCAGCCTACAGTTCCTCCCCCATCCCTAACACTTTTAAATCATGCTCCTGAGCAGGAAATAATTTCTAGTCCCTCTATGCAGCAGCAACACATTCATCATCAGACCCCAACCAGCCCAGCAACGTGGGGATGCAGCACACTGATTGCTAGAGAGTGAGGTGAGGAGGAAAGGGAGGGTGTTCAGGTCACATGGATGCCCCCAGGCCAGAAAAGCATGGAGACGACTATTGATTTTTTACATTTTATTTGTCAATCCAGGTTATTTGGAAGGGAGGGACAAGCTTGGTGGCTTGTGAAAACAAAGAGCCCTAGCCTAGGGAATCGATGCTATAAACCTCGTTATGCACAGTTATTTCTTTGGCCAAAACAGTAGTATTGATCCCTGAGGTCAGACACATTAAAGCAAAAGGCGTCAGGCTCTGTGGGATCCTAACATGCCGCTAGGCAAGCGGAGAAATGCAACCAGAGGTTTTGAAACTCTCCCAGGAGGTGCTAGGGAACTGGTCAGGATGTGTGGGAAGGGGGGAAAAATGTGGTTCCCATCTCAAGACTGTGCAGAATGGATCAGCTAATGGCCAGACTGAAGGAGAGGATGACTGGTGTCTAGGAATCTTGTGGCAGGGTGGAAAGGCGATAATGAGGGAGTAGAGGGCCAGAAAATGTCAAAAGCCAACGATGTGGCTTAAGTGATAACCATGAGCAGACAGAAGAAAGGACAGGGCAACACAGGCAGGAAGGAGAACGATTTTTGGCAATCTCAAGGTCACAGATGATTTCCACGCGGATAGCCGGAAGAGTGCTCAGATAGACAGTTTACACTGCCAGAGTGCACACCAGAGAAGCAGCTTTGCACCCACAGCACTCCCATTGTATTGCCCCATCTGCCCCCCATTTCTTTCTCTCAGGCTTTAGCAAAAGCATCCCAGCATCTGCTTTGATCACCCCAAATCTGTCCCAGGCCAGCTCATGGCAGGCATACAGGGCTTTGCTGGCCCTGCCTGCAGCTTTCCCTTGGGTCTGTTGCTCACCCTCTCACTTCACTGCCCAGAGAAGCTGTGGAAACTCCATCCCTGGAGGTGTTCAAGGCCATGCTGCATGGGGCTTTGAGCAACCTGGTCTGGTGGGAGGTGTCCTTGCCTATGGCAGGGGGGTTGGAACTGGATGATCTTCAAGGTCCCTTCCAAGCTAAACCATTCTATGATTCACCGAGGAAAGGGCTGAGAGCACCTAGTTAAGCTGCTTGCGGCAGAGTCTGATCATTGCCAAGTTCAGACAAGCTGCCCAGCTTTCTGCAGAAGCTGGATTGGAGCACTTAGACACAAAACAGTTAAGGAAGTCACCTAAGCAGGTTCAACTAAAACAGGTTGCTCAGGGCCACGTCCAGTCAGATTTTCAGTATCTCCAAGGACAGACACTCCACTACTTATCTAGGCAACCTGTTCTAGCCCTACCATATAAAGTTGTTGGTGGTTTGGGTTTGGTTTTTGTTTGGTTGTTGGGTTTTTGTTGTTGGTTTGTTTTTTGGTTTTGTTTTTTTTTTTTTTTTCAATGCTTAATTAGGACCTCCTGTATTTCATTTTCTGCATCTTGCCTCTCATCTTGTCACTAAGTGCCATTGAGAAAAAACTGTCTTCAGCCTCTTTATTCACAGAATGGTTGAGGTTTCAAGAGAGCTCTGGAAATCGTCTTGTCCAACCTGCCCTGCTCAAGTAGGGCCACCTAGAGCCAGCTGCCCAGGACTATATCCAGATTACTTTTGAGTATCCCCAAGGATGGAGAATCCACAACGTTCCTGGGCAATCTGTGCCAATACTCAGTGACCCTCGCTGGGGGGGGAAGTGTTTCCTGATGTTCAGACAGATGTTTCAGCTTGTGCCCACTGCATCCTGTCCTGTCACTGGACACCACTTAAAAGAGTGTGGCTTTGTCTTCTATGCACCCTCCTTTCAGGTATTTCATACACAATAACAAGATCCTCCGTGAGCCTTCTCTTTTTGAGGCTAAACAGTCCCAGCTCTTGCAGCCTCTCCTCACATAACAGATGCTCCAACCCCTTCATCTCTGTGGTTCTTCACTAAACACACTCCAGTACATCCATGTTTCTCTCTTGCCCTGGAGAGCCCTGACCTAGACACAGCACTCCAGCTGTGGTCTCTTTAATGCTCAGCAGAGGGGAAGAACCAGAGACAAACTGCTGGCAAAGCTCTGCATGCCCAGCATGCCATTGGCCACCTTCTTTACTGCAAGGGCACATCACTGGCTCATGGTCAACTTGTTGTCCATGTCCTTTTCTGCAAAGCTGCTTTCAGTCAGTCAGCCCCCAGGATGTTGTTATTATGGGGTTATTCTGCCTCAGGTGCAGGACATTGCATTTCTCTCTGTTGAGCTACATAAGGTTTCTGCCTGCCCATTTCTCCAACCTGTCATGGTCCCTCTGAGTTGCGGGACATTATCTGGTATATCAACAACTCCTCCCAAGTTCATATCATCTGCAAGCTTGCTGATGGTGCTACTCTGCCCCACTATTCAAACCATTAATGTATGCGATAACCAGTATCAACCCCAGTATCAGTCCCCGGGGTACATCGCTAGTGGCTAGCCTCTAGTTGGATTTCATGCCACTGGTCACAACATGAGCCTGGAAGTTCAGCCAGCTGCCAATACACCTCACAGTCTGCTTATCTGTCTGCAATTCATCAGCTTGTCTGCGAGGAAGTTATGGGAGATGGTATCCAAAACCTCGATAAAGAGAAGATAAACAACATCCACTGCTCTCCTGTCATCCACTGAGCCAGTCATCTCACTGTAGAAGTCTATTAGATTGGTCAGGCATGATTTCACTCAAACAATCCCTGGTACCTGCAGGGCTGTGATCCAGAATTCAAGAGCTACAATACGGTGATGGAGGGAGGAGAATGAGGAAGAGGAAAGATCTGTCTTCAGTTGGTGCAGTGGTTCAGCCTAGTCTGTCTAACTTTCCAGTTTTTCCTCTCTATGTAAAGGAGGCAAAGAGCCCATGTCTTGTAGAAAACTGATTTCAGATCTGTGCTTAAATGTATGACAGTGTCCAGCATTATCAATTCTCCAACTACAATCTTCGCATCAGCTGATTTCCTCTGACACAATCTGCTGCCCACTCCCATGTATGTTGCACTCCAAGCCCCTGGGGACTTTCTCCAAAGCAAGCTGCACATCCAAAACAAGACTCGAGCCATTTAAGTGTCAAAGTGAAAAGCTCGTGCCTTCCTAAGCGTGTCAGGGTTAACCTCCTCTCCCACCCCTCCACAGGGGACACCAATTTTAAATTGGCATGTGAAGTCTGCCTGTGGGGAGATTTCTACCTTGTTTATCCACACCTGCCTTCCAGCCACCAATTTTCCTGCTGCAGAACTAGTGCCTGTCACACAATAATTGAAGTGATGAAGAAAAAAAAAAAAAAAAAAGCCTGGGATCTCACAGGCCTTTCAAGGAGAGTAACAATACAAAAATAAAAGCCTGCCTGCTTTACACTCTCTCCCAAGCCACCTCCTGCTACCCAAGATGGAATTTTAGCAAGCTGCTTGTTTTGCTCCATCCTGGAAAGCAAAGTCAGAGGAGACAGCACTGGCTGCCCACGATGGGGAGCATCAGCCCTTGTCAAGATGCATCAAGTAGCCAGCTCTCATTTCTATTGGCAGGGGCTCAGGGAATTCCTGTGCCTACGGGAACAGCACAAACATTCAATCTGCTGTCTTCTGAAAGCAAAGACAGGGCTGAGGCAAGAGGTAGCAAGGGCTGGGTTTCCTTGATGAAGATGGGGAAGGCTGTGCAAAGCCTTCTCCAAGAAGTGCACAAAACAGTCGCAAACTCCACAGCCATTCTTTTACTGCGCTTGGATTCAGTTGCAACAGCGACAGACAGAAGAACTTTTCCTCATTCCTACCAAACAGAGCACACCTTACGCTGGCTTCATTCCGCTCCCCCAACCCCAGTCATACCCCTCAAGTCTACTCCTGCTTAGTACCAAGACACTGATCAGATCCCTCTCTCTCATGATGGTTTGGATAAGGGGCTTAAAATAGATTTTGTTTCAAGACATGGTGTGGTATGGGACTCATGCGCATTGACTAAGTCACTGCTGAATTTGTGAGCTGGTAGAAATAGGCTCATAGTTAAAGCACTAGGCTGGGCATTAGAACACGGATTCTCCTCCCAGCATCACCACAGCCACCTTGGGACTTTGGGCAGGTCACTTCCCCTCTGCATGCTAAAAGTTCCTAGCATCTCATCCGCACAGGTGGAACATATCTCCTGCCTGAGGACAGCTTGTGGAGACACACTAAGGGTTGTGTTCAGATTCCTCTGTAACAGAGAGGAGGAGGAGGGAGTTAGGAAGAGATGGAAGTACCAAGGGAATAGCACTGAATGCTCTTGGGAACTCCACAGGCTGAGGGATCCCCTGCAGAAGACAGGCAGGAAGAAGGGAAAGGTTGACAACTGCAGGGAGATACGGGAGTTTAATATCATGCCGGTCACCTTGGGTTACAGGAGTTAAAGCAAATTCATTGTTAAAGTAATGTGAAAGAGTATGCAAGCAACACACATGCACACATTTACCCTGCCCCCATCTTTTTCCTTGTCACCAACACCTGGACAAGCTAAGCCAAATAGTGCCTCACAAACAAACACAGCAGGATCGGATGTGGTCAGGGGCTTGTGGAAGCTGGGAGGAAGCTCAGCATGCAGTGTGGTAACGTCTGGCTGGGGCCCGACACAGATTACAGACAAGGTGCTGGGGCCAGAATGCAGAGCTGGGGGGAGGCTCTGAGGGGAAAAAGGCTTTATCTCTCAGAGCACTAAAAAGCACAAAGCGGAGAAACCATCCTCACCCCCAAGCTCCACTACCCCAGAGTGGAGATGCCTCTATCATCAAATCTGGTTGGCGGAATTTCAAATATGCATGAGCAAGAGGAAGGAAGCAGGCAAATGGCAAAGCCACACAGGCCAGGGAGCAGCAGAGGAGGCGGGAGAGCAGGAGGAGATTTATAAACATCGCTGCCTTCCACAGGCTCAGAGGATGTGGTTTGCAAAGGACGTTTACAACACAAACCCACAGAAACCTTTGCTTCAACAGAACTTGATTAGGAATGAGCCCGGCTGACTCGGGTCATTTATTACAGAAGTCTCCCTCCCTCTTCCTCTTCAGTGTCTAGCTGACCTACTGAGGCTTCTGCATTCCTCATCCTGCCTTGTTCATGCTTCTTCAGTGAAATTTGGCTGCGCCACTTCTGTACTACCTTCTTACAGCAAGAAGGCTAGAGACCTACGTGGAGAGATGTCAGGCATCTGACAGGTGGGAAAGCTGGATGGTCTCTTAACACCAGTATTTCACCAAACATACTGCATGGTTGTGTTCACCGAGATCTTTTTCCTAAAGAAGTTCTTAATTCTTGAAGGGCTTTTTCCTTTCATTTCCCTTTGTCTACAGTTAGGAGAAACTCTTCCTTTTGCTGCAATATGAACACATCAGCAGGATCAAGCAACAACAGCTTGGGGAGTTACTGCAACCAGTTGAGCCTCCGAATCTCCTCTTTGGCAAACCCTTCACCTACTCCAGCTGCATTAGTTAAACCACCTAGGAATGTAGTTTTGCACCCAGCTGATCTCAGATACTCTCCGCTCACAGGCCAATAGAAGTTTAATCCTATTTGCTAACCAAACAATACATTCTGTCTGATGCTGTTTGCCAGGGATTTTCAGAAGTAAGCAAACTGGGCAGTCTTGGGAGCTGTTGGTAGGTAAAGAAGAGTGAGGGTACTTTAATAAGGAGGAGGTAGGAGGCCTCA
Organism: Ibidorhyncha struthersii; assembly: GCA_013398815.1. Classification (NCBI taxonomy): domain Eukaryota; kingdom Metazoa; phylum Chordata; class Aves; order Charadriiformes; family Charadriidae; genus Ibidorhyncha; species Ibidorhyncha struthersii. The sequence continues at coordinate 63,162 of VZSZ01009889.1, forward strand.
GCTGTTGCTAGGTCAGCAGGAACCAACTAACCTCCAGGATAAATGGCAACACTGGGATGAAGGTTCTGGTGTTCGCAGACAACAGTGTAAGCGCACGGATGCAGTGCATGCGCAGAGGGTAGAAACGAGCCGTTGGTACCAGCCTGCGGAGGAAAATAGAAGAAAGGATGTTAGGCAAAGTTTATACAGGAACTGCACCTGCAGCCTTCAGTGACGCTTGAGTGCCCTTCCTGCTCTACAAAAGACAGACAGCTTTCGTATTGCACAGCAAACTGTTTGAGCTGCTAAAGCTATCCCACAGTTGGAAAAAAAATTCACGCACATTAAAGCTATAACACTAACACACAAATTCCTGTAACCAAAGCACTTGGTTTCCAGCTTCTACTGGGAGAAAGTGCTATAAGACAAAAGCTTTGCAGATGAAGTTTATCAGTGATGCTGTTTAGTCATGTTCAATACTTTCAGCTCTCATGCTCCCAGCACAGGTAGGTATGCAAGAAAAAGCACCCCTTAAAGCAGCAAGTTTGACCAAGAAAAGGGCTCCCCCAGCATATCAAAGGGACTACAAGGAGGAAGATGTTTCCCATTTCAGGCTACGTACCCTCTGTGTACCCACAGAGTTCATGCTGTCATCTGAACAGCGATCCTTTTAGTGTGGAGTGTCCCTGAGGCAGAAGGAGCTGGACTAGCAGTGAGCAGCATATCAGAAAGGACAGAGTGGGAATGAGAGTGACCTCTCTCAGGTATTAAGAAATAGAGCCAACTCCCCTCGTAAGGTTGGGACTGAGAAGGGTCAGCTCCCCCAGCACCATGTAAGCTAGCAGCAGAGGGGAGAATGCAGTGCTATCCCTAAAAGACACCAGACCTCATTACTGTACCACTCTAGAAACCTCTTACTCTGAATGACCTGTACTTGAAAACATGGATGCCTCCAGCATTAGTATGGATTTCTTTTTTAAAAAAAAGACAACCTACAGATCCCAGACAACAGGCTCAAGTCTGATAAACGAACCCCTACCCTCCCCGAAGAGCTTGCTGAGCAATCCAGAAGAGGAAAAAAAATATGCTTGACCAGGCACCATAAATCACCTGTATCTCCCCCCTCTCCAAATAGTGAAATAATTATCATTGGATCCATTACAGAAATAAATCTACTTTGCACCCCTGATCTGGCACCACTGGAGATGACGAAAGCCATTCTCAGGAATTAATTGATCGAGGAATAAACCTGTTAAGTGTATAGATTTACTGTAAACCAAGACCATTAATTTTAGAGTGCGTGGCGATGCAACAATCTGCTCAACTCCGTGATGGCTGGATGCACAGGGAATACAAAACGCAGCTGGGTCCCAGCTCTGCTGAGGAAGGTCCAACTGCATAATCACTCCAGGGCACAGCCAGGGGGGGGTCAAACTAACTCACATTTTATCTCAGCAGAGTGCTCTCTAATGTCTCACCATCACTATCTCTTGGAATGCCTGCTGTACTTCTCCCATGCAGCCAGGGCACGGGCTGTGGTGTAGAGAACAGCCTAAAGGCTTCTCAAGGCTTATTTTTACTCACTACAGCTCCTTCTGTTATACTCCTGGGTGTCCACAATCTTCCCCTGGCTAGAGAGGACAGAGAAAGCTTCTTTCAACATCAGCCTCCACCCCACCAGGACAGGTCACCAAGGAAAGTTGCTCAGGGACACCACGGCTGTGCTTGCTTTTCCAGCAGCTGCACCTGCTTTCTCCCCTGTACATGCTGAGAAGCTGGAAAAAAGCTTAACGGGCACCAAAAATCCTCACTTAACTATACGCCAGGGAAGAACTTCATTTTTATAGCTTAGACTGGCAGCAAGGTAGATATCCAAGCAGATGTGGTCAGAAAGACATTTTACGGGATGAGGGGAAAAAAGGATAAGAGAACAGGAACTTCTGCAACAACTCTGCTGCACAAAACCCCAACCATGAGCTCACACAAATGCAAGCACACAGATCAAAATGAAGAACTTATGGATTATGGAGACAGAGAAAAAGCACAAAGCAGAGAAAGGAAGGGGGAAATCATCTCCTCCACATTCTACTATCTCTGCAATACCTACAACACTGCCCCATTGGTCAAACTAACTGCAATCTTTCACCTGTTTCTGAGAACAGCATCGTTCATTATTACATGGCAGTTAAGCAAACTCAGCAATGAGTCTCTTCCTAGCAACACAAAAGTAAAAACCCATCAATTCCAGCACCTCTCCATTCAGTAGTCCACATTCCCTGGACCACATCTTGAGCACAGGTAACTTCCAGACACACATGGGGTCCATTTCTGTAATATGTATTATTAAAAATAGTTTCAATGCATTTTATATGCCGGAAAGCAAGAAAAGGGAGCAAAAAAATGAGGGAGCTGATTTTGATTTTAGCAGGCAATCTACTTTTGTTACTTCTCTTGTTTTATCACTTTTCAAATTCTGCCCTGGTCCCTGCCCAGAGCTAAAAAAAGCCTGTGCTGGATGGTGGTTTCTCTCCATTCACCTCAGGTAAGAGGCCAGGGTGGCATGAGGAGCTGACCATGTCCCACAGACACTTGCTCACTGTCCTTTCGCTGGAGCCAGGCGCCACCTCCCGGTACAAAAGACACTGGGGAAGGAAGGGGGGTGGGGGTTGGGTGTCTCCTCCCAGCACTACCACCCTCCGCATGTGCCCCACAGCACACCACCACATCAGGAGCAGAAGTGCAAGAAGGTATTCCAGATGTTGCACAGCATCCTGCCCCACCGCCTGCTCACAAGCACACACCTCTCAAAGCTGAGCAGTCCAGAGAAAGAGAGAGGAGTCCAGCTCCTTCACACCATCTCCCTAAGAAAGTCTGCTGGCAGCAGGCAGATACTAAGCAGCCCCCAAGCAGATGCATACCCCTCAACTCTTCCAGAAGCGCGTAAAGTGGTACACGAAGCAAAAAAACCCTTGACCTGCAGGCTAGATTTATTTTATCTTCTCACCTCAAACAAAAAACACCGGAGTCCTTATGTAATGCTCGGTTGCTACAGACATGTATCTACGTGGCACACAGACTGACTCTTGCTAGTCCCAGTTCGGACGGCACAGCCACCTACACTGAGAAGAGACTGCCTATACCCGTGAAGAAGCCACAGGGATCCTGGGTACAGACTGAAGCCCGTGGAGCCACATCATTCCCACATCTGCTAACCTACCTACTCCTTTTTTTATATCCTGGACACTGTCTTGGCTCAGTAAGGAAGCCAGGGTGGGATCTATTTCTCTTTTCCCCATCTGTCAGGTTCCCAAATCTTTGAAGCCTTGTCAGACAGTAACTGTACTTCATGCCAAGCAGCCCTGTCCATCACAGATGCTGAGAAATTCTATTTGCTGCTCTTGCCGAGACTCACCCGATTCACCTTTCCTTGGCCCCAGATAGCTGATTTATCTGCCTGGACAGGTAGAAAACTGCCTAGATAAGTCCACAGGACAACTAAAGCTCTACAACAGCAGTGGGATGCAGCCTGTGCACATGGGGGATGGGAAGAGGGATGTATGCACACTCTTAACGATCGTTTAAATCTGCTTATCTTCATCACCACTTGGGAGTTTTTCAAGACCAGGCGGGTGGCATTTTAAAGCTAAGAATCTGGTTAACAGAGCTAACAGGATTTCAAAGATCACCAGAGATTCAGAAATCCCCTCAATGCTCATTATTAACAGCCATTTCAAAGCACAAAAGTTGCATATAAAAACATGTAAACTGATGGGAAAAAAAGATTCTCAGCAGAGACATACTAAAAAACAATAAATATGTCCTAGTTTTTCAAACTCTAACAAATGTGCACAAAAAAAAGCATCATCTAACTGCATTTAAAGAGCTAGAGATGAGGACTTGATTCTGTACTGTGGCACTGTTAGGTCCTAAGGCAAGTCAGTACATTTTTCCTTGCCATTTTGTACAATTGGGAAGAATCTGTGCAGGCTATTCAGGTTGCAACTTCTGTGGAGCAGAGAGCCATCATCGACCCCGCACACTACCTCAAAACAGAGCCTTACTGCTGCAGCTCTACTGCACAACACGTAGTTACTGGCTGGTATTAAGAGTTCACCTCCTCTTGGTCTCTGATTGCACACACTAACAACACTGGGATTCCATAATAACCACTGGGAGAAATTCCACTGTGGTTCAACTCTGCTAATGGAACTAGTGGAGTTCAAGCTTAAATGCAGACCAGTATACCTGGCCAATACTCTGGAAGTGAGGAAAAATAATCCCCAACAACCCACAAATGAGAACAGCTTTCATACTGCCAAAGATACCTGAGCAGGCTTTCCTACTGGTGTGCATATTTTAAGAAAAAAAATATTTAAAAAAATCTAACCACACTTAGGTTCCAAAACCAAGTCCCAATTTCCTCCCTCTTTTTTTTTTTCCCCCCCAAATAGCTCAACTCTGAGACAGTCAGAAACTGCTATACATGGCATGCTTGTACTTGGACAGTTCTCCTTGGAAATATCCAGACAGCTATAACCTCTTGGAAAGAACACTCAGCAACACAGGAATACTACCTAGTGCTGCAATTGCTCTACACATGACAAAGCATTCCGATGGATGTTAAAAGGCTAAGCTTCCCCACTTGGGCTACTTCTTCATACGAATGCTTGGGGACTAGTTATTTTAAGCTTTCCTTCAGAAAAAAAGCAGACACTATCTAGAATATCTTCTTGGAGATACAGTTCTCCAGCAACAGAGGTAATCATGTGCTTTTTAGCACCAAAGTCAACTGCATTGCTTTCGGTCTCCCCAGCTCCCCACTAGATGATAGCAAAAAGTATTAGCATTATTCAGGAGTGTGCCCAGACCACACAAACCCTGCAATATTCTGGAACAGAAAGGAAGAGGAATTTCACAATACTTTCTGTTCTCACTGCTGGTTACCGCTTAGAGACTTTTCAGATTAGGCCAGAAACGGCTGCAGTTTGACACTGGGTGACAGACTGATTGGTCCTCCTTTGACATGGGAGCTCATGGAAGGACTTGAACTGAGCACCAAATCCAGCTGAACTGAAATTCCTTATACAGAGAATTTAGTGCTGGTGTAGGTTACTCTTTCTTAGGCCTTCTCATCACCTAAACATACAGGTGCTCACAACACATCTTCAACTGGAATATTTCAATCAAAAGCAGCTCTCAGGCAATTCCTTAAAATGCAAAGTTAAATCCAAATCTCGTAACAGTAACACCTCCTTAGTAACTGCTCTGCCACATCATGCAAGATGTATAGCCAAAAGAAGAAAAAAACCACCCCTACTTACTTTATACAGCCAATGATGACCTGTGTCAAAGGATAGATCAACGGCTCCATGACGTCACTGGGATAGATTGTGCTGAGAACCCGACACCAGAAATACAGGCAGTGGATATACTGCCAGTTATAAACAGACTGGAAATTCTCCTGCAGAAAAGGGGAAAACACAGGCAAAAACTTGAAAATCTGGCATTTGAGAGTAGTTCACTTTGGTTTCTCTACAGGACTTATTTCATCCAGCATTCTCTAAGAGGAGTTTATGCACTGTTCAGAGAGGAATAACGACATTCTAGCTGTTGCTTTGATGCTAGTGGCTGACCCACCATCCAGCAAGTTCAGATGCTAAATTAGCAACATTATGATTTGGTACTAGTTAGTGCCTTAAAGGAAACAATGAGCAACACAGACTGCTTTTCTTCACAAGTATGGTTCATTTGAGAAGGATGATTTAAGGATCCAGCTCACAGAAGACGGTAGGACATGGCCAAGTGTTAGGAAAACTTTAACTGTTCCCTTTACTCACAGTCCCAAGTCTCCCATAGGTAGGACAGCTGGAAAATAGTACCCCTCTCTGACACCCTTGTAAATTGCCTTCTGGCCTCTGCAGATCAGAAAGGAGGAGAAAAAAGTTGTGTATAGCCACACAGATCCAAGCTACCAAGAAATTAATCTGAATTTCCCCTCTCTGCACTCAAACTCCTTTGGTTGTTACGTAGCAGCTTGTCCTTCCCACTTGAGGCTTCCTTCCCTCAGCTGTATTAACCAAAGCCCCCTAACCACCAACCCACTAACTCTGAAAGGTAGTTATCAGTCCTCATTTTAAAGATGTTCCTACAAACATTCACTGTTAAAACAAGGATCGAATGATCAACCCAGCACTCCTCCCTGTTTTTGGAAAAGACATTACCCAGGACANTCTCAGCCAGTTTCTATGGTTACCAGCAAAAACAATGCCACGGGCCAGCAGTATGCCCAACATGCAATGACGTACCGAACCAGCATTTCAGGCTGGCTCAGTAGTACGGGTAGGTGTCCATCAGGTCTTGTACCAACCCAAGAGACATTGTTTTCAAGACTGTTTGGGCAAGGCCCCACTCTCCCTCTGCCATGTGCTTAAGCAGCCCACAGTGCCAGATTAAATAAAAACCCAGAAGAGTACAGAAGTCCCTCAAGGACACCCTTTCCAAAGAGTTCTGCAGGCCCACGCATTCCCTGGAATTGCACCAAGAACTCAGGAGGTTGCACTCAACAAGGGGCCTCAGCTCCAACTTGTGTTTGTTTCAGACAGACTTTCAAAGGCCAGGTCACCTCCTCTTTTGCATGGATGAAGCAAGATGCTTAAATCCTGAAACAAGGACAGAAGCCCTCAATTGCAGCCACTGGATCAAACCTTGCAGTAGGGACTTAAGTCGCAGCTGGAAGTGGTAGAGCTCTCCCAGATCTCACCGGGTCACTGAGACGTACCAAGCAGCTCTGTTCTCAGCTTCCCTTGCACAAATAAGCAATCTGCTCCTGTAATCATCTTCCACAACCACCCACTGCTCAATTTAAATTAATTGGTTTATTGCTTGGATTTGTATATTTTGGCTGTGCTATTATCATTTAAAGTTCCTACGGCCCTCCCCAGCTGCGAAATCAAGTGGATTTAGTTCTTGTCTGGGCCAGGACTGAGGGTGTAAGAAGCCACTGCAATCCAATTAGGGCATATGCAGCCCAGACTTCATTTATCTCTGCTCATTTATCCCCGTGTCTGAACAGCCAGGGGATTTAACTGGTCACCAATCCTGCAATGTTTGGGAGCAGCTGAACAATAATCTATAGGGGTCTGTTTTGCTAAACACAAATAAAGCCAGGATTAGCAATCTGACTCAGATTTCTGAGGTCAGACTGGAGGTGGCTGAAATCAGGGAGGCTCCCAAGAGGTCTGAGCTGCTTTTTTCAATTAAGTCCTTTAAATAGTATGGACTGCACTGGAAAGATGCACCCATCAGGGTGGTTCCTAATCTTCTTTACCTTGAGGTTTTGCAACAGAGGCTGGAAACAGCAGCTTCAGATTGGTAAAAGAGTGCCCAAGGCAGAAGATGAAAAGTGCATCACAAAGTCTTGCAAGCTGGAGAGAGAAAAGTGACTCCAACCCTGCAGCTGCCTTTCCTCTCCTTCCTTGCTGAAATTCTAAACTAAACACGGGCAACTATGAGGTGATCTCTGAAGCTCCCAGCCCCTGGCAAAAAATTCCTCTGCACATTATGAAATGGGTCATACAAGTAGACACTTTAGACAGACTACCAAAAGCCAGAAGTGACTACTGTAATTTTCCCCTCTCCACACATTCCCCATAGGAAGTACACTCCTTCCACACTGACAGGTACTTACCTTCTTCTTTATCGTCATTGCACTGCGCAAGTGAATGGCAAGCTGACGGATATAGATGAAGGCATGCTGGTAAGAGGTATGTGTGTCCAGGGCATACATCTCTGTCAGTGTGCGCTGCATGAAGTTGATCATAGGCAGGACATTGGGAGAGGTGAATCTGGAATTCTTCACAAATGCGATGTACATTTGCTGTGCAGGAAAGAGGACAAGATGCAACCCCATAAAACAGTACAAAACCATTCTCTGCCCAGGTATGTCTAAACTAGGGGTGAGGTGTTCTTTTTATAAAGACAAGTCACTTCAAAGCTATACGCAAAAATAATAATCTAGCCTGCTACTTTTTCAGGGGAGACGGGAAAAGAGTCTGCATCTTTTTGCACTGTCACATTGTTTAGCACAGCACTTGGGGATGCCCCTGCCATTGCTTCTCTGCAAGAAGAGAGGAACTCTGGGATGGTTTTGAGCCATAAATGCTTATGGTTGGTCACAGTTCTCTTTCTGTAAGAGTGGTACCTAAGCAAACTACACTTGGGAATCTCAGCTTTTAATTAGCTGAGAGATCGGAGCAGCTCAGTAGCACTGAGTAGCACGTCAGCACTTGAGGAAAACCCACAAGAATTTGGAAGGTAAGTATTCATCCAGTAGACAGATGAGTACCAGAGGCCTTCCCTGCTAAGACCCTGTGTGCCTCCAGCAGGAAGGGCAGTAGGAGGAAGCAGGGTATCACTCTGACAACACGGAATTTCCTCCCTGTTTAATTTGCTGGAGGTAGCCAGCATCACTTCCAGCACCTGCCCCGACTAATAGGCTGCCGCTCATGCTCTAAGGTCTTCATATACAACACGAGAAAGAAAAGCTGCCGAGTACGGCAAGTACCAGCCTTACCTTGAGCAAGGGACTTAGGTACACCTCTTTCTTGTAGCGGCAGATCTTGTTCAGCACAAGGAAGGCCAGTACTCTCACTGTTTCCTCACCTGTGCTCCACAAATTAATTGCTTGCTGGAATGGAAAACAAGAAGATACAGGTAAATGAAGGGACAAAGCACCCATTCCTGGTTACAGACAGGTCTGAGCTTCCCTCCTTCACATCAAAAAAACAAGTGAGGAAGAAGATGACACAAAGATGGCAGGCTGTATTGTCAACAGCACTGGCAGCCATTCTGGTTGCAAGGTTGACATTCCCGTGATCAATAAAGGAAACTGTCCAAAACTAGCATATCTGAAAAATGTGTGCACTATTCATTCATGTGCCTAAATACACATTTGAGCTTCAAGCATAGGCACCAGCATGTGACTCAATCTCCTAGGCTTTGCAACGCTTCTTCACCATACCCCAGACAGCAACAGCACACTAGATTACATATTTGGCCAATACATCTTCCAGCCCAACAAAAAAAAAAAAAGTCAATTTTTATGTGTTCTGCAGAATTCAGTGTACGACAACTACACTGCAGTTACACTCCCATTCTCACCAAGAGCACCAAATTCTAGTTTCTCAAAGAATACTATTAAAGATGCACTTGGCTTTGGAAAGGGCACACCAGGGTTTGATTTCTGAATTTAGCAGGTTTTTTTCCTCTGGGCAAATAGGTTGCAATTCCCTGAGATACATCTCCTGGTGGTAGTTCTGACTTAATTCCAGTTCCCTGGACATTCACAGTTAATTCAAAGGACGGAGCAGCAGCAGGGTTTGGAGCCAGAGCCAGGACCTGCGTAAGGCAGCACTTCTGCTGAGACATATCCTTAGTCGCTCTGGTACAGACACGATGACGAGCACCCAGTCCATCATAAAAATACCTACACCAGGCTGGAGAGGGGTAGGCTAGTCTGTGCTAACAGACAGCCCACTGCCGACATGTAAACTCATTAATCTGAGTTCTACCCATCTCTACACTGCATAAAGCAATCATATATTGGTCTCCTCCCTCAAGTTGAGAGGCAATTGAATAGATTTTATTCTTCCCAGGCTTGCCTGCATTCGCCTGTTCAGAGCATGGATTCACTTGGACGTGGCTGGCCCTTTCAGGAAGCATCTGGTACAACAGGACCTCAGTAACAGCTGAAGCCACCAAAAAGTAGTTACTTGATATCCACTAATGAACTCCAGAGGAAATCAGAAAGATTCTAGCTGCAGGGCTGAAAAAGCCTACTAGAAAATTCCTACTGTAGCAGTGAGCAGACTGCTACACACTCAGATAGGAGGTGTAACAGCTTCCCACCACCGTATACCAGTCATCTTTATCATCACAAGGTTCCCTGCCTCATTTAAATGTTGTGTTGCAGCTTTTCATTTTAATGTCACCCTGTTGCCCTCTTCCGCTCTTCCACGCCTCCTTTGTTGTTCTTAAGTGCTCAGCAGTTGTGACTAAGTTACTGCAAAAATATTCCACCCCCAGTTCTTGAGCACGAAACGCTATCACAGACATACACACAGACTCAGCACACAGGCAGCAATTACTCCATCTGCGATAAGGAAGCAGACAGCTTCCCCAGAACACCTCCGTGTCACTTTACATAGGGATTAGCAGTAGCTACACGCAGAGCCACATGCCCACTCACCTCAGCGTGACAGCTCTTCACGGCACCTAAAGGGCCTGTAAGAGAAGCAGGAGTCCTTTCCAGGAGCAAAAGAAAAGCAAGGGAAGAGGAGTACAAGACAACTGTCATGGGATCCAGCCCAAATACCGTAAGAGGCACATCTGAAGGGGTAAAGAAAGGACCTTAGATCCAAATGACATATCATCACATATCACCTTACCTTGAGAAGTGCACGACACTGCTTTGGAAAGGACAAATAATAAGGCACTATGGAACTGACGTGTTGAAGGACTGCTACACCGACTGAGGCTTCTGTTAAACAAGACAGGAGCTACGAAGGGAAAACAAAACAATCTCATTTAGCACGTAGTCCTCATCACCTCTTCCTTTACCATTAAGCATCTGTATTTTGCTGTTTCCAAGTATTTTTATGTTACCAAAGGACTAGAAGAGCAGCCTTCCCTAGGAAGAAGCTCAAACAAACCCCCAAAAGCTGTATCAGGAAAGGAGGAGACACATGGCAGGTTAAATAACTCCCCTGAAAGTACATCCTCCTGGCAAATGCAAGCTCAGGCTACGGGACTTGGATGGCTAATGGCACCTGAGCTCATCACATAAAACCTCATTCGTGTACATGGCAAAAGCTAAGTCTGTATACAGTTTAAGACACCTTACAGATGGCATAACACCAGTGCCTCAGTCATCTCACTACAAATGGTCAAAGCACAATGAAGACACCTTCAGTCTACACAAGGCTTGGAAACAGACCATCTGAGCTACCTGACAACGTACTGGATTTCACCAGGATTTCTTTAGTGGGAAGCTGGAATACGATTGGCTATCAAGAGGCTAACTCCAGCTCAAGGAAAAGGTTAGACAAACTATTTAAGAAACAACATTTTGGTATTTCCAGGTTATTAAGCTAAGTTCACCTGGAGGCAAACCCAGAGATGTTTGCAGTTTCTAATTCGAAGACAACAGTAAGCTCAAAATCACTTCAATTAGAGAGGTTCTGCCTGATGCAGTGCCCTCTCTTGCCTACAATCCCAATTGCTGGAAGCACAGGCATTTTTTCTACTTTTAATTTTGCTCCTTGCACTGCAAAGATTCTGGACTGAGCGGGTCTCCTTTGCTAAGTCCCTCACACACCAAAAAGAAAGGAGAAGATATCGTTCAGAGCCTACAATGCCAGAAAAACTGTAGCCTGGGACTGAGGGCACTCAGAAGTAAGCACAGGACCAGGGATTACTTCAATGGGACTGCATTGCCAGCTTTTCTTTTTCTACTGCAATCTTTAGTTCTGCTGCTGGCGAGAGGCACCACGACTTGAGGAAAACAGCTCTACTGATGAAAACGCTCTTTCTGCTAAGTCATTCTGCCAGCTTACAGCTAAGAGACATCAGCATTTTCTTTTTCTTTCCTTATATCCCCTTCCCTCAGCTTCTGAAGAATGAGCATTTCAATGTTGGGGATTTTTTAATACTCCAAATTTGGAGATGCACAATGAAGCAATTTAAAAAAAAAAAAGTGGGGGCGGGAGTTTCCTTCGGAAATAATCCATGAGTTGTCTCTGAAACACCAGACAGCAACATTGGATGGATGGGATATCCTAGTGGGATGGAGCATAATCACACTTCTCATGTGAGGAACAGAGGTTGTCAACATAACATCTTAGTATTTACTACAAGAAGCAAGATCATAGTGCCAAAAATTGAATTAGAGATGCAGAATGCAGGAGCACAGCACTTTAAAGCCCACTAATTTGTCAGTCAAATTAAGACAGAACAGCCAAAATGTTAACCCAGTGCTTCGTTACAGGTTATGCACACAAATCTGATGCCTAAGGCTTTGAGACTCAGCGAGATTGCTTTTGCCCACTGCCAGTAAGTCTTATTTATTCTCCACTATGGAAGAAGGCATAGAAACAAACACCCAAGGTTCCCAGTATTGTGATGACCAGAAATTCACCCTCAAACTGGAGTAACTGCCTTTTCAAAAGGAAAAGCACCTGAGGCTACACTATTACCTGCTTTGTTAATTATCTTCTTGACTGTTTGGCTCTGCTTTTAGCAGTGTTGTTTACAGATGCAAAAACCTCATCTGCCTCATTCCAAAATAGCCCAGCAACGATCAGACTGATCCCAGTAACACAAACATGCTGAAATTTCTTACTTGAATAGTACAGCTGAGGTACACTTTTATGTCCAGTCGCAGCTTGCTCCAAAGTGGGCTGGTGGAAGGGAGGACCATTCTGGAAATGAGCAAGAGCTGTGTTTAGCTTTAAGAAGAAAGCCAAACACCACAAATAAGATTTCAGCAATACAAAGAATAGTCTATTCACTTCCTGGATATTGTCTGTGAGTAAAGACAACTGCTAGCAAAGCAAAAAAAAAAACAACAACAAAAAAGAACAAACAAACAAATTTTTCATGGCTGAAAAGAAGTACTTATACTCTGTAAAGCCTGCCTGAAGAACAGTGTTAGAAAATTCAGTTCAAAGAGCTTCCCAGCAGAGCACCCAGATCTCAGGAAGTATGATACAGGGAGCTGTGACAGCCAAGATGCCTGGTGGAGACCCGGATCCTTCATGCTGATGTTACCGTCTAGTCAGGCATTCTGCAGCCACTGCCTGAGAACAGAGCAGGCTGGCTTGTAGCATGGAAGTCTATTTTGGGAATCAAACTAGTTGTGAGACATTTGCTCAGTCTCTTCTAAACTTTTGACACTGCACTCGAGGTAGCACCCCCAGATCACCCCAAAATTCAGACTTGGTCTGTACAAGTCAGGGGGGAGGAAAGAGGCTGGTATTTATACAAAGAACTGGAATTTACTTCTCAGACTAGGCACCGCTGTCAACAAGGAATCTAGAGTTCAGCTCTCCCCTCCCTTCACCTGTGACAGAGAAATTAAAAGTAACTGCCACAAAAGCTATGCTGGAACTGAAAGCATTTCTGAAAGGCATTCAATTCTCACTCTACCCAACAACAGGAAAGGACAGAATATGAAGCAAGTAGTAAAACTGTGTCCAGCTGAAACTCCAGAAAGGACTGAGATAAAAAGCTTCTGTGAATGTCTAGTAGGAAACATGCACAGGGGCTAAATAAGGCTGCTCCAGCTTGCAAAACACACTGGGAACTTCACAGCTTGTTTTATGAAACCGTGCTCATAGTCCCCAGCTATGGTATTGGTTCATTCAGCAAGAGTCCAGACTGGTACTTAGTGAGTTTCCAGCACCTTTTCTAGTTGCTCCTGGGTAAGCCATGCTGATACCTATTCAATTATGGGCCCGGTCTCACTGAAACTCTTTGAGCACCAACCCACACAGTAGCCAGAGAATTCCTGACTCCCAGGCAGCAGCTGAGATTTCAAAATTGTCATTCCTCCTCTCTAGTCAACTAAAATTGCATCAGCAAATGCGATACAGAAGTACTGCACCAATGCTGCCATTCTGGAAAAAAAATGAATTGTACCATCCTTTGTGCAGTTGCATACTTGTTTCCATTCCGTCTATGCTCTAACAGTGAACAGCTCAAACTCAGACGATCCAGCCCTCAGACCACCAAACTCTAGGGCACAATACAGCTGCTAAAGCCCTGCATTAACTAAAGTCACATACTTGCAATACTCCGCTTGCATATAGGCGGAAGGCTTGGTCCCTTTATCTGCAAACCAACTCACAACACCTTAACAGTGCTACTGAGCACAAGCATATGCAATCCCAGATCTCTTTGTGTTGGAAGTCATGTGTCCTCTGCTGGAGGATGCATTTCTGGGGAAGAAAGGAAGAGCCTGCCTAAGACAACTGAATATAATCAGGCAACTTTGCTAGCGTTTGGGAAGAGCTGCCATCTTTTTCTAGCTTCACAGCCAGGTTGCAGTTCTGGAAGACCCCTACCAGCTTTCTCCCACCTGCAGTTCTCAAATCTCCTCAGACTTACTTTTGTTTGTTCTTTGGGGTTTTCAGAAGAAGCAGCTTCTGCAGGCAGCGGAAGAGGTCCCGGACACAGAAGGACACAAGGGCATTGAACACTGGTTAAAAAAAGTCAGTAAAACATCTGTAAATAATTTTCCATATACTCCTGTTTCTCAGCTAATCTGAAAAGAGCTCCCCAAGGAACTGAAGGCAGTAATTCCCATAGCAGAACTACTGAGTCTCCATAAGGTTCCAGAAAACATCAGTTTGTCTTACCTTAGAATTTTTCATCTAAACAGCAAAATTCCAACTGACAGCTTTCTGGCACAGCGGCCATTTCTTTGCTCTCTGAGTAAACAGCATCAAGCACAAAAGCAGCCTGACTCACAACTAGGAGTCTACACTACCATTAATCTCCCCCAAACCATAATGAGAATTAAAGGCACTTTTAATTGAGGAAAAAAAAAAAATCACAGAAATGGACGTGTGAATTCTATGCATTGTCTTACATTAAAGAATGAGATTTTACAAAAAGCTATGAAAGAGATAAAAAGCCCTATGCCAGGCAACAAAGGATTAAGGAGGACATGTGGGTTTAAGCAGTCCCACCCCATGGTGCCAGTTCCAGATGGCACATAATAACAAGCTGATAAAACACAGTGAGAAAGGACCTGCTAATTTAGTAGTAAGAGCAGGCAGGCTTTGTGTCACATCCTCTGAGACACTAACAAAGATGTTCCCCGCTCAGCCACGCTGTTGCAATTCTTTAACAGGACTGTCTGCAAAACCTGAAGCTTATGCAAAAGGAGGCTAGGCTGGAGAGAGGTTGCATCTCATCTGTTCTACAGGCATGATAATCCTGTAGAAAAGGAGACCTAGACATGCAATATTTTGAGAGGTCCTTGCTAGGGGAATGTGAACAGGATAGCGCAACTGAACTCTGAACTGTTTGAGGTTACAGAACACTATTTGGTAAGAAGAGTTAAAATAGTCTTGTAGGATTAGTTCTAAGAAGGATCAGCAAGAAGCCACAAAGTTGTTAACAAAAACGTGCACTACAAGCGTATAAACAGTACCTAGCTTCAGCTTGACTCAAAGTAGTCTGGTGAATGAAGTGTGGTACTTTCCTCAGCAGCCTGCACACCCAGCTGCTCCAGGCACGCCCAGCAAGAGGCACACTTACACACTGGGACACCAGAAGAGATACCACTGCACAGACTCACCACCAGGAAGAAGATAAGCTACTTAAGTGAAATGAAGCCTACAAAAGTTAACTCCTGCCAGCACTCATCTCCACTCTCTTCCAATAGCTAAGCCTTCTCTACCAAGTGACTTCTCTCACAAAAGTAGTATGGTGCCCAACTCACCTGCAGCATCGGTGACTTGAAACTTGCTGGGATCTGCCCCACCATTATCTCCTTTGGTGGTTGCTACAGATGCTTTAAAGGCTTGAGTGATTTCATGGAAAAGTTTTGGTGTTAGCCTTCTCTGGGGAAAAGAACAAAAAGGATTGCTGAAGAGAAAAAGCAAGGAATATTCTGAACTCAAACACTTTACTGAGACAGGAGTATTGGAATTTATTGTTACATTGCAAAAATAGCTCCATCCTCTAACACAAAAGAAAAATGTCAAGACTGTGTTAACAAATGCTAGTGTCCTTCACTTGCTCTAAAATGGCCTTCTAGGGCTTTTAATTGGTTGGGCATTGAGAAGCAGCGCATCAGCTGCAAGCAATTAACCAATTTGACCTTTCCCTCTCCCCTTCTTAGTCAGAAGCAGCAAGCCATTTCATCACTACTCAAGATGTGACTAAAAAAGTTCTTGGAGCTGCCAAAGGCACAATGCTTAGCAAGAAGATGAAAAATCAAAAGTTAACCGTTCTGACCCCTTCTGAGCCACAAAAGTTTCTCTAGCTTCTCCCTCAAATGGAGTGCAAGTACTCTAATCTTGCAGCCCAAGCAAAAATTGCAAAGACAAGTCACACTGAAGTAATAAGAGCTCTAGGAGTATGACCTTGTATGCAAGACGTACATCTTCTCTGCAGATTTTTGTGAAAGATGAACAAATCAAGAGTTGGTCTTTTAGAGGCAGCAACACATGCAGAAGACCGTTTACAGGAGAACGCTTAAGTGTCTTGTATTCCAATTCCCTGCTCACCTCTGCAGCTTTTTTCCATCCTTCAACCATTTTCAAGCTCACGGGGATGAAACAAACTCTCTTCCGTTTGACTTTTTCATGTTCTTCTTCCTCATCTTCATCACTTGCTTCCTAGAAAAGTACCAAGACTGAGAAAAGGCTTATACACTTCTGGCCCCACCTCTTTTGCTGAGTAGCTACTGAAGAGGAAAGGCAGGCAGGCAGCAGTGATTTTATTAATGCTGTTATCAGCACTTTGTGTAAAGCAGTAACAAAATTACAGGTATTACAAACTCCCAAAAAGCTACTTAAGCCCTGCAGCTTTGCTACAAAAATACAATGTGCAATAACATAAACCATCAAGGAAAAAGCATATCACTTGAAGTAAAACAAACTCTCATTGGGAAAGGAAACACAAAACTAGAGCTACAGAGAAAATGCACTCCAACTCTCTGCTTTCACAATCTTTAACGAGCTCCTCCTGCTCTGCCCAAATCCACAGCTGATTTAGGATTACAAGCCTGTACACCTGCAGATGATCTTTGTGGAAGCTCCTCCCCAGCTATCTTTGCCACTATAAGCCCAAATATACTTAGGCCTTGCACTGAAACTCAGATACTTAACATGTAACTGAAATAATTGATTTCAGGACTCCAGAATAGGGCCTAGTACCTCCAGTGTATCAGGTGGTATGTGCAACCCCTCCTCCTCGTCAGAACTGTCTGAAGCATCAAAATCCAGCAGTGTGCGATCATTTTCCTCCAAAAACTTATAAAATTCAGGATCTTTGTCCTTCAGCCGGGAGAGCTGATCTTTATGTTCAGATGCCTTTCCCTTCTTCCTGGTAGATAAGAATTAACATGCATTTATTCATCACTCCAGCTTCTGCTGATGCTGTAAGAAAAGCAAGCGACTTCTGAGCACTAAAGCACACCTAAGGCTAATTTAAACGGTGATGGATTTATCAGGGCTGTAGCTATGGTTCTCTATCCCATTTAACACCTTAGAGGACTTATGAAAGGTTATTTTCATTCAGTATTAAGAAATCTTGATAGCAAACCACCAGGTTGTAATACTATACTGACCAGAGGTCATGAAAACATCTTGCAAACCCCCAAAATTTGTTTCCCAGAATTAGTCTCATAATCCTTTTATAAAGAACACTGAAAGCGACACTGCGAGAGAAATGTGACAGTAAAAGCTCAGTAAAATCATACCTGGTACTAAAGAATAGTTTTGACTTCTAACAATGATTAGCAGCATCTAAGAACTACTTCATCGCTTTCTATCTGCAAGTATTTCAATGTCTTTCAGTAACAAATACACACAAACTGAGGAAAAACAAAATAAGCTTTGCCTGACTCCAATATACCCTGTAAAAGATTAAAAGCATACATAACCTTTTCTCCACTGCAGTTCCTGAAGGTATGGCAGAAAACCTTACTGTCCTGTACCCCGTAACCACACCATGGTCTCAAGCGCAGCCCCTTTAGGCACCTCTAGCCCAGCTCGTCGCAGAACTAGCTCGCTGTATGACCAGCGGCTCGCCCTTACCTCCCAGCCGGTCGGGCCTGCAGCGGCTGCTTCGCCTTCCCGTCCTGCGCCTTCCCGCTCGGCCGCCGCTGCGCCGGGCCCTCGGCGGGCCTGGCGGCCTCCTCCTCCTCCTCCTCTTCCCAGCCGCCGTCAGCCTCCGACTCGGATCCGGCGGCGAGGAACTCGTCCAGGCTCA
>VZSZ01009889.1:88736-107583 GCA_013398815.1 Ibidorhyncha struthersii
TGTGGTGTGGCTGCAGCGAAAAACCACCAGGCAGAGTTGGTTCAGGCTGCCTGTGGGTCAGGTCCGCTGTGGGCTGTCCCCTGGGGAGATGCTCTTGGGTGCCCTGTGGCAGTGTGGTGGCTGGGATGGTGTCTCCCTCTGGCCCTGCTTGGTCACGTCAGAGACCGAGTGACACAGCGATGGTGTAGCTCAGGGTGCTGCACGGTGCCATGGGTGAGGGAGGCACCGGTGGTGTTCCAGTCAAGCTCTTCAGAGCTCTGTGGTGGCATGCCAGCCCTCACTGGTGACAGCAGGCGGGTGTGGGTGGAGGGGGAAGTGAGAAATAGCTGGGCTCTACCTCTTGGCCATGGGAATTGTCGCAAGGAAAGATGTCACCCTTGTCACTCTGTGCATTTGTACTTGCCCAGAGTTGTGCAATGACTCAGTGGCAGGGCTGGGAAGAGAGCCCAGTGCTTCTGACCCTCTTTGGAAATGCGTTTGATTACTGTGATGCCAATGCATCGGTTACAGCAACCTTCAGTCTGTTGTGCCCTCTGTGTCTCTCCCCTGAGCGCTGGAGCAGAGTTGTGTGCTACCCCCTGCCTGGCTGGGGCGGCAAACCTTCCCTCCCCAGTCCCCGAGAGCACAAGGAGAAGCAGTCCCATCTTCTCTCTGCTCCACTGTCCTGTCCTGCGTTGTCCCCCCTGGGTCCTTGCACTGCTGCAGAGCCAGGAGCTCCCATCCCTTTCTACCAGCGCCCAGGAGGGGAGAGACGAGTGCTCTCAATTAGTGCTGGGGCATGACTTAAATACTGATGGGGAGAAGTATGCTCAGCAGTGTACTGGAAAGATAAACCAGCTCGAGCAGATGAGGAAGACCCTTGGGCTTGCAGCTAGGGAGGGGAATAACGGAGAGAAAGCACCATCTGCTCTCTGCCACTAAACTGGGTCTGGGAAAGGAGCTCTTGAGCCCAGGTAGAGATGCTAATAATTATAAACAGCCTTTGTGTGGGCACCTCTCATCCAACAGTGTCCCGAGGGTGTCTGAGGGATGCTGCCACTTTCTGAAAAGCTCAGCTGAGGGGCGTGGGAGGAGAAGGCCAGTTAACTCATGGGCTCTTCTTCCCTGTGGATGGCACAACAGCATCCTACTCTCATTGCTGGAAAGCATCAACAGGCGTTGCCTTTGTTGTGTGCCTGTGAGTCTTCCCCGCTGACAGTGAGATGAGGAATCTCATACCACGCAGGATGATGCAGATAGAAGAGGGCATTGCAGGCTTCTCTCCTGCTCAGAAAAGATGTTTATTCATCTTTTTTCCTCCCCCAGACTCTAGTACGTGATACAATTGCTATTTAAAAAGGAATAGATGGCTGCATTCGTGCAGGCACAGCATGGTGGGTTTCTATTTTTAGGCTCAGCACGGCTGGCGACGTGTAGGTGTCGTGAGGAGCACAGAGGCTGAGGGGATTCTCTCGCCGCAGGGATGCGGGGGCAGGCGCACGAGTGCAGCACACGGGCTTTTTCTCTTCAAGCTGCCTTTTTCTCTTCCTCCCTCCCCCTTCTTCCTCCTGCTGCTCAGTCATTCTCTCTTCACTCCCCCACCTTTCCTTAGGGTGCTGCTGGCAGAGAGACAGTCAAACACCTCTTGAAACACCGTGAGCAGCCTAGATGCAGAGAGCACGGAAAGAGAAAACATCTTTGCACAAATAAATGTCCTTTTTCCTTGATTAGGCTTTTTTTTTTTTTTCCTACAAGCTGATCGAGTTTATATTCCTGCTCCCTGCCTGGGCTGTCCCAGGCTGTGTGGCATGTATGTGTATGTGCGGACTGAGTTCTGCATCGGGTCCCAACTGCCCGATCAGCATCTCTGTTTTTTCTGCTGTCTGTCCCTCCCATCAGCCTTGTCAAACCAAAACTACATGAAGTTTGAAGTTACCTCTTGGAAGGACAGCCAGGGTTGCAGCTGGAGCTGCTTCCAGGGAGATCTAGGAGCTCTGCTTTGCCCAAACCACCTGCTAGGCTAGCGCAGAGCAGGAGTCTGCGGCGCTGGGCGGTTTGGTGCAGCCTTGAGGCTGTGGTGAGGTTGGATGTGCCTGGGGAGAGGACACTGGAGGGAGGAGGAGATCAGGATGTTAAAGTGCGTGTTTCCTCTTCCCTGACTGACCATTTAGGAATCTCTCCGAAAAGAGGCCTGAAATATAAAATGGCAGGAAGAGTCGACCCCCTGGTCTGCAGGATTTTGTACTGAGGCTGTAGAGCTCTGTGCTGCCGTTGCCTTTGCCCTCTGCCTTATCCTCCCGGATTGTGTGGACATGGGAAAGACAGCAGCTCTCCGAGCTTAACTTTTGAAGGCAGGCGCGTGCATTACAAATCTCCCAGCATCTTCTGGGAGCTGGAAGGGAACAGCCACCACTTGAAGAGCTTTGGCCCATAACGTCAGTCTTGCCTTTCACAATATGGGATTCCCTGGTTATTTTTTGTTTAGGCTAATCAGGGTCATCGTGTTCCCTGTCTCTAGTGGTCTCTTTAAGTTGTGTTTGATCAATGCAGGACTGGTGTGCCCTGGTGAGACTTCTAAGATCAATGCTTCTGCTTTTATTACGTGGAAATGCACCTTGTTAGGCTGATTTGGAGGTGGTGCGACTTCAAGGAAAACCAGTGTGAGCGCGTATGCTGTAGAGCAGTACCCTTCTGAAGGCAGGTGAGGAGGATATCGATCCAAAGATGAACACAGCTGGGAAGCAGTGAGTGTCACAGAATAGAGAAGAGTCTTAGCATCGATTTAGATTACTTGTGTTGTTCCAGGGACTGTCTCCTGCCCAGCGTTGGTTTATGAGCAGGATGATGTTTCCCTGGCAGGGGCTGGTTAGACAGGAGCTGTTCTTGCGCAGGGTCTTTGAGCAGTGGCAGGCATACCTGGGGGCCATGGGAATTGTCTGGGACTAGAGCTATTCCTGCCTGAGTAATGCTTTGGTTCTCCCCCGTACCAGTGCTGGTGAGAAGGGAAAGCCCACCATCTACCACCCGCAGCCATGGAAGGAGGCGTGCAGCTCCTCAACCGCGATGGCCACAGCATCTCCCACAACTCCAAGCGGCACTATCACGATGCCTTCGTGTGCATGAACCGCATGCGACAGCGTGGGCTGCTCTGTGACATTGTCCTCCATGTGGGCACCAAGGAGATCAAGGCCCACAAGGTGGTGCTGGCGTCCTGCAGCCCGTACTTCCACGCCATGTTCACAAGCAAGTAGCGTCCTCTCTTCCCCATGGCCAGGGTCTCCCTGCTCTTCAAACCCTCTCCTCCCTGCAACCCCCTTCCCTTTCTGTCCTGCTCCCTATTCTCACTGCCCTCTCCTATGGAAATATGATGCTTGTGTATCATCTCTGTGAGTTCATCTCTGCGAGTTCCTCATTTGGCTCCCTTCCATGAAGCCCTGTGCCCATAACACCCTGCACAGGTATCTTGATGCCCATCCTGCAGACTTGGGCCCCATTCCCTAGAGTATACTGCTCCTTCTCCTTGCTAAGAGGCGGGCAGGAGACCTTCCTGGGCTGTGATGCTGGGCTGTGGAGGTGGACATGCATGGTCAAGTCTTCCTGTGGGGAAACAATCCTGCTGTAGGACTTTGTTCATGTCTAGTATCTGTGTTGCCCCAGATGAGATGAGTGAGAGCCGCCAGACCCATGTGACACTGCACGACATTGACCCGCAGGCCCTGGAGCAGCTGGTGCAATACGCTTACACGGCTGAGATTGTGGTGGGCGAGGGGAATGTGCAGGTAGGAGCTTCCCCCCAGGTCTCTCTTCTCCACAAAGCCATTCTGTATGAGACTTGCCTCCCGGGGGCTCTTCTCTCCTCCTCAGCGCTTTCAGCTGTTGTTCTGTGATGGCACCTGCATCTAGCAGTGGTCAGGGAGTTCATCTGCTCCCCTGCGCCCAGAAGTGTGGTTCCTGTGACTGCTGTGGCTGGGAATGGCTCCTCAAGGCACTGTGCAATGGCCCGATCTAGTCATGAGCATCTGCCATTCTCCTGCCATTTCCTGGCCCTGTGGGGAGTTACGGGTGTCCTTCTTAGCTCTTCTTTCTCTTAGTCCTGTTGGAAACAAAGAATGCTTTGTCCTCTATGCACCCGTGTGCCTGAAGGTGCTCAGTATGCCTGTTCTGTTGCTGACTTGCAGTGAGACAAGGGTGAAAATAGTTTCCTTGCCCTGGAAACTCTCTTTTCCCCCGTTCTTTTCCACTGCCAGACACTTCTTCCTGCTGCCAGCCTGCTTCAGCTCAATGGTGTGCGGGATGCTTGCTGCAAGTTCCTCCTCAGCCAGCTCGACCCATCCAACTGCCTGGGGATCCGGGGTTTTGCTGACACGCACTCCTGCAGTGACCTCCTCAAGTCTGCGCACAAGTATGTCCTCCAACACTTCGTGGAGGTGTCCAAGACAGAGGAGTTCATGTTGCTGCCTCTTAAACAGGTGAGGTCCTGATGGGAGTGTGAAGGTCTGGGTGTGACAAGGCTTTTCGTGCCCTGTCCTGGAAGGCACGGTGTCCATGTCAAAAGCCCAAGGAACCTTCACTGAGAGGGGACAGCGTTTGGCAGGGGAATGGACCCAGATTCTGTGCTTTGGTCCTCTCTGCTCAATGGAGAGACAATACATGGGAAAAGTGCTGTCAGAGAGCGAGCTTAATCCCATGTGAAATAGGGATGGGAGGGTAGCATAATTACTGATAATAATAATTAAAGAGATAATTGCTGTTGCTGGTGCTTTCCACGTGAGCTCTGAGCGTACTGCCCTCTCTCAGGGGGCACAAGCCAAGGAGTAAGTCCTGGCTGCCCTGGTCACATAGCTGTGATGTTTAATTCAGAGCTCAGCTAACGTTTCCTGCGGCTTTTAGTGTGGTGCCAGGATGGCCTCCGGCTCATCAGTGCTTGCAGGGTGCTGTGCCCTGGCCAGCAGGTGTTCCCAGTCCTTGCTCTGCATCCCTTGACCCTGTATGGTCCCTCACCAGGATACAGACACCTCCCTTCACCCATTCTCGGGGTGGAGGGTACGTATCTCCACTTGCTCCAGCTCCATAGTCCTTGGCAAGTGAAGGGAGCGTGCTGGGAACAGCACTTGGCTCTATCCCATGAAATACTGAAGAGACGCGTGCAAGCAAAGTTGTCTGCCTGATCTCACTGATGTTGATTGGAAGTGTCAGGCATTGCAGCAGCTTCAGACACAGAAGGGGGGGAAGGAGCCAAGGAGGATGGTGGAGGGCAAAGCTGTCTCCACACCAGTGCTGCAGGAGAGGAGACGCACAGCAGCACCTGTGGTTTGGGGGACCTGGTTGCCCTTTGGATCTTTCTGCAACCAGTGAGAGAGAGTAGCTCTACACCCCTCAACCGCCAGCATCTACAGGAGACAGGGGCTCTACCTCTGCCAGGGCTGTTCTGCTGGGCCAGTCACGTGGCGGTGTGGATGTATCCTTTCCTCCCAAACCATACCAACCAACACGTGCCCTTTCCACCCCGCTCTGCAGGTGCTGGACCTCATTTCTAGTGACAGCCTCAACGTGCCATCGGAGGAGGAGGTGTACCGTGCTGTGCTCAGTTGGGTCAAACACGATGTGGACAGCAGAAGACAGCATGTTCCCAGGGTGAGTCTGCTGGGGAAGGTGGCCTGGTTCTACCCACCAGCTCTGAGTGCCTGGTCTGGGTGGAGACACAGCTGAAGGAAGCTGCAGGTTGGCCAGAGGGCAGGGACAGCAGGTCCCTGCCACTTCCAGTCCAGGCATAGATGAGGGTGGTGCTGAGGGAATTCAGTCTCCCAGAGTGAAGTCCAAACTATTGACATATCCGAGAGGGATGCCCTCTCAGACCCCGGGCAGCTTGGGCACGCCGAGCTCTGGGGAGGATGTGGGCAGCAGGAGAGGTCCGCCCTGCCTGCA
Organism: Ibidorhyncha struthersii; assembly: GCA_013398815.1. Classification (NCBI taxonomy): domain Eukaryota; kingdom Metazoa; phylum Chordata; class Aves; order Charadriiformes; family Charadriidae; genus Ibidorhyncha; species Ibidorhyncha struthersii. The sequence goes on from VZSZ01009889.1 coordinate 94,641, forward strand.
GACTTCCAGAGCTTTCACCTGCATCCTCAAACAAAAAGCTCCCGCAAATTATTTGAGCAGGGACTTCTCTTAACTCATGCTTTTGTCTCTCTGCATCTGCACCTTGGAGCATGGGTCTGCAAGCCTCCTGCCTTCCAAAGGTGCAATTGGAGGAGACATGGTTAAGGCCTTTCCTGCGGGGCTGCCAGTGCTTGGCACAACGTGGGCACCCTCTCATGGGTGCAGCCTCGCACTGCAATAGAGGCTGTCGGTGCCTCCAGCAGCCCTGGCTGCCTGTCATCTCCCTGCTCTCATGCTTCCAGGCAGGTGGGAAGAAGCATTCCTAGGTGTCCTCAGAGGAAGCATCCCTAGGTGTCCTCCTGAAGGCTGGGGCAGGATGAGGAAGACTCTGTCTGAGGGTTTCCCCTGGATTTCCACCAACACCAGGGCTTGACCTTAGAGAAGTTCTGTCTCTACCTTTCCCGGTTGTTTACAAACATCCCTCCTGTGGGCAGTGCAGGCAACATGGGGTGTTGGATGGAGAGTGGTGGCCTCTGGGCTCTGCAGCCCGGCAGTGAGGACTGTTACTTGTAGCATGAGTGCTGGAAGAGAATGTGGGTACAGGCAGAGAGGGCAGGGTGGAGACCTGGGGTGGCGGTGGGACATGTCATGGCCAGGCTGAGGGCTTCTTGCTCTGCAGGGACGTGAAGGCTGAATTGCTGCATGTGCTTTGGTGCCCTTTGTCACCGGGTGCCTGTCCTGCCAAGCGAGTGGGATGCCATCTCCAGGTGGCATCCGCCTTGCCAGGGACCCTGGGGTTTTTACGGGAAATGTGGGGGACAGCACTGGGACGAACCCTTCCCACCCTGCCGATGGGATGCAGCTCCTCTCCCCTCAGCTTATGAAGTGTGTGCGGCTGCCCCTGCTGAGCCGGGACTTCCTCATGAGCAACGTGGACACGGAGCTGCTGGTGCGGCATCACTCGGAGTGCAAGGACCTGCTGATCGAAGCCCTCAAGTACCACCTCATGCCGGAGCAGAGAGGAGTCCTTAGCAACAGCAGGACGAGGCCGCGGCGCTGCGAGGGGGCCAGCACTGTCCTCTTCGCTGTGGGTAAGGTCCCGCCGCGCGCTCACGTACACACAGACCCCTTCCCGGGGCCTTTGGACTGTTGTTTGCTCTGTTTGCCATCCCGTGCGCAGGTGGGGGGAGCCTGTTCGCCATCCACGGGGACTGCGAGGCCTATGACACGCGGACGGACCGGTGGCACATGGTGGCCTCCATGTCGACTCGCAGGGCCAGAGTGGGCGTTGCTGCCATTGGGAACAAGCTGTACGCCGTGGGCGGGTAAGGAGGGCACGGAGCCGCGTGCAGGGAGCTGGCAGGGATGCCATCGGTGCCATCTGCACAGAGCCAGCGGTGAGAGTGGCGCAGAGCTGCTCTGGGAGCAGAGGTGGCCAGCAGAGCCTCCCAGGGCCAACCTCCGGATGAAGCAACCCGGCATCTCTGGGTTACTAACTGCGGGAGTAACAACTGAAAATGACTTTCCCTGCCCCTGCAGGTCGGAGCAGTGAGTTTGCTAGCTCTCAGCTTGGTGGTGGCTACGTCCTGGACTTGCGCTGTTTCCCGCCATGTCCCTTAGCCCTGTGTTACAGGCTGTTAGGAGCCTGCTAACTCCCCAGACCACCTCTGCCCCGGTGCACGGGGCCCTCTGAGACCCGCTTTCTTTCCGGACCCCCAGGAGGGCTCCGCTAAGGACTCTGCACTTTCAGCAAGTGCTTTGGTGCACTCTGCTTTGAGGAAGATGGGCAGGAGGGAGAAGGGAGGGGTGGTGACAGGGACCCATGGCTCTTGGTCAGCTCCAGAGCTGTAGGACCAGCCCGCAGCCTCACCTGCAATGAGCCTCACCTGCGACGCCACGCTTCCCAGCTCTTATGTGTTGTCCCTTTTTCTCCCTACAGCTACGATGGGACCTCTGATTTGGCCACAGTGGAGTCCTATGATCCTGTCACCAATTCCTGGCAACCTGAGGTGTCCATGGGCACCAGGAGGAGCTGCCTGGGTGTAGCAGCGCTTCATGGGCTTCTCTATGCCGCTGGGGGGTACGATGGGGCCTCGTGCCTGAACAGGTAGGGGATTGCCTTGCTACGGGCTCCTCCACTGCTCCTGCATGCACTGTCCTTGGCACTGGGTACCTGGGGAGCCCACAAAGCCTACTCCTGACAGATGGACTGGCCCCAGAGTAGATGTCTTGCAATCCAGCTCTGTCTTCCAGTGTCTTTGGCCCTGGCAATGTTTCTTCAGGGGAAAAAACATTTTGTAGCCCTCTGCCACAAGAGAACACAGTCTTTGTCAGTTCTTCCCACCATTTTCCCTGTCTATTCCCAAGCTTCCTTGGGAGCTGCCCCTGAGGGTCTGTGGCAAAGAGCTTTGACCTGGGCTTTACCAGTGTCACACCTTATGTTCCTGTGTCCCTGCCCGCTGCAGCGCAGAGCGGTACGACCCTCTGACAGGCACCTGGACATCCATCGCTGCCATGAGCACCAGGAGACGCTACGTCCGGGTGGCAACGCTAGGTGGGTGATGACATGAGGACCTGACTGACTTCTGTACAGACTGTCTCTTGCATTTCTGGTGGTTCCTTTTGATATTCTGTTCTAGTTCCTGCCCCTTCTTCCTAGATTCCCTAGCTGTGAGTCCGGGTAGCCCAGCCATTCCTCTGCCATGTTCTGACATGTTCCTTTCTTCTGCCCTCTTCCTCGGTCTCCCTAGTAACTGGGTTTCATCACATTCTGGAGTCAGCTCCTGAGGGGATCCACAACCCTTTCCTCAGCTCCTTTGTGGTCCTTCTACTTTGGAGCAAGAGGGCTGGCTTGGGATGATCACCTATCCCTAGAAAGGGAGAGACAACCTTATTACTCCTTCATTACGAAAGCAGGACAGTCCTTTTACTGATGATGCAAGCAGTAGTGCGGGGTCCAAACTGTTTCTAGCAGGGGTTTAAAAACATTAGGTGCAAGGCTGTGATGTCTCCTGTCTCCACTGAATGAATTCTGTCCTTAAGGAGGATGCAGTGTGAGAATTGGCCACTTCATTGTTTAGTGCAGCTGTGGGGTTAATGCGAGTACCAGTCTCCACCCTGGCAGGGGCTGGACCTCCCTGGGGATGCCAGGGTAGCACCCACCGTCCCAGGAACTGTTGCACGGTGTCCCTGTGGTGCCTCTCCCCGACCCTGTTCTCTGGTTTCAGCTCTCAGTGCTGACTCAGAGGTTCCCTCCCCTCCATCACCAGCTCGTACTCTCTGCCTGCCACAGCCTTTATTGGCGTTCCCCTGCTCCAGCCTCCGCTGCTAAAAATAACCCATTGCTCTGGCAGGGAGCACTTGCAGCTCCCGTAATGAGGAGGTCAAGAAGCGGCAGGCGAAGGAGCTCTTTGGGAAGCTTGCAGCGTGGCAGAGAAATTGCCTGATGAATATTTCACAATGCTCTGTGCTGCAAGGGGAGGGGGGAGCTGGGGGAGCCCGGCTGAGAGGAGCTTGGCTGCCTGGGGAGCGGGAGGCACTGCGGCTCATACCGGTACGGGCACCCTGTGCAAGAGCTGTGGGAGGCTGTGCTGGGACTGGGGCCACGCTCTTCAGCTAACTCTGGTGCGTGTGTGTGACTGTCTTTGCAGAAGGCAACCTCTATGCCGTTGGGGGATATGACAGCTCATCCCACTTAGCCACAGTAGAAAAGTATGAGCCCCAGGTAAATACAAGAGAGAGCATGCCTGCTAACCCGCTTTTCCTTCTCCCCTCCTTATGGGTGCCTGCAAGGGCCCTGCAGAAAGCCGAGGGCCACACAAGTTGCTAGAGAACTTAGCAGACGGTGAGAGATCAGCTATGTGTGGTCTCCTGCAAACCGCTGCCATGGGTTAAGATGTGACCGCTTCCTAGCGAAGTACTGCAGCAGCGGTGGACAGAAGGTGTGCCACGCGAGCCTGCGCAGCACGGACCTGCCGCCCTCCTTGGAGACTTAAGGCACCATGTGTGACTATGAGATGGAGTGGGTATCAGCCCTCTCCCCAGCTCTTCTGCCGGGGCAGAGTATCTGGGCTGCAATCCAGAGCAAAATGAGCCAAAGCTCATCCATACAGGCTCCAAGATCTCTCTTTGAGGATTTCAACCACCAGAACACTCTCTATCCCCATTGCCTGTTGGCCAGCTCAAGTTCTCCAGGAAGAACGGTTCTTGTTCATGCCCCTAGCTGTTTTCAGCTTCCAGCTGAGGTCCTTGCTGCGTGCACATGCAGAGCGGTTAGCGGGGATTGTGGCAGGCTGGGGACATGTGTTGCGCCTGGGGTTTCACAGCTCTGTTGAAGCAGACTAGGTCACTGCAAAAAAGATCAAATAGAAGATCCTGGAGGTTTTTCATGAGCTGTAAAGCCACAGTCATGACTTGTACAGATTTGAAATGGATACAGCTCAACCCCCACGACTGGGATGGGGTTCAGCTGTGATGTGACTGGTGGCCTGGCACAGAGGTCTCTCTGCTCAGGCCCCTGGGATGGCAGGACTCCTGCTGGCTGCAGCTGTGCTTTCCTGAGCCAGTTGGCAGAGGTCTCTTCTGGGGCCTGCAAGCTCGTCCTGCAGGCAACTTGAAGGGAACGAACTGGGGTCCTCCCAGAAGTCTTTCTGGGGGAGGACCATTATGTTGGGAGGTACATGGTTAGAGCAGGACTAGTATCACAGGGCTGGGTTGGCAGGAGTATGTGGAAAATGACTTGTACGTCTGTCTCACAAACAAACATTGCCTCTTCCCAGATCAACACCTGGACACCCATCGCCAATATGCTAAGCCGTCGGAGCAGTGCAGGAGTGGCCGTGCTGGAGGGAATGCTCTATGTGGCTGGCGGCAATGATGGGACCAGTTGCCTTAACTCTGTTGAGCGCTACAACCCCAAAACCAACACATGGGAGAGCGTGGCGCCCATGAACATCCGTAGGTAAGGAGCTCTGCCCCTGCCATGCTCCTGAGCTGCGAGAGGAACCTCAGCTGCTGGAGTCGGGAATGGGGATCCCCTCTCACAGAGAGCCTTGCCGTGCTTGGCACTGCGAAGCGTACAATGCAGACCATGCCCCGGGGCCTGGCTAACGCTGTGGTTGGCGCGCTCTGTGCTGCCTGCGCAAAGGCAGCCCACGCTCCCTGCTGCACTGCGAGGGACTGGTGCCTGCGTGCCAGGAGGGCAGAGCGGGGACGTTCTGCAGCAGGCGTTTTCTGCAGAGTGATTTATTCTCGGCAGTCTGTGTGGCCGTAAAGAACCGGGTGGTATAGCTGGCTGAGGCCACATAGATGTTGCTGGGCTGCGGAAGGATTTAAGGCTTGGAAGTCCAAGGATTTTAGGCTCCTAGGGCCTGTTTCTTAGAAGCTGCACTTCTCCAGTGGGAGGAGGGTATCAGAGTGAAGGGGAAGATCTGAGGCTCTGAGAACAGTCTGCCACTGACTGTTGGAGCCCCAGTGGTTTGTTTTCACTGGGTACTTGTGAGGCTGAGCGCTCCCTTTTGTGGGGTGGCCAGTTCATATGAGGTGCTGAGCTCCTCTACACCCCATGTATGCTGTGTTCGAGCCTCACCCCCCTGTGGTCTTTGCCTGGTCATTGCAGGAGCACCCACGACCTGGTGGCCATGGATGGGTGGCTGTACGCAGTGGGTGGCAACGATGGGAGCTCCAGCCTAAACTCCATCGAGAAGTACAACCCCCGTACCAACAAGTGGGTTGCAGCCTCGTGCATGTTCACACGCCGGAGCAGCGTGGGGGTGGCTGTGCTGGAACTCCTCAATTTCCCACCCCCCTCCTCGCCCACCCTGTCGGTGTCTTCGACGAGCCTTTGACAAAGAATCAGGACCTACCTTACCTCAAGGGGACAGGGGCACCTGGCGAAGCGCTAGGCCAGCGTGGCCGGCCCCGCGGGGCAGCCGGTCGCTGTAGGAGGAGAGCGAAGGTACCGGCTGCTGCCTCCAGCCCCAGCACTCCTGTGAACCCCTGGAGCCATCCCCGCTCTTGGTGCACTCATTGGATCAGCACGACCACAGCAATTAGAAATGTGCTTCCTGGACGAGCACCCACCATCTAGAGGGCGAGGAGAGGGGTTGCTCTCTGCTCCGTTCAGACCCATCTCACCGCTCACCCAAAGGGCGTATATTTTCTTTGGGGAAGGGAAACTTTAAACCATTGCTGCTTCTTGGATTCACGTGATCCAGCCGGTGCCACACATATGAGCACAGCCAGCCTTGGAGGCTTCCAGGAGTCCTGTGGGGTGGCAAAGGTGGACAGCACTCCTCCCAAGGACATGGCTGAATGTGCTACCGCTCCTCTGAATGTCACTGTAGCCAAACTCTTTACCAAGCCTATTGTGCACTGTTAAAGACTCTGAGGCCGCTATATGGTTCTCAATGGTGTCTAATTGATGCCTTAAAATACACAAACAAAAGAAGCCCAGCTAAGGGACAGGGCCTGGAGGAGGTGAGGTTTGGAGACAAAACTGGATGCAGCATCCTGAACCCTCCAGTGTTTCCATGCTCAGCCGGCCCCACCTCATTCACTAAGATCCCAGCTGGCCATTGCTCTGGGGAGTCCCCAGCCAGGCAGATGGGTTGAACGACCTTGTTTGCATCCACGCCATTGCTGTCCCAGGTTCAAGTGACTGTGCGGCTGCCTGCTCTCCGCACATGGTCCTGGTTCACAGTTTGGCTGGGAACGGATCGGCCTGTTTGCTGTTCCCCTCTCTGCAAAGCAGATTCTGGGTTTATCGAAAGGTATCGGTTCTTAAACAAGAACAGTCCAGCCTTCCAAATGAGGAGGATTGCCTGGCATTACTTTTTTGGGTGTTTTTTTTTTGCCTTTTTTTATTTCGATGCTAATATTTTATTTTTTAATGACTTACATATCCTTTTATTTTTTACACTATCCTTGTATTCCCCTTCCCATCTGCTTTTAAGGCAACAGAAGGGATGCAATTACCTTTCTTATTTGTTGATGAGATGATGACTGTGTCCTGGAAGACGTTCTCTATAGATGTGTGGGTGTGTGTGTGCACGTGTGAGATACTGTATGTACAGTGAAAACAGCATGGAAGGGACCATTTGCAATTAGGGACTCCCTGGCAGTTAAGCAACCACTTTAATTAACTAAAGGTCGAATAAATAAGTACTATAAGTCACAGGCCTGTCCTATACCCACCTGTGCCATGGAACCTCTTGGGTGGTGTTTTCAACGTGTATGCTGTAGGGTGTGTGTATGAGCCGTGAACTGAGACGTATTATCAGGTGTTCTCCACATTATAGAGGAATGACTCAACCACTGGTACCTCAATAGTGTTCAAATGTAGCATTGGAAATATGGTCTAACTGTCTTGAATGAATTCCTTTACCCTTTTTTTCCCTGCTCCTTCTCATTTCTCATTTACAGGGTTCAGATTTCACTTGTGGTGGTATTTGCTGGCCTGAATTTTCAAGTGGCTCGAGATTTCTTCTTTTCTGTTTTCTTTGGGGTGAAAGGAGAGTTTGAGATGGGATAGGGACTCCCCAACTCAAGACAATTTTTACGGCAATCTGATTTCTCCTGGACGGGTGCCTGCATGTTTTACAAGCCCACTTACAGTGCCTGACGTTGGACACCTGAAATTACCAGCAGCTTCTGGAAATCTGGGCTGCTTCTCCCCCCAGCCTCTTCCCAAGGACAGTCTGGGCTTCTCAGGCTGAGGAGCCCTTTTTGGCTTTTAGAACAGACTCTAAAACTGCTTTTCATTCCCCTCTCACTTGCCAAGCATGTCACAGCTCGGCGGCTCTCCCATTCCTCTGTATTGCAGAGGACCCTGCAAATGTCCAGGCTCTGCTCGTGCGGGTTGCCTCTTGGTTGATGTGGCAGTAGGGCTGCCCAAAGTAGGTCACATCAATGTGCTTTGTTTGGAGTGACGATGAAATCGGTGAAGTCTGCTCTGTTGTGTGTCTGTGCCTACGCGTGAACGAAGTCTCAATCCTTTTCTTCCCATTCCTATAAGCAACATCAGGATTTTAGTCTTCTGCTGGACTCATATCGACCAGCACGTTCAAGGTGCCCCTGGCTCTAGGGTCCTTTTGAAAGGAGGACCAGCCTAAAAGCCCCACGGCCGTGTCAGAAGTGAAAGGTGCTGGTGCTGAGGGAGAAACAGGGCTGGTTTCAAACAAGGAATGAGTTGTTATAGCAGTGGCTCAGCATCTGGTCCAGCTGTGGCTGCTGTAGCGTGAAGGGGGGCTGCTGCCTTAGGGGGAGCAGCAGGCAGGCAAAACCAGGGGGGAAGCGAGCAGTGTAGCAGGCTGAGGGGGATTTTTGTGCTCCGTGCCCTTGGCCCCAGTTGTAATCTTGAGCAATTTACACTACAAATGGCGTGCAATGCTGTCCTGCCTCTTGAGGATCAGGGAAACAGGCAGTGTGACTCCTGTCACCCACCGGTTGGGTCCTGAGCAATATCACCACTGAGCCTGTTCTGCAGAAGCCTGGGGAGGAAGGAGCCTTTTGCGTCTCTGATGTACTAACTATGCAGGTGCTCACTGCTTTCCCATAAAAGAGAAAGAAGGAAGGAAAGGGCAAAATAGTTCCCCAGCAGCTTGCCGGGGTCCGGAGCACCCCGACCCACACTGTGTGGACACGAGGTGTCAGCATCTGCCCTGGGAGATCCCGGGGTGGATTTGCTTCTGGTGCTGCACATCCCTTGCTGAGCAGGAGGCCTCGGAGGGGATGTGCGTCTGTGTCTGTCTGTCTGTGCGTAGTACCCTATCTGAGGGGAGGAGAACCGTCAACTGTGTGTGGCTTCTCTGCCAGTTTTAGTTTGTGGTGTCTCACCCAAAATGTTATTTGTGCGATTTCCCACGTGAGCTTTTCCCAGTGGAGGAGCATCCCTGAGCGGGTGGCTCCAGGCTGTGTGTGTTGTTGTGTTTCGCCCAGGGACCCCGGTGTCAGTCTGCAGTGAGACGGCAAGGCTAGGCAGGAGCCCTTGCCCCGACGTGGGGGAAGAGGTTCGCTTGGCCTTACTGGTAGGCAGACCCGGTCTACTCCATGTCAAACTGTCGTCACTTTGATTTCTCTGTAAGTTATCTGACTTATTTATGTGGAACTCCGTTTCTCTGAATTTTTTGCACTACGTGGGATTGGGGAGGGGATACAAGCAATAGAAGCCAACGTGTACAATAAAGACATTTTCTTGAATACCAGATCCCGCCTCTTGCATCCTTCCTTTGCACTTCTCTGGCCCCGCTCCCGTGGAGGCAGGGAGCTGCTCTCTGTATTGCCCTGTGCAGAGGAGGGGAAGGCGCCCCAGGCAAAGGGTGCTGCCCAGGCCGCTGCGCATCTGTGTCTGAGCAGCCACCGGTGAGATCTCCTCTGCCTGGGCGCAGCCACTCCAGGCTGCATTTGCACAGACCAGGGACAGGCATCCGTCCGGAGGCCACTTCGGACTGGCCCTGCCGCTGTGGACGTCAGCAGAGGAGCCAAAGCCAGCTTTGAAGGAACGGCTGGACCACAGGTGAGCTAAAAGGAGCGGCTCTTAGCACAGGTCCTGGCTCCGCGCTGAGCTGAGTGACTGGCTGGGGACGTTGCTGTCCTCTGGACAAGCTGCTTTCTGTTCCCAGAGAGGGTGCTGGGCTGGGGCTGTCCACAGCTCTATGTGCCTTCACCCTACGCCAGAGAAAGAGCAGGGTGAAGATGCTGATGGTGTTGGTGATGCTGGGAAAAGCCCAGTCCGTGGCATAGGGGCTTTAGAGGCAGACTGATTTACACCTCTCCCCGCTGCTAAATTCCTAGCTCGGTGTCCCTAGGACTCCCCATCTCCAGTGCTGTTGACAGCTTTCTCCTGCAGTGGAAATGAAAACCAGACAAGAAACATCCTCCTTTACCTCCAGCTGCCACATGTGTCTTGCCTGGGGGCAGGATTTGCCTGGGGGCAGGCGTAGCTGGTTGGCCCCATTCAGCAGCGGGGAGGCTCCGCACCAGATCAGATCCGCCTTCCGTAGCTGCTGCCAGTCACTGCTGCCTGGGGTGGGAGAGGAGAAATACTAACCCCATTTCACGGTGGTGGGAGTGCAGGGGGTGAAAAGAGCAATGAGAAGCTGCACGGCAACATCCCATGGGGCCCGAAAGGGAACTTTCCCATGCGTGTGTACCGCAAGCCCTGCAGCTGAGCCGCAGTGCTGTCCAGGAGGCACGCCAGACTTGGCTATAGCCCCGCCGTGTCCTCTTTCTTGCTGCTCTCTAGGCTCTTGCTTCTGTTTCGGGCTTCTATAAATAACTACCGTACTGTAAAAGTCTTTCCAAAGTCTGGAGCCTAACTGCTCCCCTACCCGGTTCAGAAGCAGAGCAATGGGGATCCGGAGAGCAGTTCGCCAGGCAAATCCGTGTGTGTCCCACACCGCAGAGAGGGAACTGTCCTCAGCCACCCCTCACACCCAGCTCTGCCAGCTGCGGTGGTGTCACTGGTGTCCCAGTGAGCAAGATGATGGATATTTGCAGGACCTGCAATAAGAGCAGGAGAGAGGCAGTTATATCACTCTGCCGAGCTGCAGGGTTTTATTTAGAACAAACATGTTGGAGGAACGGCACATTTCTGGTCACAGTGCTGACCGTGTTAGCCATGGATCTTAAGAGGAATCATACTTCTCCTGAATAAAACCCAGTTGTTGCTGTTCGCTGTAATTTTTGGTCTCTGCCAGGAGGTGCTGGGACGTGGCTTTGCTGTTGGGAAGTTGTTTCACAGCTGTGCAGAGAGAACAGAGCTTGCAGAAGCACAAAATTAGGGAGTTTCTGATAGGGCCCCTCTGGAGGGGTGTCCTGTTGCTTTGCTTGGCCGTGAAGGGTTAATGGATTATACGACAGAAAGGGGAGGGGGACAGAGAGGCTGTTTTTAAAGGTCAAAGACATGGAGGCCTTTGAGAAATTTTATGGCATGTTTGTTATCAGCAACCGTCTCTGGGCAAGTGTTGCCTGACTGTACAATTACCGCTTTGGGGATATGTTGATTTTGTTACTGCAGGGTGGCTTCAATTCCAAGACAAGGCAGATGCAGAGAGAGTTTAACACATCCAGTATGGCCATAAGACCTCACATAGCAAATCCCAGTTTGATTCAAACAGATTTTCTAGGAAATACGTCCTCCTCTGGTTTTAAAAATCCTGTGTTGAAGGAGCCATCACGGTCCTCTGGGAGTTGTTCTGGTAAGAAATAACCTTTCCTGCTAAAAATGCATGCCTTGTTCCTGGGTTCGACCCGTCCAGCCTCACTTTCTCCGCATCTCTTCTTGTTACCTCTTCGCCAGCTGGCTGTCGCGGGTCCGTTCCCCACGCAGGCGCTTCCAGCCTCTGCGTCCCTGTAGCCGCGCTGCTACCGTAGCAAGATGGAGCTGCCGGACTGTCACTCGAAACAGGCTGGAGACAGAACCTGCTTGCCGGAGCAGCCAGCACAAACACCCTTCCCAGTGAACAGTCAGTCCCAGTTCACAGTTGCTATTGCCTCTCCCCGGCTGGCCGGTCTGTAATAGATCAGTGGATCTTACAGTCTCTGGAGTGTTTCGGAGTCTTACTAGAAAGTTGCATAGATGTGTCACATCACGTGCTTGATTGATAGTAATTTCTTAGAACAGCACTATTTTTTACGTTAACCAAATCTGATTTTTTTTCAAATGAGGGAGTAATTAAATTACTTTGACAAGATCTAATTTCCATACCCCTGAGTTGATTTGTATTAATTATATTCTCCTCCTTTCATTCTTAAAGTAACACAAACTCTGTAACAGCTGTTACATCATTTTCCTAGGAATCAGTGTCAATTGACAAACCCATAATTACCAGGATGGTCTTCTTTACCCATTGAAATACTGGTATCCCTGTTAGTTTATGTAATTTCTTTGCAAATTCCACGTTCCTGCAAGACTTACTGCAAATGAACAGCAGCGATCCGAGACCTTTGTTGTTTAGGTTTTGTAAAACTCTTGAATATGAATTCTCTGGACCTTCCGATCCCAAGCATCGAAGTTTTGTGTTTGCTTTTCAACAGCCACCTGCAGTACCATGGAATGAAAAGGGGTTTGCCATTTCCTATGGTTATACTGCCTGTTTTTTTCAGTCTGCAGAACAGAAATATTTATTCTGCATCTGCCTTTTGTATTATCATTAACTACTCACTATTATTATTTCTATTTCCACCCAGCGAGGGACTCATACCATGGTCAGGAATCTCTGGTTTGCCTCCTTTTAAGGCATTTCTTCTATAAATATCCCTTTAGTTTTGCTGGTCATACACGTTTCCTTTTAGGCTTTGCTTCCTTTATCATTTTTCCATCAAATCTTCCTAGATTTTGGTATATGCGAGCTTTCCCCTTTTTATTTGTTATATTTTCATACTGTCTGTTTCTCTTCACCTCTAATCCAGGCTGGTTCTTTTTAATTAACGCAACTGGTCTGAGCGCAGCCTTTTGAACACCTGGGAGAACGCTTACACAAGAATCACCAATATTATCTTTCTGTGTCCTTTTTTCTTCCAGTTGAACTGAACAGCGATTGATTTCCTTTTGGAAAGCAAACAAAGAAACAAAGAAATAGCCCCAAACCGCTCCAGCTGCATTTATTAGGGGCTCCAGCTCCGTCCTGTTTGCTGGTAAGAAATATCAGTGTGTTGCGGCCGCCTGCCGCACCTAAGCACTGCTGGGTTGTTAATTCTGGGTTGCTAATTACAAGGAAAATGAGGTCTAAGACCGGATTTGCCCACCTTGAGGGCACCGGTTTGTTAATTAAGAAATCCCCAAGCTTGAAACGCTTTTAATAAGAACGGGCAAAGAGAGTGGCTTGGGGTGAGGGGCCGGGACCCCGCAATCGGGGTCCCTGGGGAGACCTCCCGCCTGCCCGGGGGATGCCACCGCGGGCAGAGGCTGCTGCCCTGCCTGCTCTGCCCTGCCTGCTCTGCC
>VZSZ01009889.1:107646-147942 GCA_013398815.1 Ibidorhyncha struthersii
CGGCCGAAAGCCTCGCACAGCCCACACCCACCCGAGTCACGGCGAGCGGAAGGGGAGCGTCTGCGTGACACACACAAACCTCCCCGCTCCTCCTGGGCGCTTCCAGTCGCTGCCGGCATGGGGAACATAACTTGTGTTCCTCAGGCACCTGGGAGGCTCAGGGGCTCTTTCAGAAGGAAGCCTTCGCTGAAGAAAGAGTAAGTACGCTTGCTTTTTTGGACCGCTTTTCAAGTGGGGCTGGCTTCCCTGCTGACTTTCCCCCGTGCGATGCACCACGCAGAACTGGGCTGGCAGCCGAGCCCCGCTCGGGGAACCCGGGAGTTATTTACGTGCTCAGCAGAATCGGGTTTTTGCATGGTTTTGCGGGGTGCTGGGCGGCGCCAAACGCAATCAGCTCCCCACAAGTGTCGGGGAAGGAATCCCAGGGCTCTGCCGGCGGAGTATCCCAGCGACGCTGCCCCCGGGAGAAACGCGATTTATTTCATTTCACTTTGAAAATTAAAACTCCCCTCTATGGGACAGGCAGAGCAAGGTGCGGAATGCCTGACGCTCCTTGTTTTCACCTGCAACTTTTTTTTTTCATTCGCGACGCCCAGAGTTGCGGTGCTGTGTTGTGAAAAAACAACAGTCACACTCCTCTCACCTTAGAGAGAAAGCCCCAAATCCCAACACTTTGCCCATGCGATTTGACTTGTGTTCGTAACCCTGAAGGAAGACACAGAAGAAAATGTCTGTAAAATCCTGCGGGGACTTCAGTGCTGGGGTGGTCGGGGCAGCGTTCAGGTACCCCAGCGATGGACGGCTGTCCCAAAATAGAGCAGAGCGAGCTTCCCTGCGCCCTGCCTTTCCCACTGCCCGTGCTCCCATCAGCGCACTCACTCTGCTGCTGCCGGTACCTGAGCACCCGCGAAGCGGAGCCCTCCCCATCCTGAGTGCTCTGGGCTGGAAAGGAGCTCTGTTGGGAGCCAGGGTGGTTCCTCACGAACCCCATTTACGCTGGATTCAGCGTATGTGTTGAGCTTTGAGACAAACCCCATAAACTCTCCTAGGCTGAGGGGTCTCTGATCCAGAGGAGATGCTTGAAACTGTCCCCTTGGTCTCCTGTGCTGCCATAAATTGAGAGCAAACCTATAGGAGTCCGTGGAACTACTGTGAGGTAAAGGAGAGGGGATCAGTCAGGGAATTTGGACCTTGGAGGGCTGACATCAGGTAGCTGCAGGGGAGCAGCCAAGCCCCAAAACATCTCCTGTCCCCACTGACTCCCGGCTTCCCACGCTCGTGGCTCTCTGCGGCGGTAAGCCTGGTTTCTGCTGAACTAAATGCTGTAATCCGAAAGAGAGAGCAACTGCTCGGAAATCCCAACAAAGCAGTCCCAGTGCTTCTTAAACGGCATCGGTAACTGCTCGTTAGTGGTGTGCATGCAAGGGGAAGCTGGGGGCCTTGCTGGGAGTGGAAGGAAGGAGAGAGGAAAGCCACAAAGATAGAAATAAAACCTGTTTGTGAATATATGTTGGTGTATGCGTACATATGCATCGCCACGCCAGGGGCTCTGCAATAGTTGTCAGGACTGGATTTGGTCTTTGTATTTTGCAATGGAACATCTGGTCCCTCTGCTGATTTGGAGACACAGATGAGCCTAGCTGACGGTTTGGTTATGCAAAGGCATGTAAAAAAGCACAGAAACACCAACAAGTGGAGCACAAACCCCATTACAATTCTCCCAGGCTGTTTATCAGCCCTTTGCTGGGCTGGGATGATTAGAAAGCCCGTGACAAATTGCTTACTTAGCTTTCTGGCTTCCTTATTTCTGGCCAGAATTCACTATGCATCAGCCTAGATCTGTGTTTGCATGTGTGTTTTGTTTTTTTTCTCCCCTCTATAGACAAAATGGCAAGAAAAAACTGCCCAGCTTTTTTGGTATAGAAGGAGGGCAGGAGAGAGATACGACCACAGACAAAATCCTGCAGTATATTCCAGGAAAGGCAAGTACAAACACATCCAGCCTCCCACCCCACTGCTCCCAGAGATTATTCCCTCCCACCCACCCCAAGGACAGCGCTGTGCGTAAGAGGCACGATGGGTCTGGATCTGGGGGTAGCAGCAGGTCTGTCTCAGGGGGACGGAGGTCACATCTGCAGCCCGGGAAGGGACGAGCCCTGTACCCTTCGCTGTGCTCCAGGGTCCCCATGCAGATGTTGAGGGGACCTGCCATCAGCCAAAATGCGTGACGGGGTGGGAGGGTCGTGCTGAGAGCGAAGCCGGCAGCATGGTGGGAATATCTCACACACCCCTTTCGCTCTTGATTCTTTTGTTTCTGGGTAGCCTGTGAAGGAAGGGAAAATCCGAGCGAGCATTCAAAGGTGGGATGATTCATTCCCACGCTGGAATGAGACGCAGCAGGCAGCGTGTTAGCAATAAGCCTTGGGAAGGTAATCAGGAAGGGCAGGTCTGCCCCAGGCACGTACCAGCCTCGTGGCCATGTGGCCCATTTCCCAGAACTACTCAGGGAAAGCAGAGGTGAAACGATGAACCCCAGTATGTTTGCGTGGTCCCTTTGGGTGGGCCGGGGATGTGCATGCATCTCCCCCGCTGCGTGGCGAATAGGCTATGTGGATATGGGGGAAGGGGAAACTGAGGCAGAGACTCACAGCTAGACAGAGGTAGGTTCAGAGGTGGTCAGCAGCAGGACGTTATCTCTTGGGTTTCAGGCTGCTGGCGAGATGTATTTCCCTGATGATGAGGGGCTTGTCAAGGGCTTGGTGTATTGCAGGACCCAGTTCTGAGCAGCCCTGCTTATGTACTTTGGGTCGCTGCAGAGATTCAAATGTCTGCTCCCCACAAGCAGGGACCCTGCAGTCCCTTTCCATTCAGCTGCTCCCAGGTTGGCTCTTTCCATCCCAAAGGACCTTTGCTTTTCCTTATGTGAGCCTGAGAAGGGAGCAGGTCTGGGATCCTACTCCTGGCTTGTGAGGTGGCTGTGGGTGAGTGCCGTCCTCTGTCTTGGGGGACGTGTCCTGAGCTGTACAGGTGGGAGGCACAGCAGAACTGGCACTGTTTCACAGTCCTGCCCGATATTTGTGAAAGAGTAACGGGCATGTGGTGCACGCTTGGTTCCCTGCGGGACTCACGCAGGAGGGTTGGGCAGCACTGGATGGGACCAGGTCCCAGATGGATCTTGGATACTTCCTCTGGGGAAGCAGGGAGAGCTGTCATGTTAGCGGATCCGGGAAAATGAATCCTGCAAGCTGACAGAACAAAGGTCACGGAGAGATTATTCATTTGGGAGCACAAGAGAGTGTGGGATCTCTTTGGGGAAGGAAGGAGGGTGGAGCAGTTGTTGAGATGTTACCCTCGCCTGGGGCAGAGGGGATTCAAACTCCCTGCTCAGCCACAAGCTTCTTGTGTGGCCTGCAGAAAGCCTTGGCTTAGTCCCTTTCCCACTCCCGTCTTTTCAGGAGAAACACGAGCGGGAGGTGATCGGCTGCTGCAGGGCCAGGTTAGAGAGAAGCCATCAGCATGGGACTCTTCCAATGCAATCTCAGAGGAGACGGGGTTGCCAAACCTCTGGCCATGGCAGATGGTTTTGGGACTGGGGCAAGTGACATCCCTGAAAACCGGGCCCCCTCTGGGACCCTGCCACGGGCAGCTGCCGCACAAAACCAGCGCCTTCTGCCCCATTTCCCACACTTGCCAGTTACGGCTTCTGCGAAGCCTTAGCAGAAGTGGTGGTGGTGGTGGGGGATGTGGCAGAAGAGCAGTGCTTCTCATTTGCTTCTTTTATCATTAAACAGCAGCTTTCGGAGCCCCAGGGCACCAGCCTCGCAAGGCTGAGCTCTTCCTGCTGCCAGGGTTAGTGATTCAGCCGGGAGTCACTGGGGTCTGCAGGGGCTGAGGCGGGTTAATTATTAACTTGCTCTACCTGTAGGATGAGGCATCCGAGACAGAGGGAGAGAGCGAGAGAACATGTCAGGGCACTTGCACTGCCAGAGACCCGCTGCTTCGCCAAATCCTGAGAGAAACCCGGTTTGCAATGATCTGCGCTGCTTCAAACCCAGCGGGATAGCTGAGCTAACGGAAACGTTGCTCATCAGGATGGGGCTGGGGGGGGAAGGGTGCTTGCCACCAGCGCAACCCAGTCAGGGGAGTAAACAGCGGGCTGGGGAGGGCTTCAGAGGAACGATAAATGCTAGTTCCCTTTCATTTTGGCTGCACGCTGAGGCATCCTCATGGTTTTGGCGTGTGCATGGGCCAGGGAGATAAGTGATCCTGATGGGACATCATGGGGTTCCCAGTGCTGCTTTTTGGGGGATGGCCAGACCCAGGCCATGGTGGTGGCTATAAACCTGTCTCAGGGAGGGCAGGGATGCAGTTGTAGGTCTGAGCCCAGAGACATCTGAGATTCAGCAGGAGCTGTTTTCTCCAGAGCTTGGGTTTAGGCAAGTCCTCCGCATCCCGGGAAATTGCTGTTGTACCTAGGCAGATAGGAACCGCCATCAGCCTTACAAAGGGGTTTTGTTCTGAGTGAGAAAGCCTGAGCCAGCGCTAGTCAGCCTGCTTCCCCCAGTGAGGGACAAAGAAACCATGGAAATGGCAGATGGACAAAACCGACGAGCTCCTGCCCAGTCCCCCCGGCTCCCTCTGTGGCCAGGGCGGGATGGTGTCTGATGCCGCCTCTCTGCCACCCAGCCTAAGTGGCCTCGCAGAGACAACCACAGAACTGGAGGTGGCAGCTGTGGCCGCTTTGTCTGCCCACGCCAGCTGCCAGCCCGCTCCGCCGTGCCATTGCCCGCGCGCTGCCCGGGAACCGGGGTCTGGCCCTGGCCCATGGACGGGCCGAGTCACAGCTCTTCCCTGAGCTTCAGCTCCGCCGCAGGAAAAACGGGGATTGCGGTTGTGACCGTCTTGGCCAGTGTTAGAATGCAAAGCAGCAGGTAGGAGGTGGGTGTCCGCACAAACAGGCTGTGCTTGCTTTTACCGGGGACTTGTGCTGCCTGTTGGATTTAATGATGTCCAGCTCCCTTCCGCTGCTCTCCTGAGATGTGGGCAGGAACCTGTGCAAAGCTGTGAGGGCATTTCTCCTTGCGCATACGCAAATGTTGCATTCATTTGGGGTTTTAACAGTGGCACCCCGGTGAAGGACATAAAATTGCTAGAAAAAGACAGGAGAAACCTGCCCGATACAAAAAAAAAACAACCAAAAACCCAAACAAAGAGCAAACCAACCTGAACAGCCCCACTTCTTCCTGTGAAACCACAATACCTGATCATGAGTGATAAGACTGCTGGGGCTTGAAAGACTGGTGTGGCACGGGCGGACGGGGTGTGCTGCGCAGGAGACCGCAGCTGAAAGGGCGGCGGGAGATTTCAGCGCTGTGATCCCCTTTTGTCCATGGTTTTGGAGATGCCCCCATGCTTAGCCGCTAAATCCAGCTGTCTTCTCAGTCTGGCTGCAAACCCTTGCAAGCTGGGGTTGCTGGTTGCTTGTTCGGGAGAGGGAGGTATTCCATTGAATTTGTTTCTTGCCCCTAAAACAGTGGTGGTGGAAGCTCTCCCTTTCCCTCCCATCCCCAGGAGGATCCCTGTGGATGCTGGCAGGTTGGCTGAGCTCTTTGCCAGAAGTACTGCTGGATTCCCACCTCCCAGGTTGCTTTTGCTTCTTGGGGCCTTATTTATTACTGGAGAATTTGGCTGCTACGTTCCAGGCAGCAGCATTGCCCAGGCAGCTGGTAGCCGGCATTGCTGCTTATCGCTGTGTCCGTAATTTCATTACTTTATCCTCTCCCCACTCCCTTATCCGAGCAGCGTTTTGTTATTGCTGCCACAGCTGTCAGGTGATCAGTTGCTCTTTGTTCCAGCAGCGGCTTGTAGCACAAATGTAATCTTTTCCTATGCTTAATTGCCTCTCAGTGAGACCATTAATTGGCAGCCAGCAGGTTCCCACCTCCAGGGGAGGACCCGGGTATGTGTTCATGGCAGCTGGAAAAGACGGAGGGAGATTTTGAGCAGAGACGGGGTTAACTTGTATCATAAAAGAGTTGCCTAAATTCAGTGAGGCCCCGGAAGGAGGCCCAAGCTTTGCAGGTAAAAGAGTCCCAACAGCATTAGGTTCCTGTTGCTGGTTCACAGAATCACAGTATGGTGGGGGTTGGAAGGGACCTCCGGACATCATCCAGTCCAACCCCCCTGCCAGAGCGGGGTCACCCAGAGCAGGTTGGACAGGAACGCATCCAGGTGGGTTTGGAGTCTCTCCAGAGGAGACTCCACAGCCTCTCTGGGCAGCCTGTGCCAGGGCTCTGCCATTTTCCCCATGTTCAGACGGAATTTCCCGTGTTCCAGTTTGTGCCCGGTGCCCCTTGTCCTGTCGCCGGGCACCACTGGGAAGAGTCTGTCCCCATCCTCTGGACACCCGCCCTGCAGATACTGATCAGCGCTGATGAGATCCCCTCTCAGCCTTCTCCTCTCCAGGCTGAACAGCCCCAGGGCTCTCAGCCTGTCCTCAGCAGAGGGATGCTCCGGTCCCCTGGTCATCTTCGTCGCCTCTGCTGGACTCTCTCCAGCAGTTCCTTGTCTTTCTTGATCTGGTTCACCAGCTCCCCTCTGGCTTGAGCGCTGCCGATGTCCCCGGCATGGTTAGGAGAGGGGTTAATCTCATGCCGGAGGGGTGAGTCACGGAGGCCCCAGCAAGACAGATCTGGTTGGCTCTGCTGGCTCTTCATTTATCATGGGGCTTACGCAGCTGTCTCCTTGGCACGGCGCACTGGGAGCGGGCACACGGGGGCCAGACAGGTTGGGTGGCTGGGAAACACTGCCGGCTCGATCCCTGCTGAGCCCTGGCAGCCAGCTCCCTGCTCATTCCTGGAAATCGTGTTTGGACAGAAGCATACGAGCCCCCGGGGAGCCGCCACGACACCCTGCCTCCCAGCTCCAGCACGGCCATGCCCTCGCTGGAGGTATCCCTGGGAAACGCAGCCACCAGTGCTCGGAGTGGGGTCCCACCAAGGTGGCCTCACGGCAATCCTTGCGTCTCCCACCTACCTTTCCTCTTCTGCTTGGGAATGAACGTCCCAGAGTCTGTGATGTGTCTAACAAAGCTGATATTTAAGACTCAGACATGCATGTGGGGTGTAGACCTGGGGGGGATCAGTGGTGTCCGTGGCCTTGCGGGGATACAGCCCTTCCCTTCTCCCCAAGGATATCAACCAACCCCCGGAAATGTTTTTCCCAGCGAAACTGCAGGGAGAGCTTTTCACCCCTGGGATTTATGCGGTGTCCAGACAGTGCAGCAGCAACCCCAGGCTGTGAGCAGTGGAGTGCTGTAGGGGTGGGGGTTTGTGCCATGGCACAGAAGGAAGAATTTCCGTAGAACGGGAACGCAGGAAAAAAGGGAAGTCCCCAGCCCTGGGTGCGATCTCCCTCTCAGGTCAGCCCTCGCTCTCCCGCTGTGTTGCTGGCTTCTCTTAGCTTTTTGCCCTGACCATGAGCAGCTTCATGACTCAGTGCCTTGCGGCTGCTTTTATGGCTGTGGGACTCTGCCGCAAAAGTGTCTGGGCACCTGAAACACCAGACTCCACCTAGAGATACCGAGGGATCCGAGCAGATGGGAGAGCTGAGGAATCCAGGTAGAACTAGAGCAAAGAAAACCTTTCCACTAACCCCAGTGGAAGGCAAGCTGTGTTTGCTAAGCCTTGATCTGTCCTTGCTCCAGTGAATTTGCTTAGGATGGCAGGAGGTCTTCCGTGGAGTTGGGAGACCTTAAATGTAGGATGTGCTTCTGCAACCCCTCTTTCCCAACCCAGAAAACCTTCCTTTAGGTCAGTATCTCCCCCTGCCCAGGGAGGACAGCCTCCCAGCAGTAACCGAACCCCAGTTCCACGCTGGCATGGAGACCTGAAAACAAACAGCCTGGCCGGGGCGCCTGCCCAGGTTGCCTTTCCGAGGAAGCCCTTCTGGAAAGATGTTCTAGGAACGTCCCTTCCAGATATCAGGCCCCCACCTCCTATCAGCTCTGATTTATGTTTCCCAAATCCTTGGTACAGAATATTCAAAACCAGGAAAACCAGAAAGAAAACTTGGACCAGAGGTTCCCCAGCCTGTTCAAGAAGGGACGAAGGAAAACGGTTGTCAGGAATCTGGGCAAAATGATCTATTACTCCAAGGTCAAGTTTAAGTTCCAGCACTGCCAGGTAAGCTGCGGCACCTGTTTGTGGGCGTTTCTCTTCCCAGGCAAGGAGTGACCCTGCAGGACTGGGAAGTAAGGTGTGATGATGGGAAATGTGACTCACGGAGAGTTCCTCGGGCTACTGCGTGGCCCAGGGACTTCTGCTGCCACGCAGTGCATGGGTACCGGCTGGCACCCACCGGCTCCCATCCCAGTGGGGACCTGGGCCATGCTTCCATGCTGAGCTACCAGGCCGGCAGGAGATCCACCAGCAGAGATGTGGTGGTGGCCTTTGGATAAGCGACCACTGGCTTTTCTGTGCACAGATCAGTCTGAGATGCAGAGGGAAGCTGGGAGGAGGAACGTGTCCTGAGATAAACCCCAAAATGTGTCTTTTCTGCAGGAGGTGAATGACTGCTTCTTGGAGCTCTTCCAGTCTTACCTGTACTTCCAGTCTATGGGCTCCAATGGACTCACCTACCAGGTAGGGCATCTCCCGGCCATGCCGGGGCAAGCACTGGGGAGTCGGGCAGTACGGCCAAACTGAGGGCACTGGGCAGGGCAGGGGGCTCTGCTGCTGGGGCTGCCGCTGGCCTCCTTTAGGTGACCTCAGCAAGTCCTTTCCCGGGGATGTGCTCTTGGGGAAGGAGCGCATCTCTTCCTACGGACTGTACCCAGACAGCCTCAGTGCCACCTGGGTCCTTGGCCTTGTCTGTGGGCAGAGATAAAGGACCCCACAGAGGTGGGGTAGGGGCTTGTGCGGGGCTGGCAGGCAGCACCAGGGATGGGAGGCATTTAGGCTACTTGGACTTACCTTTGTGCAGAGCACCAAGCACGGAGAGCTGTGCCCTGGCAAGGGTCAGGGCTCCTGTCACTCAAAATCCCACTGGCCTCGGTGGACTTGGCCCTGGCTTCTGAACCAAGAGGGGGGGCTTCTGAACCAAGGCGGGGGGGTTCTTCATCTGCAGGGCAGAGAAAGCGGCACGTGGGAAAGGGTGGAAAGAAGAACCTGAGGGCAGCCTTGGGGAGCTATCCTGGCAAACCATTCACCAGTCTTTTAAGCCGAGGATGTTGGTGAATTACAAACAATAGGCTGTGCTGCACATGCAGCCAAAAAATCACAGCCGACCAAACAGGATGCCCTGAGCGTGCTCTCCCTCCACATGAGCGAGTAACTAAAACTGAGCATGGCTGCTTTGTAAATGTTCGTAAAATTTGTTCCTTTTAGAAATGATTTATTTTCTTCTAGGTGAGTTGAGGTTGATGCAGTATGCCAGTACAATCTGGAGTCATCCAGCAAGTCAGCCTTCAACTGGAAAGACCCATGTCAATACCAAGAATGTTACAAAATCTCCCATCTACTTTATAAACAGTTACTTAGATTAGTAATTCTAGAGGAATTAAAAAGGAATTAATGTGCCAGTACTGCCCCCTAGACATTACAGCAATTAGGATCTTTTATAGTCCTTGTTTAGAGAGCCCAAGCCGGGGAGCACAAACTCGTCCTCTATTCCTGTGCTTCGTTATAGTGGGACTCTGGTGAACTGGAGTGTAGAAACCGAACAGCTCAACTTTGCTTTATGGTCATTTCCATCTTTTGGCTTTCTTGTGTTAAACCTGCGATGTGGGTTTGGTTTTTTTTTTTTTTTTTAAGGTTTCTCTTAAAACTGAAAGACTTGGAATATAAAGAAAGTGTTCTTGCCAGCGCGGCGGCTGATTCCTGGGGTACTGGCCCCACGGAGCCCAGGCAGCTGCTGAACCTGCTTCCTCTGGGCAGCGTGCTGGGTCGAAATCCCAAATGTTTCCCCTCAATGCAATGTTTTGCAGTCTAACGCTGTGAGTCCCAGCAACCTGCTGGTGCCCAGTCTGCGCTTCCACTCTCCTGCGGCAAAGGGGCATTAATCGCAGAGCCTGCCTGCGGGCTGCCCCCCGAAATAACAGCGTGTTCTTCTTATGCAGGAACTGCTGCCTTTGAAAGAGCTGAACGTGTATGAAATTGAGAATGGGAAGAGCACCGGGCAGGAGGATCACGCTTTCCGCATTACAGGTTGGTGCCTCTTTGTTTGCTTTGAACAGAGAGCAGAGGGTGTGTGAATCACCGCTGTCTCTGCTCTTTGTCCCGCGCTGACCTGGTCTCAGAGAAGAACCACACTGTGGAAAGAGGTTGCAGAGAGCTGAAGCTTTTCCTCCCAGCATTTGCATCTTTCCCTCCAAGGCTTCCCCGCTCCTATACACCTGGGCAGCGATGCCCGGGGCTGCAGGCAGGGAAAGGGCTGGACAGGGAGCGCGGAGGAAGGACGGTCCTGTGCTCCGGTGGGTTAGTGCTCAGGACACACAGTGATGACACTTCCCACCTCTTCCCAGTCATTTGCTCTTTGTGTACCACATTTGAACGAAGGAATGGAATAAAACTCCTTCTCCCAGCTCTCATCTCCGTATAAACCCTGAGGCCAGGGAGCGACTCTGAGCTGGCACGCGTCCAGCGCCGTGCGTGCTGAGGGATGGCACTGCACAGCCACACAGGATGGGCAACAGCGCCCAGAGGCGAGTTGCCGCTACCAATAATGCCAGGCTGCTGCCATCAGGACCCAGTGTCACTTCGCCAGCTCTTCCCTTGCCAGCGCTCCTGCCTCCGCAAGTTTTTTTAACTCTCCTCTGAGTGACCTTGCTTTAGAAAAGTTTTCCTGGGATAACAGCCTGTCTGCAGCTTGGCTGGAGGCTTTTTTGGGCTTAGTCATTGCTGAACTACAGCAGTTGCAAGCCCCTGAGAGTAGCAGTTAAAGCATGAAGTACACAGAAGTAAGAAAATAACCAAGTAATGATACAGAGCCAAGAAAGCTCGTTTGTGTCCTAGACCCACTGTCTATGTACTCCGGTGTCTCCTGTTAGAGAGAAAGCTGTACAATGGCCACTCAAACAAAAAAATTACATAAATTGTAAAAAGGAGCTGGTACAAACAACCCATTCATTTTAAGGACTGCCGAGTTGTGGTCTTGTTGCACTGTACCAGGCAGGGCTCTCCAACCCTTGCTGGGAGTCTGTAAAATGAAGGGAAAGTTCTCCCAGGCGTAACCTGTCAGGGGCGTCTGCACTGGGGTGGGTGGACTTGTTCTGCTTGTATTAAAACACGCAGGAGTGTGTCTGGGTGGAAAATTGCCTCAGGCTTTGTTGGGGTTGTGTCCCGCTTAGGGAAAGAGCAAACCGAAGCCTTTCTGACAGAGTGGCTGTATATATCAGGGATCAGTGACACGAAGGAACCGGGGAGGTAGCGATATGTAGGATTGACGGGAGATCAGTGGAGCAGTTTTATTTTTCTGCTAGAGGGGGAGAAACCAAGGGACGGAGGGGATAAGAGCCTCGTCCCTGGCCCCACACAGGGTCAGGGTGGAAGTCTGTTGTCTCATGACTCTGAGACACAAAAGACACGCATCCATTCTCTTGAGAAATCCCGTGGTGTCAGCAGTTCCCTGTGAACTGCACTTTGTAGGCTAGCTCAGGACATCAGAAGATGCCGGCACGATCATTGGGAGTGCGGCGGTGGAGCGCGAGAACGAAGCCCGTCGGCGTGCAGTGCCGTCCCTTGGTGCCGTGGCACGGAGAAGTGGACGGCGGCTGGCCGTCACCTTGGCTTTGCGGTCCATCTCTTGCACGGCCTCTGATGCTGATGAAGTTGTTGAGCACCTTGAGTTACCTCTGCCTCCTCACCTGCAAATTTTGCAGCTTTTTACTGTCTCCAAGAAGAGAGATTTGGGTGGGAATAAGCTGCTGCTGCTCTGGGAAGGGGCTGGCTTGCTTCCAGTGTTCCTCTGGAAGTGCTCAGAAGGAAAGAGGAAGGACAGGGCAGAAGAAAAGAGCACGAGGGCCGGCACAGGTTGCTCAGCGTGGCTGTGTCATGGCCCTGCCGCAAACGTGCCCTTGGGGCTGCGGGAAATGGCAGCAACCGAATTAGCAGCAGCCTTTCAGGCTCTGTGTCACGGCCTCCCCAGCAGCTCCTTCCACGCGCTTCAGGCATGTCTCAGGCTTCAGGCTGAGAGAGGAGTGTTTCTTTTCTCATTTTCTCTTCCTTTGGGGCCCTGTTTAGATGTGGCAACGCGAGCAGCCCTCAGGGTACGTCTGAAAGGCTGGCCTTGGAGGAGGTGGCAGAGCAAGCAGTGCCACGTTAAGGGTCATGCCCTACCAGCAAAATTCCTGCTGTTCGTGTAAGGGCCTGGATGCCCAGAGGAGTATTCAGAGCTGCCTGAATATCTAGATAACCCCAGCACCTTTCTACCCTCCTAGCAACTCCATAAAGTAGGGAATCACTTCATCTGCATTGCAAAGACAGGGAAACCAAGGCAAGAGGAGACAAGAGAACTCCAGAGCCACAATGGTACGTAGGTACTTGGATGCGCAGTAATGCTCGACACCTAGTTATTGCAATGGATCTGAACGGAGTGACTTACGGAAAGTCACTCAGGGAGTCTCTGCCTCAGTTTCTCCACCTCTGCTTTGTCTGTATTAGTGCATTTCCTGACAGACAGAGATGTTTCAAAGTCTTAATTAACTGTTGTTCATAAATAATGCGGGAATTATGGCATAAAAGACTCCACAGAAGGGCAAAGTATCATGCTTATCCAATGCACTTGCTTATCTGGGTACTTCCAAGTCCCGCAAAGCCAGATCTTACCGAGCGTGCACCAAATATGGTTTAATATGAGATCACTGGTAAATTATTAATCATAACATACATTCTGCACTCTACCAGAAATGATTATTAACGTCACTAGGTTATGCAGAGGGTGTGTGAGACTTTTTTGCTCATGCTACTAAGCAAATGATAGCTGGAGACATTAAAATCAATAAGACATAGGGCTGTTCCTCCCTTCAAGAGTATGTCTGAGAGCAGCTTTAGCTTGTCTGGCACAGATTATATTTGGTGAAGCAATAAATAAACAGTGTCAGAAATCTACCGATGTTCTACCGAGTGCCAAAGTGAAACTAAGAAGTACCATGACACTTCTGCATTGGGTTAGGCTGTCTGCGGCGGCGCATTTTGGTAGTCTCTGCCCGCAGAGGTGCTGTTCACAACCTGTTGGGGACTTTTAAAGCTGAAATCTGTCCGTTGATTTCCAGCTTGACTTTCGTACTGTCTTTGACTTTTGTTCTTGGCCTGGTTTTGGATTGAAAAGTGGCTGTTGGTCAGAGCTAGATGTGGCTGCACGAGCAGGCGGCGAGGAGGTGCTGGAGCAGCCCGTGCCGGGAAGCTCCCTGGCAGCGTGACGCGGGGACACGTGCTGAGGGCGATGGCAGGAGGGACTGGAGCATGATGTCAACAGAGCAGTGCACTCACAGGCAACCCATGGTGTGATGTGCCGAGCATAACAGCTGCAATTGGTGCCCTTATCTGCTCAGCTCATCTTGTGTCTCGCATACCTAGGTCCTCTGCTGAATCCCCTTATCGTGTTCTGCCCTACTGAGTCAGAGCTGAAGCAATGGCTTTATCACCTGGAGAAACAGATCCAGCTAAACGGAGGAAGCCTTGCCTTGCCCTTCCTCTCTCAGGTTGGTGTCTCGGGACGGTGAGGTGCGCAGCCGTTTCCCACGCTGTGGGCTCAGAGCTGAACGACCGGGACCAGCTGGGTTGGTGCTGCGCTGCTCCTGCTGCCTTCCGTGGGAGGGATAATCTCTGCAGCCAGCCTCTCTCAGCCATTTTCGCCACACTTCTGTGCGCTCACCTAACACCTTCCTCTTCCAGAATCCTGAATGCCTCATGGGGCTCTGGGTGCCTCCTCCGGGCTGGGGAGCTTGAGCAGAGAGCTGGGGATGGAAAGGGAGAGGGGCTCTGGGTCCACTTCCAAATGCTCCTTGCTGCGCTTGCTGCTCTTTCAGACTGTTGGAAGGAGGTGTGGGGTTAACTCCTGGCCTAATCCCCCTTTTTCCAGGCCAGATGCTTGAGTGCTTCGCTACAGCAGTCAGGGAGCTGCCCCTCTGGCGTGGTGCACGGGGGTTTTGGTGCCACTCGCAGCACTTCCAGCAGCTGCCGGGGCTGTGCACGGTCTGTAATTCAGCCCTTTTCCCCCATGGCCATTGACCCCGCTCTGCCAGCAGCACGTACCAGCCATGTCAGGGCATAGGCCAGGGCAGCAGCGTGGCGAGGGCCTCTGCGTGGCCCCAGCTGCTTGTTGCCCGAGGCACGTACCTGTTTGCCAGTGCCTAGAGCTGGCCCTGGGCAATGCACCTCACAGCTCTCGTTTCCTTTAGTTATTCCACCACCCCTAAAATAACCACGGATAGACATTTGCTAATTACCCACACTTGACAGACGCGTTCTTGCTTGGGAACTCCTCTGCCCATGGAGGAACCGTGTTATTTGTGTTCAGATGTCCTTAGGGGCTTAGGTTTGTGCAACCAGCGCCGGAGTGAATGTGGGATTTCAGTCCGAATGGCAACCCCCAAAGGTGCTCTGTGCTGCTGGGACCCGACAGCAGCTTGCTGCGTTCCTGCTGCGTGCGTGTGCATGCACAGCTTGCATTTTTTCCAGTCTCCTGCCAGGGAAGGGTGCAAAGAGAAAGAAGGGTGTACTTCGCAAGAGTGCCTGGCCTGAAAGGGGGACCTGGCACCCAGAGATGCCACCACCACAGCCTCTGAAGGCTCAGAGGTTTGGGTCTGCCTCGGAGCAATTCTCAGGCAGTTGGCTGTTTGTGCAATTGTCCAGAGTTTACAAAACATTTAAAGGAGGAGACTGGGACTGGGACAGAGAAAACAGGACCAGATTCAAGAGACCTGTCTTCTCTTCCAGTCCCTGGGGGGTGTTTTGCTTCATTCCTTGTCTCCATCTCCCCACCTGTAAAACAGAGGTATTCCCCTTCGAAAGGCAATGCACAGCTGGTGCTAGGTACCAGCTATGATTGTTCGGTCCCAGCTGGAAAACTGGCTCCTGCACAGATTTATTTACTCTTTTTGGCTTCTGCCACACTTGAAAAGTGTCCTGAGATGGGCATTGCGCTAGCTAAACCTTTAGGGGAGGACATGTCTACCCTGCTTCTCCATTCTGCTCCTGTCCCTAGAACGACTGGAAGCAGAGCTCCATGGGGAAAGAGGAGCTGCGGTGGTCCGTGCAGAACATGCCTGTCCGGGAGTGGAGAGGGACCCAGCGGGAATCCCTAGGCGATGTCCTCTGTGTTTCCAAAGTGAAGCTTCAGCATCTGCCTTTCCAGGTAGGACACATCTCTGGGGAGCAACCTCCTGGCAGCACGGCTCGAAAAAGGCAATGGATGGAGTGAGGAGCGCAGACTCCTGCCTACCTGCTGCCACTAATCCAACAGGGCCCTGAAGGGTCATTTTACCCACGTCCCGGTACATGGAGGAAGGTTTGTTACAGCTCCTGGGGCCCAGCAGTGGTGCTTGGGGACAGCACGTGCATAGTTTGCAGGACAGGGCTGGCAGCTGGAGCTGGCAGGAATCTCCCGTGGAGCCTTTTGCCGGGATGCAGCTCGGCTGTTTCCAGAGCCCTCGCCTCAGGCTGCTGTCAGAGAGACAAAGTAAAAGGCTCTCCAGACGGGAGCACAGTCTCGCTGTTCAGGGGGAACCCTCTTCCTCTTTACCTCCCAAGGAGCAGCACGACCGGCTGTTGGTGCTTTACCCGTCCACACTGGTGATAGTATCTGAAGAGCGCAACGGCCTCTGCTTTAAGGTAAGTTCATTTTGGAGCACCTTCCTGCTCTCTCTCTCTTACCCATCCACAGCGGCTAATTCAGCGGTTCTTTGGCTCGTTGCTCCCCTCCACCTGGGTTCCCTGGTGCTCCTCGTGTTGGCAAAGGCTTTCCCTCCCTGCTGCTCCCTTGCCAGCTGGCAGGTGAGCAGGCGGAGGGATGTTGCAAAGCTATCTTCCCATGAGAAACACCTTGCCCTCCTACCAAAGCCCGGCGGGGGAAAGGAGCTGGCTGCCAAGGAATCTGAGTCTTGGGGAGGAGGGAGGCTGGCGTGTTTCTGTGCGGTGATGCTGGCAGGGAGCCTGGCTCGCTGGCTTGAGACGGGAGCTGGAACAGCCCCAACGAAGTGCCCCCGCAGGGGTTTTGCTTCCCAGGCCCCGCTCTGTGGGACCACTTGGGAGCAGGTAGCATCCGGGCAGCACGTCTGATGCTCGTGGGGAAGGGCAAAGGCAGTTAGTTGGCTGGCGGGCAGAGAGGAGATGTTGCTGCCGGCGCACTGCGTTCGCTGCTCTTTCCCTCGGCAGGACAAGGGCCTTGAGCAATGCCAGCAGAAGGGCCAATGAGGACATTGAGGTCTGAGTGCCCCAGGGGGTGTGAGACGAGCTTCTCTAGTCCACTGGTGTGTCTTTGCTTGTAGGAGCAATGCTGGGAGGCTCAGCACGGACGGGCAGTGGCACTGTGGGCCCTGGGAGCTGCGTCTGCATTGCTTGCAGTCTGAATGGCCCCTTAAACTTGGTTGCCAGCATCTGTCTTAGACATCCTTATCATGGCTATTAAACAGCCCTGTGCTTTCTGGCCCTGTTTCTCCCGTGCTAGAACAAAAGTGCCAAAAATGTGTGCCGAACCATCTGCGAACCCACACGTGCAGCACCACCGACGCATGGCGGAGCGGAGTGGAGCTGCTCCTTCATAGTCACTGAGAGAGGAGCCGGTGACAAGGAAACCCCGCAGAGACCGAGGGCTTGTGAAACTCGGTGTGAACTCACTGGGGTCCTTCTTCCCATGATTTCACCACATCCCCATCAGGCCCCGGGGCCGTGCAGGCTGCTTTTAATTCAAGGGCTACCCCCTGGGAAGACCTGCTTAGAGCATCTCCCTGGCCAGAGGAGATGGCCGTGCTCCTGTGAGGAGGGACATGTGCCAGTGAGAGTTTTCCTCCATCCCCAGTGCAACAGCGGAGGGTGTTTTCCAGCAGCTGGTGGCTTGTGTGACACACCTCAGACAGAGCTTGTTTTCGGGAACATGTTGTTTGCAGCTCCTGGGAATGGGGCACCACGTAAGGGGACCTTGGGCTGGGCTCTCAGATTAACTCATCTCTTTTGAAACCTTAAACCAGATTTGTCTGCCCTGTCCGCGCAATGTTCCCTTCCCACGGTGCCTGAGCGTTGGTCCCCAGGCGTCTCGCTCGCCGGAGTAATGGCAGGGCGCTGCGCCGCCGAGCGCAGGCAGGAGGTGACTCACCAGCCTGTGACACTGCAGTGGGAACCTGATTTTCCACAGGCATGTCAGGGCACAGGAGCCTTCTCCCAGGGCTTCTGCAAATTAACTTCCCTTCCCTGTGAGCAGACGCTGAGCCCTACAATTTGTGTGTGAAGGAATAGCCCGGCCCTTTTTGTTCTTTGGTTTCATACAAACCACAGGAGCCGCCGCTGCCAAGTTTGTGTGTGGGACAGGGATGGGGAAGGCAGGGGCTGAGCCTGCCGGGACGCGGTTCACTCAAAGTAGCGGGCTCTGCCCCACCGCTGGTGGGAAAAGGCCCCGGGCGAGTCGTAAATCAGCGAAGGGGGAGCTGCTGGAGGCGGGGGACAGGTTCATGCCGTGCCCGGGGAAGGCTGGAGGGGCTCGTTGCAGCCGATGTGCGGGTTATTTGCGGGATGCTGCTGCGCTCCCCTCGGTGGGACTCCAGCCCCAGGGTGTTTCAGCGGACACGGGGCTATTGCTGTAGGGAGGACGGAGCACCGGGCGCCACAGGGGAGCCCTCCGCTGTCGTCCTCGGTGGCAGGAGGTCTTGCTCAAATGTGCCGGAGAGGTGAGGAGCAGCGGGAGGAGGCGGCACTGGCCCCTTCCACACGCAGCCCTGTAGCACCTGCGCCGGCCGAAGTGTCAAAGTCCATCTCTTACAGCGCGAGCGCTGCATGAGCTTTCCCTCCCAAGGTCAGCCTTCCCATGCCGCTCAGCCCATAAATTACTTTCGGTGCAGGAGAAATACCGCAGAAGCCTGCGTGTGCCCACAGGCTGCTGCGGAGAGGCGCCTGGCCAGCACAAACCACCGGCACCCGGCTGAGCTCCGCGTTTGCCTTGTGGCAAAGCCGTCACGTCGGGCACGTTCCCCAGAGCCTGTGCAGCTGGGACAGCTTTGCAGCGAGGCCGTGATGAGGGGGTTCTGCTAGACGCCGTGTT
The DNA here is from genome assembly GCA_013398815.1 of Ibidorhyncha struthersii. Lineage (NCBI taxonomy): Eukaryota > Metazoa > Chordata > Aves > Charadriiformes > Charadriidae > Ibidorhyncha > Ibidorhyncha struthersii. Next base: position 125,896 of record VZSZ01009889.1, read on the forward strand.
TTGCAGCCTGTGAATTTAGGCAAATGGATCCTGACCGGTTGCACCGTCGGCTAAATGACAGGGCTTCGCTCCTGCGTTCTGTGCTTCCTCCGCCGCCGGGCACGGGGGAGAGAGGCACGAGGTGGGAACTGCGTTTCCTGAGCTCTCCCCAGGCCCTGTGTTTGCCATCCCAGCTAGGAGCTGCTCCCAGGGCCATTGCCACCAGCTGCCCCTGCCCACAGACAGGGTTAGGGTGACATCCAGGTGAGGTGGACAGGGGCTTAAGGAACAAAGAAACTATGTGCCACTCAGTTTCCCCCTGCTCAGAGAAAGAGAGAGGTGAGAAGTAAAGCAATGAGCTCATCTGTGAGATGGTTCCAGTGCAAAATCTGCTTCAGCTGCTCTCCCAGGACTGTTCTTGTTCGCTTTCTGTAAGGAAAATTCAGCCCCAAAGAAAGAGGAGACCTAGATCCTAATTCCGTGTTGACAAACCCTTGGCCCTTGTGTCAGGGTGCCCATCACAGAGAATTAAACTGTCAGCGATGACACTTAAAGGACACCTGGCAGCAGAGCAGGGCTGTGATGCTGGGCTGAGGATGAGGCGCAGCTGCAGGAGCAGGAGCGGTCTGGGTACCGCCTGTGGATGTGCATGCGAAGGCACTACTGTATTTAGGGGTGATAGCACATGGTATCTTCTAACTCCATTTTTTTTCCAGGGGCAGGCTGCTTTAGCTCCCTGCTGATAGGAACATACACGCGGTGCCTGCCTGCAGCAAACCCCCCTCCCATCACAGGAGCGGCGTTGGCAACTGTGCTGTGTAGCACAAGCGCTCACGTTTCACCAGCTGGCATTTACAGGGCTCAACCCCGTCTTTGTAAGACTTTGCAGGGTATGGATTGTGGGGATTCCTGTTTGCAGGGCTGGAAGTCCCAACCCAGCAACTAAAAGCTTGTTCAGGACCACGTTCGCAATTTTTTTTCTGGAGAAGTCAGCCGTTAAACTACAGGAAACCATTGAAAACAGACTTAGGAGGGAAGAGGTGTTTTTCCGAGCTCAGGTCTCAGGAGGGACTTTGTAAGAACAAAGTTTACAGAAAAGGCTTGTGCAGCCACGCTGGCTTCAGAGATTTCGTTCCTGCAGGAGGGCTGGTGGTGGGAGAGCGAGCTGTGAGCGGGGAGGGTGAGTTTGCTGGGACAAGGCTGGGTCGATCTGCTGGGTACATGGTTCTCCAACATGCCTGTGCCCCACACCTCTGACAGGATAGGGGTACCCAAGTCCTCACCCAGATTAGCACCAGCTTGGGTGCCTCTCGTCTCCTGCAGAGCTAGCCTAGGGGATTTAGGCACCGAGCCTCACCTTCCTCCTCTCCCCTTCCCCGCAGAGGGGATTGCCAGCGGGGCTGAGCTGCCGCTTCTCCCCACGCTGCACGAAGAGCAGCCAGCCTTGCCCTGTCCTCACCGCTGGCCCTGCACGGGGGGCTCCCCTCCTGCTCCCACCTAAGCTGGCAAAACTTTGCAGTCGGCTCCTAAAGCCTCTTGCCTTTCGCGATGGGAAAGCCCTTGTGGAAGCGGAGTTTTGCCGGCCAGGTGCCTGCAGAGGCTGCATCCCTCAAGCGGGCAAGGGGCAGCCAGGTTGTCCTCCCCGCTCCGCCTGTCTGCCGTATGGCACGGACCGTGAGCTGCGCTCAGCAGTGCGGTCCTAAGCCTGCTTCTCTCTCGACAGGGCGAGCTGCCACTCAACGCCATCCAGGTGCTTTTTGAAGAGAACGAGAAAACCTCCTTTTTAATAGAAGGTGCGTGTCTGGCATGCCGAGGGGTGTGCTGGCAGCAGCCACGGAGGTCTCTGGGTTTCGCTAAGCTGCTGCGGCCATCTTCCTGGCCGTGCTCGCTCACGTCGGCACCTAAACTCTCTGAACTGAACTGCTTGGAAGTTTCGGACCGTCTGTTCCCCCGCTGCCCAGCAGAGCCTGGTTTTGCTGGCAGGGAGAGGCTGTGAGCCAGCAGCAGCGCCTGCACCCGGAGCTGTGCTTGTTTCCCCCTCATTTAGATGTGGGTGGTGTTTGTCCCTGCCCTACATTCGGCCAGGTGCCAATGGGCAGCACCAAAGGGCACAGCATTCCCGTTGTCCCTGCACCGGTGTCAGGGTCTCCGGATCCTGGGAGAACGTGGGGAGGGATGGAGCAAAGGGATTCCCGTGGGTTTCTGAAGGAAGGGACACAGACTGTTGATCAAAGCCGGTAACAGCAGCGAGTGATGTTCTTACAGGCCGACTGATCAATTCGATCCGGGTGATCTGCCGCAGCTACGATGATTACCAGGAGTGGCTCTACTGTCTCAAAACAGCCCAGTTTCGAAACGCCGACTCCTCCCTCTCCGGATCAGAGAGTTTCTCGGGATCAAAGCTGCCACACCCCAGCCAGGTAACAGATGATGTGGGTTTGCATGGTCATCAATAGATGTCTCCCAGGACTCCCATCTGTCCTATCTCTGGCCACGTGTGAGTACTCTTGTGATGCAACACTTTGCTTCAAGTCCCCTGCTCAAAGGCTATCATGAAGTTGCTGATCCCTGCAAATTACTTTGAAGCCAAATATTACATTATATAGGATGTATTATATCAAATTCCTTCAAAAGCAGACCCCTGGCCATAGGCTGTGACAGCGTTGTGCAGCGAGGCATTGGCAGAAGGACATTAAGAGGGTCTTGCAAGGAAGGGGAGACCCACCCTGCCAGCACTGCAGCCGGGATGGTGTCGGGGTGCCTGAGCACCCTCCACCCCACTGCGAGCCTTCGTCATTTGCCCCTGTCACCCCTGCGAGCCGGCCTCAGCCACCCACTCAGCCCTAGAGGGCAGCACACCCCGCCACACCGGGCACGGCTGCCATGCGGGCACAGCCCAGACCCTGCTCTGGCCGCAGCGTGTGGGCACGGAGGGCTGGGCTGGACCGGCGATGCTCAGGCGGGAGATGGGGCTGGGGATGCGGCCACACAGGGGGCTGTTCCTATGTGCTGGTCCTCTCCCCCATCCAGTTTGCCGGCAGCGGGAGAGGGTCGCTGACTTCTGATGGCCGTACAAACTCCTGGGCATCGGGAGGGAGAGTGGCCACCTTAACACACCTCTCCCAGAACAGTGGCTCTCTCCCCGATGGACAGTCCTTCATGCTGATGCCTGAGAGCAGGGTGCCCGAAGACCCCCTCTCCTCTGGCTATTCCCAGCCTCTCCATGTAAGTGAACACCCAAAAAGCCTGGGATGCGTGTGGGGACAGACACTGCCTTTGAGCAGAGTGGTCTATCCAGGTGCCCGGATGGGCTTAACTCGGGTGGTGAGTGTTTGTATGCGGCAAAGCAAATCCATGCCTGGAAGCATGTATTTGTCCTGGCTCAGCTTTGTCATTGCTGATCAAGAAAAAGTCTGCGGAAGGGTCCCATCCCAACACTCCACTCTGCATAAGGATTGTGGGTACAGATTGCAAAAGGACAAAGGGGACTGTTCAAAGGTCAGGAAATCCCAAAGTAGAAGCCAGCGGTGGGTGGGAGGTGATGGGCTAGGCAGTGCAGCATTCCTACGTCCAGGTATGTGTGCGTGCATGGGGAGGAGCATGTGGGACACGGGCACGGCCGCAGGACCGTGCCGCCACACGAGCGCTGCACGATGCCCACAGCAGCATCCCTAGCAGGGGAGGTCTGCGTACCTGGGGCTGGCCCGAGGAGAGACAGCACCGGGGTCTGTCTTCTTGTTTCAGTGCCTGGCACATGCCAACCTGCCAAGCACGGGGCTGCCTGCCCAGGACCTGCGGAGGGGGGGCAGCGCCAGAAAGTCCAAGGGCAAATGTGGCCAGCAGCTGCCCAGCCAGGACACGGAGAGGACCATCTGCAGCCTCATTCCCGAAAACCCCAACGGCGAGCTCCTGTCCTCGGTGTACAACGAGCCGTACTCCCCACACAGCTCCCAGCATCACCCTGCGGCTCCCCCGCCACCCCTGGACCTGAGCAGTGTAAGGGGGCTGGGATGCGGTGGGGCTGCCCTCCTGCCCGGGGAGGGTCGACCAGCAGAGGAACTGGTGCAGGGTTCGCATTTTCCTTATCCCTACTCGCAGGGATAGCTGTCCTGGCCGGTGCCCGAGGGCAGGCGTGAAACCCGTTTCTGTTTGAAAATGGCCCGTGGGAGGTGAGGTTAAACACAACAAACGGAGCAACGGCTCTTGGAGCCCTGAGATATTGGGCACCCATACCTGAGGCAACACGAGCTCCAGTGCTCTGCAAGTAGGAGTGTTATTACTTCATAGGACACCGCCTCTTCTGAGGGCTTTCCAGCGTGTGTCCATCGCTGGTTTAGTGTGTGATGCTGTGTTTCCCTCCCCTCAATGAGTGCACATCTGCCTTACGCCCAGGGAAGTCCCCTTGTTAGCACAGCCGGGAGTTGGCCTCGCCATCCCTCACGGCTGAGCAGCTTTTGGGACATGAATTGCAGGGAGATTTCCCACTCCTATGAGTTGCAAGTAGGGAACACAGAATCACACAGAATCACAGTATGGTGGGGGTTGGAAGGGACCTCCAGAGATCATCCAGTCCACCCCCTGCCAGAGCGGGGTCACCCAGAGCAGGTTGGACAGGAACGCATCCAGGTGGGTTTGGAGTGTCTCCAGAGAAGGAGACTCCACAGCCTCTCTGGGCAGCCTCTCCCAGTGCTCTGTCACCCTCAAAGAACTTTTTCCCCGTGTTCAGACGAAATTTCCCGTGTTCCAGTTTGTGCCCGGTGCCCCTTGTCCTGTCGCCGGGCACCACTGGGAAGAGTCTGTCCCCATCCTCTGGACACCCGCCCTGCAGATACTGATCAGCGCTGATGAGATCCCCTCTCAGCCTTCTCCTCTCCAGGCTGAACAGCCCCAGGGCTCTCAGCCTGTCCTCAGCAGAGGGATGCTCCGGTCCCCTGGTCATCTTCGTCGCCTCTGCTGGACTCTCTCTAGCTGTTTCTTGTCTTGAACTGGGGACCCCGCCATCTCATGTTCCTGTTTTGATTCTGCCTTTTAGCTGAACGAATGGAGCTTGGTGGGAAGTCGACCCTCGACAGCTTCCAGCTCCCTGGAGAAGCCGGCCATGCCCTGCTCCCCCTTGTACGCTGACCCCTATACGCCCCGCTCCCTCAGCGCTCGCAGCGTGGCAGACTCCAGCTTCTTGGAAGAGGTACCCCCTGCGTTTGCTGCCGGTTACGGCCCTGACTCAGCACACAGGCTTTTGGCTCCTGAAATCGTGCCTGGGGCCATTTCTTTTCCTGCTGTCTGCCTGAGCCTGAGCGGGATGTGGAAACGCATTTCGGGGTGGGGCAGGGCACAGCATAGTTCTCTGTTTTTTTCAAGCCAGGACAGAGTCAGAGGGGAACAGGTTTCCCTTGTCTTATCACTGGATGCCAGCGTCACAACAGTCCTGGGAAGAGCCAGAAACCACAAAACTGAGACTGAGATGCGATCCAGTCTACAGAAATTAGAGATGAGTCAGACCCAGAGACCACTTTACCCACCCCCAAAAATTCCAGCCGTGATAACTGAGTGCCTGTTAAAGGCTACGTTTCTAGTTTTGCTCATCCCTTGGGAAAAGCCTATTTCTGAGTCTGTGGCTGACATCCCCCATACCGCCGAAGTCATCCCTTCCCTTGGCGGGTTCTTCCCGATTGCCCTCTGTCCTTCCTCACCCCCTGAGCTGCCAGTAGGTTTCATCCTACTACCCTCACATCTGCCCAACTTCCACTACCTCGGTGGGTCATTGCGAGGGACCCGCAGCCATTCTTCCTTTGCCATCTAAGGCCTTCAGGATTGCAATGTAGTAGAATTTGCGAGGCAGGCAGAAAAATCTCGGCTTGCCTAAGCCAGTTCACAGCAGGACTGGCTTACAGGTGGGAAGCAGCAGGTCAGTGTTCCCCAACTCTCCATAGCAGGTATCAAATCTAACTTTTTTGGTTAAGTTCCTGCAGTGTCATGGCCAGACGGGTTCAGCACAGGCAGACGGATGCCCAGCTCTCCCGGTATTCCAGCATCTCTCTCTGCAGAAGAGGAACTGCCAGCCCCTGCCCAGCAGTCACTGCAGAGAGGTGCCTGTGGCTCCCAGTTACAGTCCGCCCGGCACATCATGCCGTCTCCAGCTGCGGCCTCCTGCTGATGCTTCTTATCTCGAAGAGGTGAGTTTGTAAATGCAGTCCTGGTGCCCCACACGGTGCAGGCTGCGGGGGAATACAGGAGGGTCCCAGCTTGCCTTTCTCCGGGCTGGAAGAGCGGTCGGCCACGGCAGGGCTCTGAGCCCTTTGCTCTGTGATGGGGAGCATCTTGGGGAGCAGGGACGGGGGAACCAACGGAGGGCTGGTTCCTGGTGTGGGGTATCCCAGGACTGCAGTGCTAAGTCCTCCTCATCCACGCATCTCTTTCTTTTCAGGTCTCTTCTCTGCGAGAGGAACATCTGGGCCCTTCCTTGCAGCCACCAGGTGAGAGTCCTGGGATGGCGGTTGGGTGCTGCAGCCCACCCTGCCTCGCCGGTGTCTGTCTCCATCAGCATCATTCAAAGCAGGGCTGAGAGGGAGCGTGGGGTTTCACGCGTGCCCTGCCTTCCTCTTGCTTCCCTGTGGTGGGACCGAAGCTGTCACCCTGCCCGTTGCCTGCGGCTGGCTGATGGAGACCATTGCCTTGGGTTCCACTTGGGTTCCACTTCCATTTCCCACTGGCTCTGGCCACCCGTCACCCGTTGGGGCTTGTGGTTTGTTCTGTGGCACGCTTGCAGCTTCCACTGCTTTGCCCAGCTCTAGCTGCCTGTGGGCTGCGATTTTGCTGACAAAATCTCTCTGCTGGCAAATGGGACTGCAGCCACTGGGGTTGCTCATCAGCTTTCTGAGCACTTGGGTCTGGTTCTCTGCAGATGGGAATTTCGGCACTTACGACCTGCCAGAGGCCAGCTGCCCGCACCCCGACTACCATGACTATGCCGAGCTCCAGAGCTTGCAGAGCGACTTCAGCTATGACAACCTGTGGGAAGCCGAGGGGAAGGAGCCGGGCACCCCGCACGGCTCCCCAGCTCCCGGCCAGCAGTTTTACCAGGCCTGAGGGAAACCCTCCACAGCCAGGCACGGAAAAGCCCCCGGGCTCTTTTCAGGGGTGTACAAAGCAAAAGGCTCTGTGAAAGGCTGGTTTCCATGTCCTGGCAGGTCCAGAGTTCAAACTTCTCCCTTAAATCTGGGGATGGGGGTAAAGCACAAAAGCGACAGCCTCTGCGGACCCGGAGGAGCAGCGTGCGTGCTGTGCTAAGGAGCGCGCTGGGCGGCTGCCCCAGCTCGGGGAGCCCTGGCTAGGGAACAGCATTGCCCCCCTGGAAATAAAAGGAAGAACAAAAAGCTGGTCAGGCTCCCTCAGATAAAAGGGACCGGGTGTTCAGATGGAGCGGACACTCAAAGGCCAAAGAAAAGGGCTGGGTTAGTTCGATTGTTTTCATATCTACCAGAGCCCTCAGGCTGGTCACTTTGAGGACCCGCTGATCCCTGAGAATAGCTGTTAAGCCAAACCTTACCCCGTTGGGCTCTGAAGTCTGCAAAGATGCACGAGACATGCCCCATCGTGGTATATAAGGTTGGTAGCCATAGCTGTGCTCGTAGGACTGTCTTCCTGCAAGATCAGAGTTATCTGCCAGAGATGGAGAAAAAAGTCCACATCTGGGCAGAATGGGATGTTCTTTCCACTTTATGCAAAAAAAAAAAAAAATTTCTGCCAGTGATGCACGAGACATGCCCCATCGTGGTATATAAGGTTGGTAGCCATAGCTGTGCTCGTAGGACTGTCTTCCTGCAAGATCAGAGTTATCTGCCAGAGATGGAGAAAAAAGTCCACATCTGGGCAGAATGGGATGTTCTTTCCCCTTTATGCAAAAAAAAAAAAAAAATTTCTGCCAGTGCTGGCTGCAAACCGTGGTGGTGACCTGCAATATTACGAGCCTGCCACCTTGGCAGATGGAAGCAAGAAATGTGCTGCCAGCAACTATGCCGAGGTGCTTGTGTTTACCGAGGTCTTCCCTGGAAAGGACGTCCTCTTTCGGGACTGCGTCCTTTCCTCCCACCTCTCTGCACGTTACTGGATTTGCGCTAAATGCTGCCTGTGAATATCTAGGCAGGGAGGGAAGGGAGAAAATTCGCTACACGCCACGTTCAGTACAGCCGGAACACTCCAGCGATCAGAGCACTGCCAGTGTGGGCTGTGACCTCTCTCTTCACCCCTCCTGAGCAGCAGCAAGACTGGGACACAAACAAGAGGGGACAGAGTCTCAGTGCTGTTGTTTTCCAGCCTCTTAGGCCAGATCCTTTAGCACATATCATGTCAGCAGCAGATCCAAATGTTTTTACCTGAGGCTCTAAATTCTTAACCTTTGTTCCCCTAAGAGGCTGCAAACCAAACATATTTAGCAAAATCTCTATTTTCGTTCTTTCACTGGTGCAAACAAAACAATCCAGGAGCTCTTTGTACTTGAATATCTAGGTATTACATTGTACCTACATGTATTTTTTTGTCAGAAGGTATCTAACAAAGTTTACATGCAGGGTTTGAGTGGATTATATGTATTTAACGTGTAAATGTGGCTGAGTTGAAGATCTATTTAATTTTCTAGCTGTGGATGACGTTCAGTACTGTAGAATGGGCAGCTGTCTGCACATTCGTGTGTGTGTGGGTTTGGGTCTTCTTGCCGTTATTGTTTTGTTTCAGGTTTACTCTCATTTTGGGAAGATTTATACCTAATAACCCCAAAAAGATGTATTTATTCAGAACAGAATTGCACTAGGGAACATCAGAAGCACGTAGTACGCTGGGAGGCAGCCATGCTCATGAGCTCCTATGAACATGTTGACTTTGAAGATGGTCACCTTGATGTTCTTAATTGGGTTTCAACAGTGATAGCTGCAATGTATCAAAAGGGAAAAGCCCCTCCACATTGCTGTAAAAGTTCCCTGGTGGATTCCTGTAAGACTGGACAATTGCAATACACGTTCTTCTGGAACACTTTTCTTCTCTCTCTTTCTTTGCCATCATCTGGTTTAATGGAGGTGAATTTTTGTCGGTCGCTGCTGTCCTTTCCAAAGCCCTTCCTCCCAGGAGGACTTTGGGGCCCTGGGTCCAGGAGGATTTCCAGAGCGTTGGCTGTCCCTAGGTCAGGTTGGGCACTTCACTTGTAAACATCTAATCCTAGAGTAAAGTCTCCCCTGCGTTTGTCAGGCAACGAGACCTGTTTTAATTCCAAAGCGAATCGGACTTTGCTTCGTCCCTGTGTTCCGGGGTCTCGGAAAGGTGCTCTGTAAAAATCAGTGGGTGACTCCTAATGGCTCCGTGCCCTCGTGCCGCTGGGAATGTCTGTGCCACGCTGTCACTCGGGATGGTCTGTGCTGTCTGCTCTCCAGCCTGGGGGAAACCTGGGTGAACTGGGGTGGGACGCGCTGGCCAGCCCCAGCGCTGGGGCCAGGTACGGAGCTGAGCCCTCCACGGCTGCAGCCTGGGGCAGGCTTTGGCTCTACCTTTCCCCTTTTTTCCAGTCTGACCTTGCTCCATGGCAGCTGCTTTCTAACAAAACCAGTTGGGAAGAGGAGCTGGCCACGGCAGGGGCTTGCTTGGCGAGGAAATATCGCCCTGAGGACTGCATCCAGATGCCCGTAGGCCACTTCTGTCCCTGCATCTGCTCTGGGCAGAAAACCAGGTGTCCTGGCTGCCTCTGCGGAGAGTAATCTCTGCAGTTCAGTGATCTCTTAGGGCTGGGAGCAGCAGGGCGGGCAGAGGGTTTGCCCTCCCAGGCACAACCACCCCAGCGGCTGCCGGAAGGCAACCACACTTGGGGAGATGGCAAGTGTTCATGCTGCAGCCAGAGGTGCTCTAGGAGCTGAGTAACAGCTGTCCCAAGCTGCGATGTGTTGGTCGGTGACAGTGACACACGCCTGCACAGGGCCACCAGTCGCAAGGTGCAAGACCCTGGTTTCGAAACGCTGCGGTGACAATGACACAGCTTCTAAAACAATTTTAAGCCCCGCTCCCAGAGTGGCAACTTTCCTCCCCGGCTCCATCTGGGCTAAATTTGTCACTCTTTCAAATGCTGCCCTTTCAACACGCAGGCCGCTCATTTCTCACGCTTCCAGCACGCTTTTGTGCGCAGCTGCCGTGGTCTGTTCGGCTCTTATTTCGGGTCCTGAACTCCCCATCTCTGTGTTCGTGTGTCTGTCCCTGAGTTATTGCCTTGTTCCTGCAGTACTTCTGGGGCAGAGCATAGCTACTTCCAGCTGCTGCCCGGCGCAGAACATAGTGTTTCGGGATGAAATGTGAGCGGGCCCTTAGCAAATGGGCACCAGCAGGGGCTTGCACCGATGGAGAGAGGGGTCGTGGGTGTAAACAGGACACAAGTGTGCCAGCCTTGAATTCTGATGGCCGGTTGACCGCTGCGGCCCTGCCGTTTCTTCACTGCTACTCTGTAGGAATTAAGGATTGTGATAACAAACTGCCACTGAAATGGCTACACAGCCCCGGCCGTACAAGCAGCTAAAGGAGTTTTACTTGCACCCTTTCCCAGCTGGGTTTAACTCCCCGAGAAGAAGCAGTTCTTCCTGCTCTCCCTCTATCTGTCCCTACTTTAGAAGGTTGTACAGCTTTTCTAGGCTGGTATAATTAATGCAGAGCAATTTATGTGTGTGTACAAGCCCTAAAATGTTTCCAACCCGGCCCCCATAAGCATCAGCTTGGTCAGGACGTACACCAAAGCTCCTCAGCGCAGCCTGGTTTTCCTGGCGAGCCATCGGTTTTGCTGGCCAGTGGTTTTCCCCTGATGGTTTCCTATCCAGATGCTGACCCGGGCGGCTCCATTGCAGGTGGGGACAGTGCTGTATTTGTTCACAGACACCTGCCTTGTGACTGTGAAACCCCCCACTCTCTTGCTTTTGCTCCAACACATTTCTCCACAGATTCAGGATTTAAAAATAGAGGGTTTACTTAAAGTGGCAGTAGATGTCTGTCCTGGTTTGAGGTGCAGGTTGCATTAAAATGGAAACTGTAGTACCTGTAAACCCACAAAAATACCTCTTGTTTCCTGAAAAAAAACGTATTCATCCTTCACAGCCTGGCTGCAGCAGAAATACAGTCTGAACCAGGTCGCCCACAAACTGCAGTCCCAGCGCTCCGGAGCTGCCAGCAAGCCTGTACACATCCCGCTGCCCGGCGCAGTCACAGGGTAGCTGCATCTTTATTCACAGAGGCAGATGAAAGGCATGAGATGATACTGGCTGCCAAACAACTCACTCTCTGACAAACGATCTCACCACCACCCCACTCCCTCCAAGTGCTAAAAGTCCTGAATCTGGTGTCTCCCCCCCTCCCCACTTCTGAAAATATAGCTGGAAAACCAGAGCAGCTATTGAAACACTGTGGGCTGCTGTATTTCTCTCTGCTTTCTGATTTCCAAGCCACACGTTCAAACTTCTTTTTCTCAAAGAATAAACAGCAGGGAGGTGTTTTTAAAAATTTCTATTTTTAAATAGAAATAGTGGAGCCTGTCCCCTGCTTATTCGGCTACAGGAGTTTGGAGAAAAAGCCCCGTAACTGAAGGGGGCCAGGTCCTGCTCCTTCGCTGTGCGTGGACTTGCCGATCTTTTTGTTGTATTTACAAAGACGCTCGAGGTTTGGGAATTCCTTGGGGAGCATTTGGTAGGAACGTGTCTCTTCCTGTCAGCGGCTGCCTGAAACCACGGCTGAGGTCAGGGAAGGACCTGGTGGGCGAACCTGCTGCCTGTTCCTGCTCGGAAAACCCAGCGCCAGCCTTGCAGAGCCCTGAGGAGCTGAAGATGCGTAGGATTTGCTCTGGTCTGTGATGAGCAACTCCCTCACTGCCCTGTGGGTGGGGGAATCCACCAAAATATGTCACGCTCTCACATGGCGTACGAAAGCCGGATGAAATAGGGAAGGCAGTTCTTGAGGGTGCACCTGCCTGACTTTTTCATCTGCTTGGCAAGACAAGGTGTCAGATGTGGGAGCTACGTGCAAGGCGAGGAAGTGGGGTGGGATGGCACGGCTCCCGCCTCCAGCACTGACACTCTCTTCGGCGAAGGGAAAATGGTCTCCCGGCAGCGAGGATGCACTGAAAAGGTCATTTCTATTGTGGTGGCCGCTGCTATTGCAAAAGATGGTGAGTTCCTGGCTCCTCCCTCCAGGGTGAGATACAGGCAAGATGACCTCGCCGTGGAGGGAGAGGAGAGAGCTTAAAAGGTCGGAGAATAAACCAAGCATTAAAATTGCAGGCAAGTCCAGGCTGGTTTCCTTGAAGGACACTAGAGACGCTGCTGCTTGACTGAGCACAGTAGGCACTTCCAGAGCTGATCTCTTGATACCAACATCATCTTTCAATATTTCTTTTCGCTTCTGCAGTGGACTGAAAATATTTATCTTCTGAAATATTTATCTCATCCGCTTCTTCCAGTAGGGAATAAAAGGAGTGTGAAATGCACCTATAACCTGGTGGATCATCTGGCACCTTCGGCGACTTTTAGCAGGGGAGGTGCCAAATCACATATACGTCGCCAAGCCCAAGCTCTAAAGGGTCAGACACCAGTTATCGCAGACAGGCAAAGGGCACTCGCTGTTAGAGGCGATGGGCACCTGTTACCTACAGCATAACCTGAGTACCGAACTCTTCTAGGAAGAAACTTAGGCACAAATTTTTGAGCACAAGGATAGAGGCACTGAGAGAGTGAGATATACCCGATGTCCCTCGGAGTGGGAAAACAGGTGCTCGGTGCCACCGTGCCTTTCCCAGCTCCAGCGGGTCAAGGAGGCTGCTTTTCCCACCTCAAGTTGCTGTGTTTTGGCTGCGCGTGGCTCACCTATGGACTGGGGCACTGGGAGCGCAGAGCATTACCTACCATTCTTGCAACATCTAGGTCTGATTCCTTTCTGGATCGTATCTGATATTACTACGTGCACCCAAAACAGCTTTCCTGCAGCCTGCCCTGTGCAGTTCAGCAAAACTGACAGTAGTCTCCGACTGTAGCCTGACTGTCCGCGAGCAGCAGAACAAGTTGGCTTCCTGCAAAAAAACATGCGTAGAGCCATCAAGCAACGGTGGCAGGAGAGGACACACAAGTCTCTTCCCAGCAGTGATTTAGCATTCACTGTGAAGCTTTCCAGCCCAGCCTCAACGGACCGATTCTATGATTCTGTGATTCCTCACAAGGTGCCTGAGCAGTGAGTTGAACTGGCAGTACCATCATCACAGCAAATGTTTGCAGCTTTGGCTTGTGGGGAGCAGGTGAAAACAAAACTGCTTCCCCAGGGAAGAGGAAGTCCCTGAAGCAAAGGCATTGATTAGAAAAGATCCGGCCGACATGGGTACATGCAGACTCCCCACATCCCAGCACAGAGCCCTGCCCCATCCAAACCTCCCTGGAGGGGCTAATGTCATCAAAAGTGTCTTCACCATCATGGTTTCTGGCCAGAAACCCTCCCAGTTCCACTGAGATCTTCAGGCCAACTTTGTAATCCCTGAGACACTGAGAAAAACCAGAACAGCTCTCCCAACCACCTTACCCAGGATTAAATTCAGTGAATTTTAGCACAATCATTTATTAACTGCCAGCACTGCACCTGGGAGTACTGTACACGGCTGAGAGGGAAATTCACTGTTCCTGCACCTGCAAAGTGAAGGAAAAACATTATTTCCTCCAGATTTGTGTGGTAAGGCTAGAAAACACAAAATCTGAAAAATTCAAACCAAGCAAGAAGTCAGCAGTGCCTGTTCAGGATTTAGCCACATCCTTTACCCTGGGGACTTCACTCTGCGTGAAGAGTTACGCAGGAAGAGCCAGAGCCCTGAGACAGGAGCTGGCAGTCCCAGAGCCCCCTTCCTTTCAGCAAACCTGCCTGCTGCCCTCCTCTGACCTTCTTCTGCTTTGCTCGGCCCCCTGTGACAGTCTCCCAGGAAAGCCCCACATAATGAAATTGCCCGATTCCTCCAGCTGTTCCCCCATTACCCACCCGCCATGCCAAGGCTGCTGTATTTCCACCTGCCGCTGAGAACGCGGAGAGCGCTTAATGGATTATGGCTGGATAAACAGTAAAACTGAACATATGCGAATGCTTCAGCCTCCGCTGTGCCTGCCGCGCTCCTGCTCAGCGGAGGGAGCGAGGTCTGCCGGGCGCATCTTTCGGGGCCCGAGGCTGCGGTGCCAGGCGTTCCTGCGTGCAGCTCAGACTGGAGGGCGATGAGGATCGATGGACCGAAGCCGGGAGCTGTGGCTGTGCATTGACTCGTGCTCGCTGATCTGTTCAGGGGGCCCCAGCTGGCTGGAGGGCTGGTAAGAGCAGGACTCTGCTCGAGTCCTGAGTGCTTCTGAGACAGGAGAGAGGACAGGGCTCTCTGGATCAGGCTGTTAGAGACATGCGACAGCCAAGATGTGTCTCGGAGGGGTAGGCATGGGGCTTGAGCCAAAGAAGAGGAGAGGCAGCCCATCTCCCTGCGTACTCTGTCCTCCGGGGCTCCTCAACCAGCACATCAACTCCTACATTTTTGTATCAACAGACGCATAATGGATCGATCTCTCATTCTTTAAAACTCTGTGCTCATTCAACGGTTTCACGCACAAACAATGTAGACACAGGAATATACACAAAAGTATTAAATGAAATAGGCCTTTATTAGAAGCTTCCAGCATATTGTATCTGTTCACCTCCTCCTCAAAACTCCTCTTACTGGATATACAGCTACTATAGTCCATATAGAGCCTGTACATCTCTCTCTCTTGCTATTGTACATCTCTCTCTCTTGCTATTTGCTGCTATGTATTTCACTGTACAATCGTACAGTGTGCTCTCTTATCAGCAATAATACATGGTCTTCAGTACAACCCTACACACATTAAAATTGCATGGCACTCTACATTACAAGGAAAGAACTAAATCTCTTCTCTCTCATTTCTTAAGACAAACATTGCCACAGACTGTTCCTATAAAGCTCATAGGCAGATCCGCACAGGTATTCCGGGCAGGTTTCCCCCAGTACCTTTGTGGATCTGGTCCCTAAGTGCTTAACAAATCTCACATTCGTGCTGTTATCAGACTTGGGAGTGAAGAAAAACCCTCATGAATAATGCCCTTGAGTGATCAGGAAGGCACTAGAGACAGAGAAGAACCTGAACCACTTCCTTTTCATTTTTCCCCCCACCTTCCATTGTGGGTCCCCTCCAGCCCCACAAGATTACACCCTCAGCCACAGCACCTCTCACCCGACATCTCCTCCCAGCCAACTTTATGTCCCTAGGATGGGAGGCAGCGGAGGGACCAAGTCGTATATCTAGACCCTTCCTCTGGTGATCGTCAGAACCAAACACGTACACGTGCCTTTTCCTCCTCTCCAACATGCTCCTGTCTTTGTCAGGGCTCTTTCCTGAGGCTCCCCTGAGCTCAGCTGCTTTCCCTGCTGCCCCTGCAGCCCCCGTCCGTCCTGCACAGCCTCCTGCAGGGCCCTTCCCAGCTGCCCCTTCCCTGCGTCTGCCTGCATGACACTTGCCTGTCCTCTGCCTACGGGAGTGAGACATGTCCTTGTGGTGCGTGCTCCTCACCCGCAGGGACAGACGCCACATCCGCAGCTCTGGCTCAGCAGGGCTGAGGCGGCCACATGAAACAGAAACCCTATCTCTGCCTCCTGAACTGTTAGACCAAGCCGTGACTTCTCGGAGTGAAATCCAAGAGGATGAGTCCTCCTGCAGTGAGCCAAACTGGTCATGGGAGACCTGGGTTTTGCCAAGCGAGCGGCCCCTCCATCCCCCTTTAGCCCAGCTAGCCGTGCGCAGCCAGCACATGCTCAGCAAAGCACCATGTTTGGGTAGAGACAGCTCTTCCCCAAAGCTCTCTCCTCTCTTCCTTCACAGATACTCCAACCCTTTCATAGGAACGAAGTGCCTTCCTGATTTCTTTTGCTCTCTCCTCCCTCCACCACCTCAGTGCCTTCCTTTGCCATCAGGTGACCTCAGCAGGGAGGATGGACAAGCAGCGCCCTGGAACAGACACTGTGACTACTCCTAGGAGATAGCACAAGTATGCTAGAAGTGTGCAAAGAAAGAGCAGAGCCAGCCCATGCCGGGCTCCTCTTCTGTCCAGTAGAGGTACAAACCGCCTACCGTATTGTAAATGACTGTCACCAGAAGGATCCTGCTTCCTGTGACATCCCGTCCCCTTTAAGGATGGGTCCAGAGAAGTCTTGGTGCTGGGATCCAGGCTTCTCACACTGCCCAAGAACAACGTCCCCAGTCTCTGCCTCCACTGTCCTCACCTGTCCTCGGGAAGCAGCTGTGGTGTGCGCTGAGCCTAGGTCCGGGGGCGTCCTTCTCTGACCTGCCTTCGGAAGTAGCGGATGGCAGAAAGCGTGCCAAAACTTGCCAGGAACACTGGAAAAGAGCCCAACACATTTCCAGAGTGAGTCTGGGTGCTTCTTCCAAACCTGAAGGTCTTTTTCCAAACTTGAAGATCACAAGCTACTTGGCTCACTCTGGTCCATGGGTCCTAGGGAGGAGTCGCTCCCCTCCCTTTCTCAGACCCCCCCCACCTTTGCTCTTCATCCCCACCACACTGTGCTTGTTCCCAGTGCGTTCAGTCCTGAGCTGGCCACAGCCTGGCCAACCACATCTAGTCCTATAGTTTGGGCACACGCATCACACCACTATTTCACAAGAAACAGCTGTTTTTAAGGGAAATGCATCACAGACTTCATGTGTGTGGCAGACACAGGTGGTGGTTAGATATACAGGTTCATGTGGAGATCTAATGATACTGGCCTGTATCAGGAACAGTGTGGAGAGCAGGACTTGGGAAGCGATCATCCCCCTGTACTCGGCACTGGTGAGACCCCACCTCGAGTACTGTGTTCAGTTCTGGGCCCCTCACTACAAGAAAGACATCGAGGTGCTGGAGCGTGTCCAGAGAAGGGCAACGGAGCTGGTGAGGGGTCTGGGGGACAAGTCTGATGGGGAACGGCTGAGGGAACTGGGGCTGTTTAGCCTGGAGAAGAGGAGGCTGAGGGGAGACCTTATGACTCTCTACAAGTACCTGAAAGGAGGTTGTAGAGAGATGGGGACTGACCTCTTCTCCCCAGTGACAAGCGATAGGACGAGAGGAAATGGGTTCATGTTAAGCCAGGGGAGGTTTAGGTTGAATATCAGGAAAAATTTTTTCACTGAAAGGGTTATCCAACATTGGAATAGGCTGCCCAGGGAGGGGGTGGATTCACCATCCCCGGAGGTGTTTAAAAAAAGGGGCAGACGTGGTACTTGGGGATGTGGTTTAGAAGTGGTTTTGTCAGGTTAGGGTAATGGTTGGACTCGATGATCTTAAAGGTCCCTTCCAACTTCAACAATTCTGGGACTCTAATGGGTCTGTACTCGGATGAGAATGCCATACTAGGAAATCTCACCAGGCCTTCAGGACAGTCCCTTCATTTTCTACTTCTCTTTGGACCAAGATGCCAAGAAAAATACCATTTTGTGGGTTATCTGTGGATACGATAATCCCAGCCAAAAGCAGAAAATACTCCAAACCCAGAATCAGAAAATGTAGAGATACAAAAAAATAACTAATGGAGATTATACACAGAATCAAGCTCTTCTCTGTACTTCCAGCTAATGTTTTTAGCTTTGCTCATAAGAAAGGTCAAATTCCCCTGATCTGTGCCCAAAGAAAACTGGGAGCCCAAGCCATGCCTTTGGATTTCCCAGCTTAAATTCAGACTTGATTTTGATTTACGTCTTAGAGCCTGGGAAACAGACAGGGCAATTCAACTTGTTAGAACCTAAAATGCCAAAAGAGAATTGCTAGTCCAGGATGTCAAACTGTCTCTCGCCTCCCGTCCTCGCCGGGTGCTTACTGCACGCTGGGTTATGCGATCCTGAGGGCACGAGGCCCATACCTCGCTTTTCGCACCCTCTCTGAGGCCACGTCTACCATCTCATACTAAGAAGGCAGGGAGGAGCAGGCCAAAAACTCCTTGTGATGATTGCACTGAGCAACTTTAGCTAATGAGCTATTCTCAGCCCTGGGGTGTCAGCTTCCTGCGTGACCTTAGTGGGGAACATTCCTCCCCTGGACAAGCAGCAGGAAGACCTGGCCCCGGCGTCTCGCCCCGTGGCGGGGGCTCTCCGGAGCCCACGGGCTGCACCCCACGGGCAGGACTGCTGCACTCCCTGTCCTGTGTCCTGCTCATCCAGTGACCCGCACCCCTTGGGCCACAGCTCAACTCGTTCGTGTTGCCCCAGCTTCCTCTCTCCCCACCGGTTTATTCAAATGCTGTGGTTGGAGAGAAGAGGAACGGACAGAGCTCCGTTTGCTTGCAGGACTCAGTGCACCAGGATACAGCTAAGCTGTATTTAGAAAAAAGATTATACCTTACAGCACATTAGAAAAAATGTATGCATTTGTTTCAGATGAGATGAAGGAGTATAAACCTGCATACTTGAGGTCCTGATTCAGCTTCTAGCCAGCAGGGATCCTAAAAAAGCCTCTCTTCCCCCAACACACTGGTACCGGTCCCTGTCAGAGCGGGGCCAAAACTAGAAATACAGACTTCTCCTATGGCTCAGTTTGAATCAGCAGTCACTTTGTGTGGGGAAAGGACAACGTAAATGAGTAGGAATCAGGACTGCCAGTTCTATAGCAGAGAGAAGGTATTAGAAAGTAACGGGACACTTTGGAAAAGCAGGAAAATGACTGCATTTTCCCACAGGCACCATTAGGTGCATTAGCATCCTTGCCTTGCTTCCTGCCATGTCCCCCACGAGGTCTTTCCCACCCCTCTCCCGCCAGGCTGGGCACCATACATACTGGTCTTCCAGGCATCCGGAGCCTGCAGGTCGGAGGTCTTCACTGCCCAGGATGCAAAGGCACAGAAGACGAGGCACATGTCTTTGTGAGTCAGCGCCAGCGGAGCCTCGGGCCTCCCTGCGAGAAGAAGAACACAAGGTTTGGGGTTTTACAACTCCTTCTCTGCCACAGATGGCTCCAGTCCCTCTGGGGCAGTGAGTCCCTCGCACTCCCAGAGAAACACATTTGTCATGTGTTTTCCCTCCCAGAAGACCTTTTTTCACTGTTGGTCAAGTCAAACATGTCTATATAGGACTCAGGTACGTTTTCTAAGGAGAGGGGCACATTTTTCACCCTTCTCAGTTTTACACTTTATTAAGAGCCCCAGGCAAATCTCTGTTGATGCTACCCATGGGCCTGGGAGGCACAGCCAGCGGACACGCCGCCTGCAGGACCTCTGACTGCTTCACCACCTCCCTGTGTATCTTCCCAGTGCACCCCTCTGTGGTGGCTGGAAGCGGGGTCTGGGGAGTAGATTTAGGAGAGAGCAATTCCTGGGCTGGCTGCTGATGTGCTGGGGCTGCACGCAGGTCCCTCTGGGCAAGGTCCCCTTCCTGCAAGACAATGCCCTGAGACGCACATAGCTCCAGGACAACACATATGCCCCTGAGGAGCATCAGCGCTCAGCATCTCTCCATGGATCCCACCTCAATCCCACCACCTGCTAGGTCCAGGGAGGGAGACAGCCCGGAGTGCTCTGCATTTTCTTCTCTGCTGGAGTTCCAGTCTGGCACGACTTGAAGACGTGTTGCAAGAGTGGGTTATTTTTGTTCCTATGTTTATTTGATCAGGCTTTTAATTAAAGCTGGCTTATTAATTAGCTACGACCATGGCAAACAGACTGGAAGCTCTATTTTGAGGCACCCTTTGGGATGACTCATTCATTGTTTGGTTTTAATATTAACTGTGAGGCACTTATATATGAGCACATCATATATGCTTTAAGATAAATATGCTGGCTGTCCTAGTGGGTCAGACTTGCTCTTCCTTTGTTCCTGTTTCTCTTGCCTGCCTCCAGTAACTGTCAATGTTCAGGTAACCTCTGAGGTCTCTGGAGGGCGTTTTTCAAATTAGTGTGTGTTTTGAAGTCCCCCTCACCTCTTTCAGCTGGAAGCCTCGGACGTGTTCCACTCTGTGCGCACCTTTTTCCCCACCAGTATTAGATCGATCAGCAGTCCAACCTTAACAGGACAGCAGCTCAGCAGCCATTGTCACCCCT
Organism: Ibidorhyncha struthersii; assembly: GCA_013398815.1. Classification (NCBI taxonomy): domain Eukaryota; kingdom Metazoa; phylum Chordata; class Aves; order Charadriiformes; family Charadriidae; genus Ibidorhyncha; species Ibidorhyncha struthersii. The sequence continues at coordinate 145,988 of VZSZ01009889.1, forward strand.
GGGGCGTGAGTTCTTTGGTACAGAAGGATTTTGCTGCTTTGCCTCCCATTGCCTCATCAGAAATACAGGTATGTGGTTCTACGGGCAGTTGGGTGGCACTGGGGTGGGGGATTCCTCTCTCTACCAGACCTTGCGGTGACACCATATTTAACGCAGCTGTCTGCTTCAGTTTTTCTTGGCCAGAGTGCAAAAGAATAGATTAGATCTACAGTAAGTTATAACCATTCAGGGGGACGACTGAATGTGCTGGGACAGGGACTTCAGGCCAGGCTGGGTCTCAGCCTCTTGCATGCATGCTGCCATGACCACCTCTGCCTCAGGACCGGTGGAGTTTGCGGGGAGCAAAGCAAGTTATGGACAAAATATACCCGGATTCCCTGTCCTTTCCTCCCGCAGCACTGGGAGCCAGCCCGCGGGGCCTGGCCGGCAGCACTCGCTTGGCATAGGGACAGCGTGAGCACCGCATGAGAGAGCCAATGCGACACAGCACATCATGGCGGGGGCTTTAACCACGCTTCCCCTGCTAAAGCCCGGGGCTGCTGTGCCGCAAGGTTAACGTGCCGGGAGCGTGATTTCAGACCAGCTACACCTGGCGGAGCCCACCAAAATGCTCTCATGTGTACGGTGGTACTAATGCCACCGTGGCTGGAGTGGAGATGGCTGCAGGAGGACCAGAGCTGGCTGCCAGGCTTCCCAAGGGGCGGTGGGAGCAGGGGAGACCACGCAAGGCAGAGGCGCATCTCTACATGCAGCGGTGAGCCGGGGCGGTTGGGCAGCGGGCAGGGGGTAATGGTGCTTTACCTGTCAGTGCAAGGGCCATGTCCAAACTTTCTGGCCCTGCCTGGCCTCTTCCCGGCGGAGCCAGCGGGACAAGGGAAAGCTTCTCTCCTGATCCTCTCTGCAGAAGAGCCTGGGGGGCTGTGGCTTGGCCTCTGACGAGATGCATTGGCCTTTGCAGGAGGGACTTCAAAGCCCCCACAGCTTTCTTCACCTCAGAGGCTGGAGCGATTGAGAAAATCCCTCTCCAGCCCACCCCGTTCCCAGGCCCATCTGGAAAGAAGTGTTCGTACACCTCAGGGACCGAGATAACCACGGAGTCTTTGACTGGAGCCGAGTCGGGATCCTCATTTTGCAGCCGAGTGTGGTCCAAGCTGCTGAACTTCTTTCGCTTCCTGTCTTTACCCTTGACTTTTTTCCTGTTTCCTTCTGGTTCATTGAAAAAATATTCATACAGTTCAGGCAAGGATATTTCCCTTTCCAAGGGTGTTTTCTCCCGCTCCACTGAGTTCCCCATTCCTTCTTCTTCCCCTTGGGAGTCACAGAACAAATATTCGTACATCTCAGGCCAAGTCACGTCCAGGGTGTCTGCCCTTGAAGAGGCCCCGGCTGCAAAGCAAGGGGGGCCCAGCTCCCCGGGGGTCTCAGCTGCAGGCTCCCCATGGGCTCCCGCAGCAGCATCCCCTCCAAAAGCTGCCACGCTCTTGGGATGGAGAGGCACCTCCTGGCATGCCTCTCCCGGAGGAGCCGCAGCTCCGCTCGCAGGGATCACTGGCACATTGTCACGTACGCCCAAGCCACCAGCCTGCCCTGGCTTTGACTGTTTGGTGGCTTTCGCCTTCCCCAGGGGCTGTGCCCCCAGCTCCTTCGCCTTCTGCTTCGGGGTAGTGCTTACGGCTGGATCGCCCTCGTCCGTGCTAGGGCTGGGCACCGGCCGCTTGCTCTCCCCTGCCTCCTCGCTCCCCAGCTTCACAAGAGCTGGCTTGGCTGCCTTCTCCTTCCCTTTGCTCTTTCGTGAGGACAGTGGTGAGCTTAAAGGTGCCTTTGCGGGTACACCGGTCCCCTGTGCCGCAGCCCCCGCAGGATCCCTGTCCCCCTGGGCTGCCTCGACGGCACTGGCTCCACGTTGCTTGCGGCTCTTTCTCAGCTGTCCTGGCACCTTGGGCCTCACAACGTCC
>VZSZ01009889.1:150437-165694 GCA_013398815.1 Ibidorhyncha struthersii
TGCAGAGCATGGATCTGCGTGCTCTGCATCCATCTCGGGGGTCCTCGGCGGGACTAGGGTGCCGGCCACACCACACTGCGTGCTCCAGCGAGCCAGGGACCAGCACCCAGCTCCTGCCCCACAGGTCGGAGGGTAGCCAGGTCCCTTGTCCTGCCCTGCCAGCACCAGCCATCCTGCGGGAAGGAAGCTCCCCGTCGTGGCTGCCTTCACGCACTGCACTGCCAGGGAGCGAGCCAGAAGCGTGCAGCCCACCGGCAGCCGGAGCTGAAGCTCACAGCCCCATGCTGCCGGAGTAAATATTGACCAGGACATGCTTCCTTTCTGCATGCTCCGGGCTGACGCATGCAGGGAGCTTGTCGAGCCGAGAAAATATGGAAGGAAAGAGGTCTGCTGTCTTCCCATCCTATCTCATTTCTGATCTGGCTACACCCTTCTCCCTCTCCCCCTCACACGCGCTCGCAGACGCAGAAGGGAAACCAACTGGCTTCCTTTTCTTGGCTGCAGTCGACTTCCTTCCCTTTGAGTCCAGCAGCCGGGGTTAGTCAGAGAAACCTTTAAACTCTGCCTTGCAAACCGCAGCAGAGAACATAAAAGAGACAGAGGCAGCGAGACGGAACTGGAAGCCAGCAGCGGGCTGGCGGCCCGCGTTATCAGTGTCACATTTAAAACCAACGCTGGAGCAGCCACACACCAAACCCAACAGGAACTGCACACACCCCACCACGCGTCCCACCCTGGCCTCAGAGACACAAACAAGTCTCGGCGCAGGAGACATCCAAGTATTTATTTAGCTGTCCAGGGTAAAGCCCACACACTGTCCTTGGGGAAATTACGCATCTGCTAGCACTTCCCTGCCTTCCTCTGGGGGGGCCGTAAAAACACAGCGTGGACTACAAGGGCAAGGCACACTGCCCCGAGCCACACATGCTGCAGGAGGGGCATTATGCCGTCTGCGGAGGACATCCAGCAGTTGCAGCCCGGACAGACCGTCTCCGGTTACCTTCTGGCACGTGGTGCGTGACCCCGAGCCTTTCTGGGATACCTGGCTCCAGCTCTCCTGGGCTGTCTCTGGAGGAGCTGATGCCAGATGCTGGGATGCTGCAGGGCTGCTCCAGCACCTCCGGACCAATGTGACCGGTGGACGCAACCTGCCGAGCCATGGGCATGCGGGCACAGGCCTCCCCACCACCTCCCAACACCTCCAGTATTGACGCTTTGGTATTAAGGACATTATATAAATAACTAATGTCAATGTGTAATTAGAGAAGGGCCTGAAATAAAGCAGCAGATGAGGCCCCTCTCTGCCTGATGACATAGGACACAGTGTGGGAGAAAGAGCCAGAATCAAGGGCATGGAAAAGGGAACTAAGCAAGAAAACCTGGAATGCCATGGAGGGGCACCTCCTTTAGCATAAAGACCCCTCCTGTGCCTTCAGGCTCCACATTCATTACTCCCACTGTAAAGGGACTTCAACTGGCAAGGGGGGAATGACCTACCAGAGCTATATAGAATAATACTGTAAGATAAGCAATTTCCTACCCAGGAAACTCCATCTGGGAAAATTCTACCTTGACAGAGCTAAAATCAGCACTAAAACACCACGAGTATGGGGGTTTTGGCTGAATTCACTGCGGAGACAACACAGACAATGCAGAGAAATGTGAGTCTGATTGCAAACACATCCTCCCTGCCCTGATCTAGACCCATCACATGCTGTGTGTTAGGGGAGGAAGAGCGTGATGAGTTTGCAGGAAAAGCAATGGGAAAAAAACCCCAAACATAATGGGAAGAGAAATATGTCTACAGCTTCAGGAGCAAGACTACATTGGCCCTTGCTGCTTCCCACTGCCTGGGAGAGACAGCTTTATTTGTGCCCATTTTCTCATGCTTTTTTCTGCTTTGGCTTGATCATCATCTTTCAACCTCGGTCACTGATACAGCGTGGCCTTGTCTGCCCATCTCTGGCTGATCCCTGGACTCTGGTCTTCTGCCCTTACAGCATCAGCCTTTCCATCTTGTGACTTCCCCCCAGTCTGATTCATTTCTCTCCCTGCCATATAGATAGCTCAGTCCTTTGTGTCCAGGAGCAGGGAATGCCGAGCTGCTTGGACAGAGCTTTGACCTTGCATCTTTAACAGCCATGAGGCCTCCCTCGTGATGGGGAGAGAGCAAACAGGGAATTTAGATCTACCCCAGAGAAATCCTGGAAGTAACAGTTACTCTGTGCTGAGGAACGGGTTAAGTCTGCATTGAAACTCGGAGTGCAATGAAGCTGTAACCACCAGTCTGGTTTTGCTGGTTTGGGGGCAGGTGAGTGGCTAGGAATTATCACCCCCCAAACCATAAGAGGTCTGCATTGTTTTTGCCTAAACTCTTTAACCGTTTGGGTTTGGGGTTTGGGGGTTTTTTTGGTTGTTGTTTTTTTTTTTTTTTTTTNTTTTTTTTTTGCCTGAAACTCACTCCCCAGGCTCTCTTAAAATTCAGGCCCATGCTTCCCGAGCAGCCAGCAGCGGGCTCACTCAAAGGTCAGCCTTAGCTGACTTGAAACTCAGCCCGCACTTGCCTGAAACTCTGCCAAGCTCTTCCAAAAGGCTCGTATCCTGGCCTGAGTTTCGGGTTGCTAATCCAAGTCTCACTGGGTTTCAGGTTTCCCTGCAAGCTTTGGCTTTGCTCTACACAAGAATAGCCTCAGGCCACATCTACTCTGCTGGCTGGGACCCTTCCTCCAAGGGCAGGGGTGGCAGCAGGCGGCCACCGCCTATGCCAAGAAAGAGGAGGCAGGGCAAACAGGGCACACAGCTGCCTCAGAGGCACAGGACGCAGATGGGCCCAATATCCATGACCCTGGACCCATCATCCCTAAGGGACACGTTCTGCAACTCCCCAGCGTTGCCTCTCTCCGGGTGCTGCCAGCCAGACCAGCCAAGGGGCTGTGGGGCCACCATCCCCTGCCCCAGCACTGGGCAGAGAACCCGGCAGGACGAGCTACAGCCGTACCAGCCACAGGAGCAGTTGCTAAACTGTCATGAAGCTCAGCAGTTCAAAGTTAGCCCCCTGCATTGTTTTAATCTGCAGTACAGCGCAGTAATACCAGACCAGTGCACGGTCTGTTGTGGCTGTGGTGTTTCTGGCTCGGGACCAGCAGCCGTAAGGCCAGGTGACCGCTGCCATGTCACAGCTATCTCGCTTTTCACGTTGCTCGCTGATGTGTGACAAATTGAGCACGCCAAGCTCTCTGCAAGTCATACCCAGACATATTAAGCTATTATATTTTTACTTTCTTTTAGAAATCCTGAAAAGAGGCTGCTGGGCTAAATTTCCAGCTCGTAGGAATCAGTTTCACCACTGTATCCGACGGGATCAGTATTTTACCTGTGGAACTATTTTTTCCTGCCGTTTCCACTAGATGTCACTTACAGCCAGAAAGTTAATAGTTTCCTTAGATTTTTTAGCCTCCTCCTGACGCACAGGTCTATGCTAATGCTAAAAAGGGGGCTTAAATGTCCAAGACATTAGGACTGTAATGGTATTAGAGCAGTCAGGATCACAGGCTGTAAGGGAGGGGTGTAGGGGAAGCTAACATCTCCTGAGCATCCCGTCCAGCTGGTGTGGTGCCTCTAGGGGAAAGGGAAAAAAGCCGTGTTCCGTAAGGCTGGAAGAGCAGGGTCTTTGCTAACGCTGACTTGTGCGTGTTGGGAGTCTCTCCAGCAAGCCCGTCCTGCTTTGTGCTGCAACCTTAGCCGTTCAGTGATCCACGCAGGTAGGTCACCAGCTGCCACGTGCGGGTGTCCAAATCTCCGAGCCAGCAGGCAGCTCTATCTCCGCAGTCACCAACCCGTCCTAAGCTCTTTGGGGTTCTGCCTTTGCGCATGGTTGCACAGATGAGGAGCTTGGCCCTGCGCAGGGGCTCAGAGGTGCTGCTGCAATGCCAGGCTGCAATACCAGTAGTCTCCTGGCCCTGGGGTCACACCAAGCCCTTGGGACAGCTACAGAAAAACCCCGTTGGTATCTCCGTCCTAGTGCCAAAGCAGCTGCCTCCCTCCCCCCACAAGGCTGGCCCCACACCCAAGTGCTGGCTCAAACCTTTCTTTCAGGGTTCTTCATACGCAAAACAGAGGGGTGCAGGCAGCCCAGGGGCATTGCTGAGCCACCCCTTACACCTACCCCACCTCCAGCAGGACCTGCCTCCGCTTCCCACAGTCCCACCAGCAGGCTGAGCTGGGGGGCAGCTCCTCTCCTGGCCATCCCGGGAGGCTGCCGGGGGCTCAAGGGCATGACCATGTCCCTCTGTGTGCACTCCCCCTTGCTGCCCTTGCCCCCCAGCACACTCCACCTCCGCTCCCTCCGATGCTGGGGAGGTAGAACTGAAAGGAGTGAGAGCTGGCCCAGCGCAGGATGGGACCAGGTGAGATTGCACCTCTCAATTCTGGGATCAGGCTCTCTGCAAGACAGATGCCATTATATCAGCTACTTCCAGCTCACCCCTAAAGACTTAACCAGCTATTTTAGCTGTGCTCAGACAAAACAATGGTATTTTGGGCAATCCCAGCTGGGGATGAGGAGGTCCTCAGACCCATGTGGTAAAGGCATAAAGCAAAACTCACAGGAGTGTCTTGGGCCACCTCTTTGGTGTTCTTTTTTTCCTGCACCCAACATCGTGACGTGAGGGAGGGAGGCTGCTTCGGGCTGGAAGAGTGGAGGGGAAGGCAGTGCCGGTCAGCGTGCTGAGCCCGGCCCTTGGGAGCGAGGGCGACCTCCGGGATGAGATGTGGAAAGAGAGAAGGACCTGAGACTTTCTCATGGAGTGTCAACTTGGCGAAGGTCTCCCCTCCCCTTTCTGGCTGTGGGCCTGGAAAGGGCAACAGTAGCTAGACCTGCAGCCACAGCTCCGCTTTCTGTCCAAGTCGCTGATTAATTATGTTTTGGGTTGAAAGGGCCTCCTCTCCCACCCCAGCCCCAAATGCAAGCTGTTCCACATCTGCAGGACTCTGTCAGTCCTCAAGGTCCCGAGTTCTTCACCCCCTGTGCTGCCCACCCCCTTCCAAAGAGATCCTATTCCCAGCTGAACAGGGCACGGCGGCTGTGTTATTCTAACTCCCAGTAGATCGGCCACTCCACTGATCTCAGCCCACCCACTGTCAGCAGCTTCAAAGAGCAAAGGAGAGGTCAGGTTGCAAACACAACAGACACCGGTAGCTCCTTGCCCACGGCTGCTCTGCTCACCCTCTCCCGAGGGCTGGAGAGTCCAGGAGCTCCAGGGGAGGCTGCCTTGGGCAGCACTCCAGTCTGGCTTGAATTAAATCAGCCTTGGCAAGCCGATGACATTAACCCTCTGAAGGCTGGGGCTTGTGAAACGCGAATCCCAAAATACTTGTTTCTTATGGAGAGCTGCACATCCCTCTGCCCGCGGGAAAGTGCTTTCAAAGCACCCACCGACATGCCGGCGCTGCGTAGTGCAGCAAGGGAGAGCGGAACTTGTGCCAGCTGTTGAGGAGTGAGCTGTGCCAACAAGCAGCACTGCAGAGCATTGCACCGTGCAGACGGATCCCCAAAGCCCGAGGAGTCCAAATGCCACTGTCAAAAAAGCTAAAGCTCTCTGCAAGTTGACGGCTCCCGAGGACCTGACTACATCACTCACCTGCTTTTGAAATACACTGCCTTCGGTCACCTGTGAATTAAAAGCCCCAATCCTCTGAATAGCTCTTTCCAGGGAGTTAATTTGTTTCCACCTTTTAAATACCAAAGCCCCACAGAGAATCAAAGTCAGAAGAATAAAAACCCGTGGTCCTTATCTCCTCAGGTTGAAGATTATTACAGAGGTTTCTGAGTCAAAATTAGGATTAGAGCTGGGCCGGTACCGCAACAACAGTTCTGGATTATCCATTCAAGTGCCTACGGCAGCGTGTGTGCTCGGAGGCCTCCCAGCAGCTGGGGTAGAGCAGCAAGTGTAAAGCCTGAGTCGGGACAAAGGAAAGAGCTCTGTTTACATCCCAGTAACACCTAAAGCTCCTGCCTGCCTGCGAGGCGGGGTGGTTCTGCTGGGGGAGCCCAGCACAAGGGAGAAAAGCTGTGCGGGACATGGAGGGAACAGTCAAACACGTGGTGACAGGAGATGCAGAAGCACAGGGCTGGGACACGATGTTCCAACGATCACTGATGTCCCAGTTTCAGGGTCAAAATCAGAAATCAGAGCCTGGCTGGTTCCGGGACCCCACATGCTGCTCTTGTCCACTAGACTGTGACGACTCAACTGGCTTTCACAAGTCCTGATCTTAGCTGCAGGATGCCTGCAGTCCTGCAGTCAGGGAAAAGAAACATAGACTCACAAAATCATAGAATGGTTTAGGTTGGAAGGGACTTAAAGATCATCTAGTTCCAACCCCCTACCATGGGCAGGGACACCTTCCACTAAACCAGGTTACCCAAAGCCCCGTCCAACCTGGCCTTGAGTACTGCAGGGCACGATTCCTCTGCCCTGTCTGCAAAGCATAAACAGTGATTAGGGACAGAGAGTTGTTTGGGACCATTTAACTGTGCTGTGCACATGCAAGCGAGCATATCCAAAGACAGTACCATCTTACGGAGAGGACAGGTCTTCCCGTAGCTCTCACCTTCACTTGCTCCCTGCTTACGACTGTTCAAACACAAGTCAGGTCAGTGCTGGCCACCCTAACATGTTCTTACTCCCCTTAACTGGGTCTGGGAGCTCACACACACGTGCAGTTTGAGTTGGATGAATGTGCTGCCTTCAGGACCTCAGAGCAGTTTCCTTACAACAGGCTTCTCTGCTTGTGCTCCTGCACTCATCTCCAGTTGCATCACCCCACATTCGGAGCTCCCAATTTTCCAGCACAAAGACCACCACCCCTAGGCACACGCCTACTGTACGCAGTTTGCTGGCCGTGGATCAATCTGCCTCTGAGCAGAACCAAACAAACCCACCTCCCTCTATCAGGCTATTGTCTTCTGAGGAAATGTTATTGTTCCAGTCTTTGGAATAATGCTTCAGCAAAACCCTTCCACAGCAGTGATTTCTCCCCATCTTCCTGTCTCCTCACACCACATCTGGGAATCCTGTTTTAAGCTCACATTTTTTCCTCCCCTTCTTACTGAAAGTAAGACATGTCTTCCCCCTATTCCTTGTGTGTGGGGTGGCTGCGTAGCTTGCATTTGTATTTGCATACCAGTTATTTGGGTTCTGACTGGGGACTGGGTGTTTCTGAGATGCTGAGTTCCTTTGCATGCTGCAAAAATTCATGTGCGTCTTTGAAAAGAACTTAAGGTAGCAAATCCTGGCCTGGGGTGATAAGGAAGATGATGTTTTTCAGCTCCAGACAGGTTTTTTACTGTCAAGGACACAGAGAAGGCAGTTCCAGGACCCATGCGCTGGAGAGTAGATGAGGAGGTCTGGGGTGTATTTTAGGTCACCCCCACCTTTTTGCGTGACCTTGCTTGGGACTCACTCTCTCTACTTGCGTTTCAGTGCCCTGGCTGTAAAACAGGGATGCAATAGCTCCTTTGCCTGTTCAGCACATCAGCACTGGCACCCTTTCCCCTTCTGCGCTGTGCCAAGCACAACAAAGTGCCACTCTGGACCGGAGCCTCCAGACGCTGCTGTAATAACAGCGCTAATAATAATGACAGCCCAGATGCACAGTACTAATGGAAATCTCTGTGCTACCTGGGGCTGCCAATGACTAATCTCTGGCCGTTGATTTAGCAGCTGAGACCAAGCTGAAGAGACAATAACAACTGCAAAGACAGGAGCAGGCACCAGAATTACAGCTGGAGTGAGATGAAAGGCTTGGGAGGAGCACGGTCTATCCCTTCTCTCTGGCAGCAGCGCGTAGGACTCCTCTTTGCTTTGACAGCCAAGGCGATCGTAGAAATCTGGCATTTCTACCTTGCATCTACCCCATCGGAAGCTACTCCTGTTCGCCGCTGTGACCATTACCTGAGCTGAACGCAGCACCCCCCAACTGCGTGCGGCTTGGGGACCTCTGGAGACGTGGAGCCTCCTCCAAGCCCTTTCCCCGGGGATGCGCAAAGAGCTGCTCTTCATCCTTCCCTTGCGAGCGAAAGGACCGGGCCTGGCTGTCGGTGCCACACAGCCCCATTTCCCCCATCCCGTGGGGGGCCATGGGCACCATGGGGGTACTGGCCGGGCAGGGAGCCTCGGCCGAGCTAATCAGCTCTGTGCGGGGACGCTGGAGGTAATTGCCCAGGCAGCAGCCTGGAGTCGGGGGCGGGCAAGGGGCTGGTGAAAACAGAGGCTGAAACAAGTCAGGCAGCAGCTGACTGTTCATGCACCTTTTTATTTCTCCCCTGGGGGATAGAGGCTTAGAAAATCCCGGCATGGGACCAGGGCTCCCCTGTTCTGGCATCTTAACAAGAAGCAGCTGCTTGAGGCAGAGTGAGGAATCGCACAAGGAAAAGGCCCCATTGCATTAATTAAAGGTCACGGGGCCATTCCAGAGGCTTCCCAATTACCTCTGGAAGAGTGTCGCTAATGTGAGATAATGATGTCATACAGCCACTAATGAGGCAGGTTATCCAAACCCCAGGCCCCCCATGGCCCCCCTCCCCGAGAGGATGTGCTATCACCAGCAGAAGAGCCAGAGGGAAAATGGCCACTCTTCCCCCTCTCGCTCCCCTCCACCTCTTCCTTAACAACGCGCCTCATGGCGGCCCTGCCAGATAATGGAGCCGGGGGAGGCAGGAGGAGAGGCCAAAGCCTTCTTTGAGGTTTTTTGTGCTGAGGAGCGTCTCAACAAGGCCCCTTCTCCTCTTGCGCGGTGAATTGCTCCTCAGAAGCGATGTCAACAGCATATTGTTCGGCACTGACCCCGCTCCCTTATTGCTCAGGCCAAATCCAGCCCCATTAGCGCTCCTTAATTGAACGTAATTTGGAGCTGAAAATCTGCCTCGCGGTATGGAGGGCTCCAGCCCCTCGGCTCCTCGCGTCCCCGAGCATGGGGGATCTCCAGCACGCAGGGTGGGTTGGCCCTGGCTAAGGACAATGGCCGCTGGCATTCCCCCTGTGTGGACCCGCTCAGCACCGGCTGGGTGACACCGGCTCCTTCATGCTGGGAGGCAAAGCACCCCTTGGGCTCTGCCCGGGCAAGGGACACGCCATCCCGGTGGGACGGTCCCCTTTGGGGAGCAGCCATGTCCTCACCTCCCCTCAGACCTGAGCTCCCCAGGGGGGGGCTGCGCTCCCAAGAGCTGCTTTGTCTGGTAAAACTTTGACTAAAGCAGCCGCACAGGGGTCTTGGGTCAATATTGGTTTTGGGGACAGATGGAAAAAAAATGTTGAAATGTTCAATTCTACCCGCCCTCCGCTGTGCTGCTTGTCTCCGGCCTCAATGCCTGGGCAGTCTTGGAGTGTAAACACCTCTTTGTCTTACGGCTCAGGCACCAGGCAGGAGGTAAGGAGACAAAACGCTGTAACAGAGATTAAAGTAAGCCCGCAAATGGGGGGGGAAAAAAAAGCCAGAAGGCCCCAAGTTCTTTGAAGGGGAAGAGGGAAGGGGACAGAGAGCAAAACGTGGGCCTTTCCCCCCCAGCCCTGGTGTGGGGTGCAGGGCTGCCGGGCGAAGGGGTGCTTGCCTTGCGGCTGCGTGGATCAAGCCTTGAGGGCCAGGAGGTTTCCAAACCAAAGGGGGGATCTTCCCCACCCTGCAGGAATGCCAGGGGCTCCTTTTCTACCCGTGCAATGTCCACCTTAAGAACCTCTGCAGTTCTTAAATTCTTAAATCGCTGCACTGCAACAGAACTGATCTGGCTGCACGGGAGGGACTCGTGGAGGAGAAGCTGCCCGGTTGCACGGAGGCCATGGCCTCAGCGTCCGTCGCAGAAGGCAATGGCATCCGCACCGCGGAGGAGCACTGAGCCAGTCCCTGAGCTCCTCCAGGGTTCTGCAAAACAGGCAAGGTTTCTGGTGACCAGGCTTCTGCAAAATTGATGCTTAGGAGAAATCATGCTTCAGAGGGCGAGCGGGAGGGAGAGCGAACAATTCAGCGCCCGCCTGGCTGCTCCCTCCTGCACACAAAGGGATCCATCACTGAATTTACCATGCAGCTCTTGGGAGGTGATTAGAGGTTATCAGCGGCTTCTCCTTGGCTTCTCCCTGTTGTTCCCTGCTGTTTGCCCAGGTAGTCTCTGCAGCAGCGCGGATTTTCTCCTCCTGTGAGGCGCTGTCCCAAGCCTCCTCTTTCTTCAGGTCCTGCCTTTTGCCTTTCCAAATAATCTCTCTTTCAATGCAAAGTATTTATTTCCAACTGACTCAACAGTAGGAAAGCACAGGTGGCATCAAGAAAGCAAGTACAGGAGCTAGGAAATAAGGAGAGCCATTGTCCTTGCCCGAAGCCTGAATGACCTGCAGAGCTGCTGGAAACCAGCTGGAAGAGGCAGAAGAGGAGAGAGAAAGGTGGGAGAAGGAGAAGCTAATTCCTGCCAACCTTGGGGCTAGGGAGATGGGAAGTCTCCGCTACCTCAACGTGGCTTAACACAAGATCTTGGCAAAGCCCTCACAGACCCACGTCAAGAAGCTGCTTCTGCAAATGGCACACACATAAAATAAGTGAAGTCTTTTGGAGCAAGAGCTGCCAGCTGCGATTTTTCAGGCACTGCGAACAGACAGCCCATGACTGGAAGTGAGAGAGCGTTTGCAGGGGGAGGCAGAGGTGGAGGGAGCAGGAATCTCTGAGTTCTCCCAGGAAGACAGAGCTGAGAAGTGCCGGGGTTATTAATTATCTGCAGCTTTCATCCCTCCCACATTCTGCAAGGGAAAAAAAAGTTGTCAGGGCAAAATGAAAATGGGCGGGAGAGAGAAAAGAGATGAAAAGACTAAAGGCAGAAAAAGGAGGAGTGGAGGGGTATGCTGGGATCAAGCTTTGCTAGAGAGAGGGTGCCAGGACCACGAGCACACGGCGTTTGCTGATAAGGCGCTCTCTTGCCAGTAGGGATCCTGTTAATTCCCCTAACACGCTGCAGCGGCCAAGGGGTGGGGTATTTTCCGTTTGCCAGCACGATTACATCTGCTCTAGGAATTCTGCTCCCATGGCTCCCCCAGACTGGGTGGGATTTTTCCATGCACTTACAGATCAGGCTAAATCAACAAAATTCTCAACTGTAGTCCTAACCTGCAGTAAAGGAAGAGACTGGGAAGGGCTGGAGCACTAAACCCTGACCTTTGCTAATCCACAGGCAATAACTCCAGGCGAGAAGTATGCTGCAGGCAATGTCAGACTTTGCTCTCCCTATGGGCAACATTTTTAACCTTAATAGCAGACGAGCTTTCCTGTCAACTTGTAGGCAGCAGCTGTGGGTCAGGGAGTTACTGCGGAGCTGTGAAGCTGTCAGCTGCCCTGTGAGCAATGGGTTGCTCACAGGACAATTCCAGCAGTGTCTGGTGGGAAGGCCACAGGGCTGGGACCTTCAGGAAAGCTGTGATGTGCTGCTGGTCTCTCAGGAGACCTTATTCAAAACAGCACCTCCCTTTGCTTACTTCTTCATTTCTAAAATGGGGATAATGAGGTTGAGACCTTGGAGATGTTACTATAAAAAAACAACCACTGTGTAGCAACTGAAGTTGTTACAGCAGATGGGGAAGATGCTCTTGGTTCCAACCAAAATACGGATGTTCTGAGCAAATGCTGTTAATCATCGGTTAGCGTCAGGACCCTTACTAGTGAGCCAGACCCCTGCTTTTGGTTCAAGCCTTTCTGGTTCCCAGTGTCCCTCTTCACTCATAATGCAAATACAGGCTGTCACCAAGCACCAGTTTTATGCAAAAACACGCCTGTCGCAGCATACAAAATATCTCCTAGCTAAAAAACTGAAATAAATAGCTGCAAAGATGGGTTAACACCTGCATGCAAATGCATCCTCAGCCCTCACCCCTCCTTTCTGGCCCAGTCCCCATCACGGGGTAGCCACTGGCCCATGGCAGAGGCAAGGAGCAGAGCTTTCTGCTTTCCGTTGGGAACACTGCTGTCCAGATACATGTTAATCTGCCTGTGTTGGCACGTTCTCTTGTGGCAGGGAAGGGGTGCAGAGACTTTTACATTATAAACAAGAGGCAGATGGAGCGATCTGATGGTGTCCTAGGGCTGGCTCCAGCAGGACACATGCAGCTCCCGGCTCTGCGCTGCCTAATGATGAAATCAAAGGCCTTCTCCCAGCTGGGAGCAGGGATGCAGGATTCCCACTGGACACACATTGCGAGTCGTGGTCCCTGCCCCCAAGTACTTAAAAAGGTAAGAAGACAATCTGTGACAGATGAGCAGATGTGCCTAGCTCATGGGGCTCCAGGACACAGCAAGACCTAACCTGGTTTTACCCACGCCCTGCCACGTTATAATCGGCACCGCCGCCCTTTACATGCAGTTCCTGCTCCATCCAGGCAGGGACAAAGATGGTGACTCGAGAAAGAAAATGACTCATACAAGGCCTGGACCAAATCTATGCTGATAGAATTGCTTCCCCTGATGCCAGATTCTGCAGACAAGGACTTGGCCTTCAGCTTCGAAAACTGACTGGCTCCTTTGTCCTACTATCTGCCTTGAAGCCCAACTATAAATCTGGGGAACGGTTGTTTTCCTTTGGAACCTGCAACTGACTTCTCTTTAAGCAGAAAATAAACAACTAAGTCTGTCGCTTCTGAGTTATGGGGGGAGTTTAGAGGCTGCAAGTGTGAAAAAGTTAATTGCCTAACACTCCAGTTAATCACTCAGGCTACAGTGGCAAAGTGCTTTGGTTCTTTTGGAGGGCTCAGAGCACTGCTGTCAGCTGTGCCAGGGCCACCCCCGGAGCGGTGGCCTGTTTAGACCCGGCACGGTCACCCTATCAAGGGCTCAGTGCTGGCTGCAGTGCGGCTGCCAAGAGGTGCCACTGAAGGATGCTAACATGTGCCTCATCGCGGCACGTGCTAGTCGGACTGTGCAACCATCCAGATTTTGCAATCCCACCCGTGGCAGCTCTCAGCCCCAGACACAGAAGCTTGGAGCCTGTTGTGCTCATGTGGATTTGCACGAATGGGGGTGTGGCAGGGGAGAAAAAAACACTTGGTGGCTTTCTTTCAGCTCCCTGGGATATTAGCAAAGCCATCAGAGATCGCTGCCTGCCAGGGACCCTGGGGGCTAGCACGGTGCTGGCCGTCATGATGTATGGAGCGCAGGTAGTTCCCATCCATAAAGTAAAAAGGTAGCACTTGACGGCAGCGAGTTGCCCCAAGTGGATTCCCCTCTTCTCGAGCAACATTTTTCATGTGGCCCCTGCATGCCCTCCTTGCGCACAGGGCTCTGGAGACAGGCACGGCAGCGCTTTGGCCTGATTTCAGAAGGAGATTTTTGCCGTGCAGCGTCTCTGACAGAGGTTGGGGGTGGCGCTGGTGGTTGTTTCTGGTTCTGGTTGATGTTAAGCAAAGGGCTAATGGGATCCATGTGACTCCGCTATTTCTCTGGAGGAAGAGCTCCTCTGCCGATAGCAGCACAACTGTCAGGGAGCCTGCCTGCAGTTTGTAACTCCCGGGGAGGCCGTGGCTGCGAGTGCCAGACACGCAGAGCCAGCGGTAATGCCTCCGGAGGCAGGCAGCTCATTAATGTCCCTCTGCGCGGCTCCCCCCGGAGAAGGTGCGTCACCGGGAGCTGTCGCGCTCTCGGCTTGCCCTGGGTGGGATTAGCGGCTCCCCAAGGAGCTGCTGCGGTTCAGAGCCAGGAATGCATCCTTCTCTTGAAGCTCCCCTTCGCAGCGCGCCTGTGTGCGCATACGCACGCGTGTGTGCACACGTGAAGAGGAGAGAGCACGCATTGCAGCTCTCCTAATCACGGAGGCTGGCGGCACGGATGGGGAACCGGGGGAGGAGGGTGCCCGGAGGAGGGCAGGCAGGACCCGCTGCTGCCAGGCTCCAGAAGGAGAACGTCTGCCTTTTAATCATGTCGACAAAGAGCCTTTGTGCAATGCTGCGTGGAGCCAGGCGCTGCCCCGTGCAGCTCAAGGCTGGAGGAAAGGAGGGGCAGTTCTTCCACCAGCTTCAGGAGCTTCGACGGGGGTGATTTTCAGAAGAGACATTTACCAGAGCTGGTGTTGGCACAGCACAGCCCGACCCCAGCAGCTACAATGCCCACAGCCTCTCTCCAGACAGCACTGACATCTTTTGCTCTCCTGAGAGAGACAGCCTAGTCCAGGAGCGGGAGATGAGCTGCTCCTGCAGACGGGGCCAGTCAACCTCTGCCTCTCGCCGAGAAGGAAGACAGTCTGGTTCAGTCTCCCGCTGAGACTCCAGGAGCCACCCAGGCTGGACGAGGGGATGGAGTCAGTCAGACCCTCCTCTCCTGTGAGATCTGGCCGCTTAGCCACCGACACTCAGAATTTCAGCTTCAGTTTCCGTGGGTCTCTGCTCCTCAGTGCTGAGACAAGAATAAATAAATACTCATTTTGTTGCCCAGTTTGTCCGACTGAATGGCAGGGGCTGGGCCCTGTAGCAGTGCTCGGGCAGCGTCTGGCACAGCAGAGCTTTTATGCGTCAGTGCCAGGAGGAAATGTGAGCGATACCCCAGTGGCTGGAAGGAAGAGAGACTTATGTCCAGCCCTGGTATGGTGGCAGGTCCTTCGTGCTGGGGAGCTGCCTTCTAACCCCACCGCGTAGGCCTGCATTGCTCCACATATGGTCCATAGGGCTTCGCATTCCCAGAGCCCACACTCGCATGCATCCTACCGCAGTCAGCAGGACTGCGAGAGAGCCTGCCAGCTGGTGTGGTTGGGAACTGGACCTCAGTCCTGTCAGTTCCTGATAAGAAGGCTGGCCGGTATAGCAGCAAAATCCCAGTTCTGTGAGAGCTTAACGTCCCACCTTCCTAAATGCTAAGCACCCGTTCTTTTTGTCACACACGTGCCAAGCAGGAGCAAGTCAGCCACGGTCCATGGAAGCAACAGGAGAACTTTGAAAGCAAAATTTGCATCGGTTCAGCCACAAGGAGCAAATTGGCTTACTGACGGTGTGCGTTTGCCCTTGCACGTACGCCTCCTCTCATGCTGGTTTAGTTGACCTGCTCCACACTGCCAGGACAGAAAAGTGAAGCTGTGTTTTGTGCCTGACGCAAGGCACCATTCAAGATGGGCTCATCTCAGTTCTGCCTTACGTGACTCCTGCTCAGCGGCAGCCTGGTTAGTTTGGCTGTAAAAGCACTCGCACAGCCTTTTGCACTGGTTTAGCTAAGCTCACTCTACATCGGCTTCCCTCAGAAGCGACGCA
>VZSZ01009889.1:172927-190496 GCA_013398815.1 Ibidorhyncha struthersii
AGCCCAGCACCGCGTTTCCTCTCTGAAGCGGCACGACCAGGGTGCTCCATGAGCCGGTTAAAGCAGATTAGCCATGGTGCCAGACCCCTGCCCGGCAGCCGGGTTGCAGAGGAAGGCTCGCCTCGAACGGCTGCAGCCATGGCGGCAGTCTCAGCTCTTCGCCGTGGTTAAGGAGCGGCTGCAGCGTAGCATCTAGGGCACTTCTTCTGGTGTCGCCGCTCGGCGTGGCCGTGCCTGCTGCAGCAGCCCGGCTGGCAGGGCTGGGAAAGCAAGAATGGCTCTCCGGTCATAACCCCGCCGGCTGAGGGAGCCGCAGGTCCGGTCACAGACAGGCAACTGGCAGCAGGTCCTAGCCTAGGGCCATGGTTCCACCGGGACTGGACGTTACCAGCTGCTTCAGGTTTCCTACCCATTAGTAATATCGCTAATTACTCAGTGACCCGCTCCCGAGAGCTGTAGGCTGCTCCAGCAGCCAGACTGCCGATACCTGGAATATCAACAGCCTTTGCGGTTTTGGCAGCCGGGGAGACTTCGAGGAGATAGCAGCACATGGGCAACCAGGCCCTGTCACCTAACGTCAAACAGGCAGGGCCTTCCAGCACCTGGGGTGTTTACTGTAATTATCAGCTTTATTCGGAAAGAGGGCACTTACACCAAGATGCCTTTTATTTGTTGTAATAAATATGCCAGACAAGCATCTCCATACGACTGCATGCAAACACGCGGGCAGACACACACTGTACCCAGATTTCGTATGCTGTCTTGGTGAGACGCGCTCTATTGATGCTCACGCGTGCAGACACATCATATGTTATGCAAATTCTTATCGGAGAGGCAGGAATGTAAAAAGGCCCCAGTTCAAGAAAGGGCTTAAACAGGCGCTTAACTTAAAACATGGTCTTAAGTGCTTTGTTGAATCTAAAAGCACTTAAGAAAATACTTAAATGCCGTCTTAAAGAAGGCTGCTTTCCAGAATTGTAGACAAATGGCGGCAGAGAGAGCTGAGAGGAAACTGTTGTGTTAACGTAGAAACTGAATTATTTATTTTGTCTGACTTCAAATGCTTTCCTCTCCTCCACCATCTGAGATACAGAGAGCAAAGATACCCCGACTTCCTGAGGATGCCAAACCCCTTACTATTTCTATTTGAAAAATCGAAGCTCCCACCCTCACCCCAGTGAGGGTGCCTCTCGCTGGAAATAGCATTTGTAGAAAGATGCATTGTTTTGGTGCTGAGTCTGAGTAACAGGGGGAAATGAAGACTTCAGCAGTTTCTGTTCATTTCAGAGCCCTCTGTGGGGTCTCGTGCTCCGGGAAGAAAGGTTCTTGCACAGCTGGTTGTTTCCCAGGTGCTGCAAAGATTTGCCCAGCGGTTTTGCTGCCCTGGTTTATATTGTCCCTAGTTTGAGATGTGTTGGTTTGGTTTGGTTTGCTGTGGTTTGCTTTGCTTTGCTTTGCTTTGCTTTGCTTTGGCTTCTCTAGCCCTCAACAAACTAATGCTCATTATTTTCCACCTGTAAAATAAAGCCAATGTACGAAGAGCTACAGTAAGAAGGGACAGAGCAGGACTGAAGGTAATTACTAAGACTGTCAGAAAGGTCACACAAAAGTGACAGCATATATAACCCTGACTACTTGAAAATCTGAAGCAGCACAGTAGTCTTCCTTTGGCACATGCTCTGTGGCGAGCAGTATTTTGCAGGGAGAGAGCTCTAGAACACGATGGGCAGCTCTTCAAGGGGTATAAACTCAAACACAGTGGCATCGGTTCCTACCAGTGACGACGTTCAGTCCTCAGAAGTACCTCGGTATCACCCTGCTGCCTGGAGCTGCATATGGAGGCAGCTAGTTAAGGGGATGAGAGCTCGGAGAAGCGTCCTGTCGGCCAACGCACAGAGCTATTCTGCCTTTTTAGTTTCAGATCCTTAGGCGGCATCGATGCCCATGTACACCATACGAGACGCTGGTGCTGACTGCTTTCTGCTCTACTTCTAAAAAATCTTTAGCAAGAGATGTTCTACCACTTCCTCAAAAGAAAGTTCCTCGTAGACAAGGAGATATCAGCGACGAGAGGCTCTTCTGCCCTTCACTAGAGATGTTTCCATTCTTTATTTGAAACTCTCGGGAAAATGGTAAGCACGTGGAATTTGATGAGGACTTTCCTAACCTCAAGGGAGCAGTCCACAGACAGGTGACGGAAAGCGCACAGCACGCTGGGGGAGCCTGGGGTGCTTAGCAAGGAGTTAAATTGCACAGAAATAATCAGCAAACAAGTGGATAATGGTGGGTTTGGTTGATGTGTCTCCCCTCCTTCCTCTCCACTGCAAAGTATTCCACCTGCTAGCTCCAGCCATAAAGTCATTCCCGGGGCCGCAAGGAGCACTTGTAAAATCAACAGGGCTTATCAGACCTAAACTTTGGTAAATACTCGGACAATCACTCCCCTTGTGCTTTCATCCCGGGAGTGTGTTAGAAGCCAACAGGCTCCATAATGTACCCGTAAAGATGAAGTCTCTCAACAGCACGAACTTTATCCCTGAGCTCGGTGCTCCCAGAGCCCCTCCCTGCCGTCAACCTGCTGCTAATGCTGCCGTGTGGGTCCGACCCACGGCGGAGATGCCCTTGCAGCCTGCTGCACTCCTCGCAGCAGCTGAGCCACTGCAGGAGCCCACCCCACAGAGGAAAGGAACCGATCGGGGAAGGAGAGAGGTGCTGCTGGGTGCCTCCAAGGAAACGATGGAGGTCGCCGTCAGCACTGCGCAACCCGGGGCTGACTTTATCCTCTGAATTACGGTGTCCTCTCAACTACATCTCCTCAGCTGCCTTGGCTATGGAGAGTGAGGTGACCGGTGCTAACACCCAGTGTGCCTACTCCAGAGCTGGGCAGGGTGGGGAACAGGGTTTACAGCTCCCAGGTTCAATTCCTGCATGCGGTCCATGAATTCGGCTGCACACATCCTGTACCAAAGCTGACTCCAGAACCAAAACATCTGCACTCACTTCTCAGCGCTATGAGGAGTATTCATGCCATGAGGGGATGTAGAGGATGGAAACATCTGGGAGAGGACGGAGTGAGTCCACAGAGCCTGGAAAACGAGGAAGGTGATGTGGAACAGATGCTGAAAAGGCCGGAGATCCAGGAGAGCCTTTGGAAGGGCTGGGAGAGGGGTGCGTGCCTGCGCGCACATGTGTGCGATAGCTTTGTGGCTTCTCCCGGGGCGGCGCTGAAAGAAGCAGATTTGTTCGATACCTGCCACCCAGGAGGAGGTTGCCCTCCTGCAGACAGCTGTGCCAGGCAGTGATTCAGGCGCAGGGGCTGTTTTGCCAAACCCCCACGTTTCTCAGAGCAACTCATGCCACTGCTGGAAAAGAAAGACAGCTTTGTGGCTGAGCAGATGCTGTGCGTGCTGCGCTCAGCCAGCCCCTGGAAAGCTCTAGGAATACAGCTGGGTGCTCTCCTCCATCAAACTACGGTCCCTAAAAGGGAAGAGCTCCATCCTGGCTGCGGTTAGCTCTGTCTGAGGATACACTTAGCAGCTGGACAGAGTGCCCTGCTTCTGGGCAGCAGTCATCTGATCTGGGACTTGACTGGACTGGCGTCAGCAGGGGAGCTGCGCGTTCCAGAGCAGCCGGCTGGTTTCTTTGCGGGGCTCCAGACAGGGTTGCAAAACGTGGCGAGGTCTGGTTTGGGCTCTGGGGAGGAAGAGACGAGGGCAAAGGAGCGGACTCGGCACCTCCTGCCGCCTCACCTGCCGGGAGTGGGATGCTTGTGGAGGGGGGACATACACTTTATTTGTAGAGCCAGCTTGCAGATTCAGTGTCCCTACTGTTTCGTGCTTTTCAAAGCTCCCAGAGCCCGGTCTATGCTAGTGACCGTTTTAGCTGTACTTGTTCTACAAACCTAAGACTACATTTCTCACTCTAACCAAAACGTTTCCCTCCTCCATGTGATCTTTGTGCCTCCCCTCAAACTTATGTGGGTTTAGAACACATCCAGTGTCACACTCGAGAACAACTCTGCATCTTCCCAGGGTCTTTACCGCGGTGCCTGGATGGCTTTCGCATCCGTTGGCATCCCTGGCTCCCTGCTCCCCTGCAGGCTGTAATGACTGACGTTGCAATGCCACGCAGGTTCCTATAGGATTGCTCGGCAGCTAGGATCCTGGCTCCGCTGCCCTTTTCTTTGGGTTCTATCCAGTTCAGAGGCACCGAACCGAACTAACGCCAAAGAGCTGAGGCTGACACAGGACCCTCTGTCAGAGACGGGGAAAGAGGACGAGCTGGTGCCGAGACTGCAACACCGTTGAGATTGCGGAGAGGCTGCTCCCCCTGAGCAAACGGGTAACGGAGTGCCCTTACAGGCCAAGCAGGATCAAGTCAGGACAAAATGTGCTTCTTTAATTGCAGGTGAAACCACGGAGCTGCAAAGGGTCAATATCAGGGGTCAGAGAAGGCAGGTTAAGGCTAAGAGCAAAGACTGTTCCTGTCTAAAAGCAAAGAGGCAGCTTTCCTTTCCCAGCTGGTGCACCCCCTGTAATTGCGATCCTGAAGACACCAAGCAGCAAGACCAGGGAAGCTCTACTGTACCAGGGCTCGTATCGTCGGAGGAATGGCTTCCTTCTTATCCACCAAATCCAAACCCAAACGTTAGAGCCAAGTGCAAGCCAGAAAGAGGCAGCAATCCAGACACTTGAATTTGCTCTCTGTTACAAATTACCCACACCCAAACGAGGCAGGGCCTCTGCTCTTTGAAAATCTATCCCCGAGTGTTTATTATAGAAACCAGTTGCCCTCTTTGTTGACAGCCAAATTGCAAAGGCCTGTTGGAACTGTAAGGTCCGTGCAGAGCCCCGGCCTCAGCCGAAACACCCACAAAACTCCCTCTCTGCATCTAGCAACACGAAGCTCTCATTAGGTCCTGCTGGGATTTGAACCTAACGCTTGAGAAAGTCGAGCTGTTTCAGGCGTGAGGCTAAAACCACCCCCTCCAGCACCAGAGAATACTCTCACTATGGAGAAAACACTTTGTATTAATATGGGCAGTAAGCCGCCAAGTTCCCAAGCGTTTGCAATGCCAGAAAGAACACAGACGGTAATAATTAAATAAGAGAGGCGATGCGAGTTGCCTTTTATCCCAGCAATGCTAGCTAGCCACATTTTTCTATGCCTCTGTTGCCTTCAGCTACCTGACTGCCAAGGCTAAGACATACGTGTCTCCCTGGCTGCTGAGCGCAAGACTGAAGGTTATCTTGGGAAGGATTTTCCTTGAAGCATTTTCTGTTAAAACAGCAACAACCACTCTCCCGAGGTAAGCCCTGCGCTGCGCCGCGCGAAAGGCCCTGGGCTCTGCCATGAAATGGCTTTGCACCCCGGTAAAACCGGAGCGGAGCCTCCTGGGGCTTGCAGAAGGGGAGTGTTAACGCCGTGTTCCTTACGTACGCATATCGCATCGCTGCTCGCTGGGCCAAACGTATGTGCGGGCACACAAAGCCCTTGGGTTATCACGGGCAGAGACTCAGAAAGGTTGGTTCCTGGCCGTGCTGCCGCCTCGCCGTGTGAGTCACTTCCCTTCTATCTTCTGCGTTCCCCACCGGTAAAACGGACTTGATAACCACAGGTGCCTTTATGGGATTTAACTCCAGAGTGACCACAAAGTACCGTGGGACAGTAGGAAAGCGCAGAGTGCCTCGTTGGAGGTGCTGGCCTCTCTCACGGGCGCTTAGCCCTGGGCTCTGCCTTGCTTTTATCTGCCAGGGTTTTGTTGAAAAAAACAGCAGGAGAAACCAACACCTGGTCTGAGCGGGCCAGTGACTCAGTGGCCAGTGAAACGGTACTGCTAGTGGCACAGAGCTCTCTCACCGGGCGTTTGCTTTATCCCTGGACACCACAAGCTGGGCTGCACGACCTAGACCAGCAGCAGTGCCTTTAAGCAAGCCCTCAGGGCCATCATCTTCCTCCTGCCTTTCCACGGAGAAGAGAATTTATCCCAGTGCGTCCAGCGCAGCCTGCTAGGAACACCCCAGAGCAGCTCGAGCAGTGAGCCTCTTGCTGCCCTTCTCAGCTTAGCATTTGCTTGGCCGGGGGATTATCCAGGGCTAAACAGGCAAAGGGCGGTGGCGGAGAGGGAGGTGAAGCAATTTGCCCAGGGGGCCGGGGGGCGACTGCGGCACAGCCCTCCCCGCCCCTGGAGGTGGCCAGCTCAGCCACGGCGCTTCGCCCCGTCTCCCTGGGGAGCAGGCACCCATCCCACGGCCGCATCCCTCACCTCGCCGGGGCAGGGCGAGGAAGCACACTGGCTTGGCTCCCCGGCCATTCCCACCCCAGGGAGTCCTGCACACCTGCATGGCACACCCTCTTCTCCGCCGGGCACGGCTGAACGCTCCGGCATCGAAAGCCCGGATCTCGCCCTCGCAGACCCTAGCTTTTCCTGGGAAACACAGAGCCCCTGCCCCATCCGAGCCCCATCCGAGCCCCACCCGAGCCCCTTCTGAGCCCTGTCCAAGCCAGGCACTGGGATCTCTCTTCCCTCCTCTGCGACTTGGGAGTCTCTCTCCCCCTCTCCCCGGCTTTGCTGGTGTCTGCCTGCTGACTGAAGCTGTCATTATCAGCTCAATAAATCTCTGGCGCGGGTTTTATTGAATCACTGCCTGAGGGGGAACAAGCCTGTAAAGGTTGAGGAGAGCAGAGCTTTCCCACGCCTAAGACACGCTGCCGGAGCTCTTGCACACATTCCGGGCCTGCCAGCGCTCCGCAAATGTTTGGACAGCCTTGAACAAATAACACACCTTTAAAGAGGCCAGCATGAAATTTTTCCTCACCACCCAGCCACACTCCCACCGCCGCTTCCCCCTCCGCCTCCCCCGGCCATCGGAACGCTCTGTGTGTGTGTGCATGCGGGTGTGCGCTTGTGTGCGTGCGTGTTTATTTTAGGCTTGTCTTCCCCTTTGTGTTTAGGTTGAGCGGTTCGTGGCTGCGTTCCAGCCCTGTTTTGTGGGAGGAATTCTGGCCTCGGCTGGGGTGCTTGCGAGTGCTGACTCCGGGCAGTGGGGGAGGCGGGGGCCGGGATGGGACAGAGCGTGGAAAAGGGAGGAGGTTTGGCTTTTCTCCTGCCCAGATTTCCTTCAGCAGGTAGAAACCAGCCAGCAGGGATTTTCTGCTGACGGCGTGCCAGGCTGCAGTGGTAACCTCTGGATGCCGAGATTTTTCCACCGAGGCCCATCTGCCTTCCATGCCGGTGTAAGGTTCCAGTGACAGCCCCGCTCCGCTTACCCACAGAACTCCTCTGGTTAATGCGGTGGCTTCCTTCACACAGCCCTGCTGATGTGTCTTGACCCTGACCTGAAAGGAACTTCCCCAGGGCAGGAGGGTCTGGGGGTGGAGGTGGAGGCGGTTGTTCTGCGATGCGTTGATGCTGGGGCTGTCCAAATGGCCTCCGGAGGGGTGCTGTGCTCCAAAGCTTTCTTGGAGACAGTCCCTGGGACGCGCGCAGCTAGCTTTCGCATGGAGCAAGAAGACAGTCCTGTGAAGTATCCAAGTTTGCTCAGGGGGTCTGGAAAGCAGCTTCAGCGCCCGGGCCAAGGAGGAAGAAAAACACGGATGTAACAGCAACATCCAGCTGAGAAAAGCGCAGCGCAGCTCACTCCGACTCAGTCGGGGAGGCTTTCCTGAGCCTTCCTGAGGAAAAACGGTGTCTCTCGCTGAGCTTTTCCCTTCAGCTCCGCGCAGCCTGCTGCCACGGGAAATCCAGCTGGGAGTAGGGAACCCTGAAACCGCTCAGGCTTAATCCGAGTCTGTGGTAGGCAAGCACAACAGGCGCACAGGTCCCGATTTCCCTTTCAGCGAGATGGAACACAGCTGCTGGTGTTTCCCCATCGTGGTGTGCAAGGGGATAGGGCCGGGATGGGACCATGCCTTGCATGTTCTACGGGCACAATAGGAATGCATTTGTGGGGCAAAAGAGAAACTTGGAAAGGATTAAGAGACCAGACAGCTGCCTGCCTGCTGAGTTCTGGGAATGTAAAACACTGCAGCCATCTCAACAGCTCCTAAAATTCCCCCTGACTCGTTTCCTGTTGCTGCTTTCCCAATGCTGAAAGGCTTGGGCTCCCGTGGATAAAAAATTGGAGAGAATCCAGAATTTAGATTTCTGCCTACTCGATCTTTCCTGTCAACGGATCATTAAATAAGAAGCAGAAACGTTGTATTCACCATACGCTCATCTCCAAAGAGCTAAGTGAAAATCCTGCTTTAGGAAACAAGTGACAATTAGTTTGATGGTTCCGTGCTCCTTAGGTTATGCCGTCCAACTTAAACCGAGTCATTGCACACGCTAGGTAGCGAGGCACCGAGGTCATGCCTGCTTTGAAGGGAATAGTATGAGCAGAGGGTAGAAGGAGCTGCAAAGATAAAGGTTTAGCTCTCTTTGGGGAAATAAAGGCATGGAACTCATCCACACGCAACACACGGATGCGGCAAGTCACAGTGGCAAAAAGCAAGCTGTTGCATGTACCGGTTGACAGCCCCACCTTGGGCATGCTGGTGAAGGAGCTGAAAAGGGAACAGGATAAACACTGAAGTGCAGCAGTACTTTAGCTGACGCCTGGGAAGAGCCAGGGCTAGACGGAAGGGGCAAAGCAGAAGAGGATAGAGTCATGCGGGAGGCACGGACTGGGGTATCTGCTCTGGAGAGGCACCCGGAGCAGAGGGCTGTCTGGGAGCTGTTAGAGCCAGGGCACTGTCAGGCAAGAACGAAGGTTGAGGTACGTCGGCACAGCACAACGCAGAGCTCAGGACAAAGTTCATTGCCACCACACTCATAAACTGTGGATAAGGAAGCTCAGAAAATCTCTGAAATGGATTTAGGTTCCACTGCAACGGCCCCGATTTGCTCCGTGGTGGCCTTTATGGCCCGTCCACTTCAGGATGCTGTTACCACCCACCCAGGTCCTGCCACGGTGGATGCTTACCAACCTGCTCTGCCTTGCTACGCGGTGAATTTGCTCGGTGCCCGGGCTGCCCCACCTCGCTGGCAGCACGCAGGCACACGCCCGGCACGGGGCTGCCGGCCGCGCACCGCGCTCCGTGCTGCGTGTGCCCCGTCCCAGCCTGCGTGTGCCTGGCGTGGGCTGTGTGTACCTCGGCGGGGGCTGCCTGCACCCCGGCGGGGGCTGCCTGCTCTGTGTGCCTCGCCCCCGTGGCACGCCGGAGCCGTGCGTGCCTTTGCACCACTCCGCGCCGCCTCACGGACGTCCATCACCGCAGCCACGCACGTGCGGGTGCTGCCACGTGTGCGTCCCCCTGTGTCACGCAGGGGCTGTTCTCACAGCCCCCGGCATTGCACCCCTGAGGAACTCCATCCTTGTTCCCTGCCTCACGCTGGAGGGACCCTGGGTAAAACAGGAGGCGTGAGAAAGCCCCAGTTTGTGTGTCCTGTGAGCTACACAGCCTGTACTGGGGCAGGTTGGCTGCGTGGCCAGAGCCTGAGGGCTGCAGGCTCTTCTCCAAGCTCACTTGTAAGAGATTTGCCTGAAGAAACCTGACGCCAAGAGCTGGGGCCCCAAGGAGCGTCCGGTCCCCGCTGGGGAGGGGTGTGCCACCAGCGATGCTCCCGCTGGACCAGGAGTGCCCTCACTGCAGCGGCTCTGAAGACGAGGACCGGGAGCGATGTGCTGCCAGGCAAGGGCTGGCTGCAGGGCTGCCAGAGGTCTTGGCCTTCTCTCTTGCCCCTCGCTTGGTGGTACCTGGCCCCGTTTTAGGCTTTGCATGCTGCTCTGACTCCCAGACTGTTTTTTTCAGAGCAGGGAACAGGCTGCCCTCTCCTCCTCCTTTCCATACCAACTCTAGCAGACACTTGCAAGCCCTGAGATTCTGCCACAGGTTCAGTTTCACCTTTTAAGCCTCTGTGGAGGACAAGGTGCGTGTCTTACTGGGGACGAGAGGGTTAATACTTCCTCCTCCGACATGCAGAGGGACAGGGCACATGCAGCTTTTAAATTGGTTTTGAGTGACGATGCTGAGTGGAGGTTGGGCTGCTTCCTTCTGAGCCCGGGGTTTGGAGCATCCCAGAAACCACCCTGGGCTGAAACTCGGAGGTTCAGGCAAGGTCTCAGTCTGGTTAACTGGTGCAGCTGCCCCCAAAAAAAGCACAGGAACCACTAATTTACAACAGGAGGCAGACAAAATCGTCTGTTTACTTTCAAGCCTTAAATTGTCTGTTAGCGAAGTGCAGACCACAAAATGGGTGGCCCCTTTCCTGGAGAAACTGTGAAAACCTGCTTAGTTCCTGGGCTAGTAAAGCAAACAAACAAACATGACCCGGAGTTGGGTTTCAGTCTGCTTTGCTGCTCACCAGTAAGGGAGAGCATCTGAAAACAAACTCAGAAAACCCTTCTGTGCTGATAAGGCCCAGCCACGACAACAACGGATGGGAGAACCCAGAGATGCAATTAGGAATTTGAAATGTTTTAAACAAAGGGCAAAAGCAATCAGCAGAAGGTAATTAAAATGGATTAAACGAAGCAAAATCATCTGAGCAAAATGCTGGGAACCAGTCCAGCCAGGCAGGGCAGATAACTATGTGAAATGTGCGCTCTGAGTTTGTGCATTAATATTCCTTCGCACTTCTGCAAATCTTTTGAGGACCTCGGAGCAGTCTGCAAGCAATTAAACCTCACAGCACCCTGGGGAAGCAGAGGTTGTTGTACGCACTTACAAGGTGGCTGTACGGAGAGGGTAGAAGTGATTTATGCTGGGCCCACATGGCAAGTTAGAGACAGAGTGGGAAATAAACCTAGGAGCCCTGAGCCCTAGCAGGTAGTTTTACCAGCGAGGCGGAGGGACGGTGCCATCTGAAGAGAGGATTTTGGCTTCCACAGTGAGCGTGGTGTGAGTTCATTCCTCTAAGCTGTCTTGTTTATTTTTAGCACCTAAGTTTATATCAGGAATGACAAATTTGGCATTCGTGCTCGGATGTGGCTAGGACAGGAGCAGCTCGCAACAATAAAATCTTAAACACACTGTGGCTGCCTCTTCCTCTCCCCTCCGGTGAGCTCTGTGCACTGCACACCTCGGGACCAAGCCTGGCGTGGCCGCGGGGAGCCGGGCGCCGCTTGCCTGTGCTCAAGAGGGGTGGGAAATCCACTGGAGAGACTTGCACGGAAGGTTTTGACATTCAGCAGTAACAAACAGATAGAAGTGAAGTTGGCTTGTCCTGAGGAAAAAACAATATCTGTCGTATATTTGTATTTAAAAAGCAAACTCATGTAGTTGGAAAATAAATCAGGTTTTGGGGACACTGGCTGATGCATTCACTCCAAGGGCTTAACTTCAGAAACTAAAAGAAGGGATAGAAAAAGAATAAAAAAACCCCAACCCTGAGGCTTCCCTTTTGCCATGGGACAGCATAAAGAGCTCTGCTTGCCAAGGTTCTCCGACTCCCTATGCTTTGGGCTTAACTTCTTCAGGGGGCAGGCTCTTCGACCGATGGGCATCGCCGGAGAGCCCCTCCTGTCGTTCGGGCCAGCTCGCTGGCTTCTTGTGAAAAGTCATTTGTTTAATTGCTTGTCATTTTTATTTCAACACACCTGAAGAAATGGAGGGCTGGGCAGTGTCCTGTCTGTTGGGAAGGGGAGATTAGATGGCAATTAAAGGGGGACTCCTACTTCGACCTCTTCAGAGCGCAGCCGAAAGAGGTGAGATGGANTGTGTCAGACCAGGGCTGTTGAATTTCAGTTCCCCATTCTTTGAGTACCTTGAGGGACACAGAGATCTGAATCTCCTTTCCCTTTGAAGATAGCTACCGCTATTTGCATCCAGCTCTTCTAAGAATTAGCCTCCCCTGCCTAGACCTCATGTTCTCCGTGCGAGCCTTATGCATTTGGCCTCCGTTTCTTGCTCTCCAGGCTGCAGCACATGCAGCCGAGCATGCCCTGGGTTGCACAAGGTATTTAAGATCCCACAGCTGGAGAGATGCCGTGGCAGCCATCGCTGCACTGCAGGAAAGCAGACTGAAGAGTTAGCGTCCTCATCCTGCATCCCACGGGTACCCGGATGCCTCCAGGAGTCAAAAGACTGCAGGGTCTCAGTTGCACAGGTCTGTACAACACCCCTCAGTCAGGAGCCCAGAATGAACGGACCCTTGGGAACACATCATCCAACATCCAGGAATACCCCGAAGCAGCCGAGCAGGGCCCGTACAGGATGCGTGTCACTTACGCCTAGGTGATTCCCTGGCTTTGGTGTCCAGGTAAAACGCTCCATGCGGGATCGCTGAGCACAAGGTGGGCAGTGAGCAGCTGGGATTAGACGGAGCAAGGATTAGGCACTCATATGCAATCACCAGGATTAGGCGTTTGCTTGAACAGCAAGGAAACATCCAGTTACGGTAAGCAGGATGAAGCACGGTGCTTGGGGCATGAACTAATCCAGCACTGTCTGTGTGCAGGAAGACTTTTTGCCCGAGGGCAGTAGGTTATCCAGTAGAAGGCTGCTGTTCTGAAAGGGTATTTTAGGGGCACTCCATCCTCAGCAGTGGCTTGTGCTGCTCACTGTCAGAGATAGGAGACCGCACCGAACGGACCATTAGTCTTATCCAGCCTAGCAGCTCCCCGTGTTTTGGCTAGAGCGTGCAGATAGGAATTAGCGACTGTGCAATGTTTGTTCTCACAAAGCAGGAGGGGAGGCTGACAGAGAAAGAAATACAGAGCGAGAGAAAAAATAGCAAGGGAGAGAAGGAAGGAAGGGGAGGGGATGTGGGCAAACAAATAAATATACATCGCGCTTTCAGGATGAACTGGGCACAGTGGAGAAGTATCCCCCCCCGCCCCCAGACTCCATCCCACACTGAAATTTCAGCACAAACAGTTTGGGGAAGGGGGATGTGCCCGGCTGTGTGGACCTTGGCAGGTCTAAGCGCCAAGTAGGTGCTGCGGCCCCGGCCGTGCGCTGCAGGAGTGACGGCGATGGCGAGGGAGGAGAGCGGGAGGCACAGCACGGAGCGAGGAGCGAGCGGAGGAGGAGGTGGGGTAAGCGGGGAGGTTGACGAGGTGCTCCTCTGACACACGACAGCAGCTCCAGTCCCAGGCTGCGTGGGTGGCAGCGCAGGCTGCGTGCCTGGCTTGCCTTTCCCAGGCACGAAGCAGACAGCCTACCGCACAAAGAAAGTGGTCATTATGTGACGGGTGCTCCCACCTCGCTCTCGTCGCTCAGCTCCCCTCCCTGCCGGAGCAGTCGCAGTTCCTCTTTCAGTGCCTTTTCAAAGCACTCGAGCCACCTGATTCATTGCTGCGTTTGCACCAGGATGGTACAGGATGGTACGGGATGGTACAGGATGGGATGGGATGGGATGGGATGGGATGGGATGGGATAGTACAGGATGGGATGGTGGCTAGGCAGCCATGCAAGGAACAAGACATCATTAATTCCCAGCACACAGACAGAAGCCAGGCCTGCTCAGGAAAAGGTATCGGAGCAGAGCACACTTTGCTCGGAGCATCAGTGGTTCAGGCAAAAGTTTTGCTGAGGGCTACTTCTTTCCAGTCAATGTACAAACTAGTATAACCTTGCCACCTCGGCACTAAGGTGAGGACAAGAAGTCCAAGCCAGGGGTAAACAGTGTGTCTGGCTTACAGGACACTGAATACAAATGTTTTCGGGATGGCAGGGTGAGGTTAGAGCCTCTACGGTTAGTTTAGTGTGTGGGTTTTAAATAAACTTCACCCTCCAGATTACAGGAGGATGTAACTGCCAAGTGTGGGTTCACTTTGGGTAATGCATTTCTCATGTTCGTCCTTAAGTCCCCTGCTTGCCAGGTGCACCTCATCGAAAGTGGGGTGCAGGATTGTCCGAGCGGTAGCACGGTGGCTCTGAAAGCGTTGGCTGTCTTTGCCAGCCTTGGGAGAGAGCCTGTTCAAGGTATCGATTCGATAATATAGGTCAGCTTTAGTCATTATGCAGAGGGATCAATCACACCAACCAGGCTCAGGGCAACGTTAATCAGTGTGACCAAATCAAAGGTGAGGGGGAGTTTGAGGATGGTTCTGCCCTAGATTTTTTTCCCTTTATCTCCAACACTGCTCCCGTCAGTTGGTGAAACAGGATATAAGCTGAAGCAGCAAAACGTTTGGGTTTCTTAATGTTATAGCACTGGATGGGCAGGAAAGGTCCAATGATTCCTCTTCCTCCACAGCCTCTGATATGAATCCCAGTTACTGCATGGGGAGACTTTGATTCTTAAAATAAAGGGATTGTTCAAATTCTCTTCTTTGTGCTGCTTGGGGAGGGGAATGTCACCTCTTTGTCCTCTGAAGGATCAGATCTGAGAATCTGGGGTTTTGGGAGGGCACTGTAGAAACTGCATCTCGGGTCCCCAAGACCCAAGATGAGTGTTACATCACGCATAATAATCCTTTGGCAGACGGGGAAGGGATTTTTTTCAAACCGCGGTTCCTGGAAGCAGCTTGCGCTGTAGGGTCTTTCCCTCTTTCTCTGTTGCACTAGCCGGCAGCAAATATCCTATAGGGCCTCTGGGAGCGAGCTCTGAGCCAGGCAGACACGAGCTCGCTCCAAACCGCAAGCTTTGTGGCCTCACTTAGCACAGCGCCAAGCAAAAGACCATGCAGATGTGCTCTCGGAGGGACGTGTGCGGCGCTCATGCAGTTCACGCTCTGCCCCGAGTGCTCCTGGAGCAAACAATAACTCTTAAAGTTGCACAAGGAGCAGCTGAATCCCCCTTCCATCTCCCCTTCGTGTTTTTCTGCAGCCTGCTCCAGCTCTGCCAGGCTGACGGGTGAAAAGCAGAAAAAAAACAGCTCCTGCACATAGACCAGCATGTGCAGCTCCGCGGACACATAATTTCCAGGCTTCTTGAGGAGAAAAGTCCCATTTCCACCTAGTCCCTGCGCAGAAGAGAACTGGTGGGAGACAGCACGTTTCCTTTGCATGGGGCTTATCATTCCCATTGCTTTTCTGCCCCTCCCTGTCTGTCTGGCAGGCTACCTGGACTGCAAGCAGA
Source organism: Ibidorhyncha struthersii (assembly GCA_013398815.1). Lineage (NCBI taxonomy): Eukaryota > Metazoa > Chordata > Aves > Charadriiformes > Charadriidae > Ibidorhyncha > Ibidorhyncha struthersii. The sequence goes on from VZSZ01009889.1 coordinate 187,938, forward strand.
GATGGTATCGCACAAGGGGCTGATAAGGGCAGTGGGGATGTGGCAATCAATGGTCAGAACCTCCCCTTTAATCGGATCTGGTAGGACTGCCCATTGGTAAACAGATTGACGTGTTTTGCAGGCTTCCCCCGCACCCTGTCTGCATTGCTTTCTCCACCGAAATAGGGTATTTGAGCCATTCGTTTCCTTTGGAAAGCTCCAAGCAGGTGACTCATGCCATGTACCTTGACTTTTCTTTTTGCACTGCCAACACCGATGCTCTCTCTCGCTCTCTCTCTCTTTTTTTTTTTTCTTTTTTTTATGGCTGGAATTTGTCCCCTTCGCTTTGACCCTTGCGCAGACAAACACCACCCCCGTGCCCCCGACTTGCCAGTGATTTTATGGGAGGTCAACCCTTTTCTGCGTGCTCGGTACGCAGATAAGGAGCACAGCGGTGGGGGTGTCCACCTGGCTGATTTCAAGGAGGACCTGGCTGTCCCCGAGGAGCAGTCGTGTGACAGAACACCTTTCCCCGCTCTCGCCCTCCTGGGCCAGAGCTTGCCCAAAGGCTGCTGCTGGCTGATGCCTGTTCGGGTGCGTGTAGGAAACGGGAAGGCAGCTGCGGTCCCTTTCCCAGCGCACACGTGGCTTTCGGATGGAGAAGGGGGATTTCTGAGGCTGCTGATGGGTTCTGTGATGGACAGTCCCAGCAGAGGAGCCAAAGGCAGAGAGGGACAGAGAGCCTGAGACCCCACGCTCATCCCTGGAGGTGGCCTCTTTCGCAGCAGGGCTTCAGCTGGAAAAGCTGCTCCTCTGCCTTTGTTCCTTGTTCTGCGTGCAAAGGGACAGCTTGGGTACGCAGCGCTGTCAACCCAACACATCTCCCACATCCTTAGACAACACTTTGCACAGGTCTTTTTCTTACAGCACTTCTGGAAATAAATGCATCTTCCTGTTTCAGATGGCGAACAGTTGGTAGCTTGTAGAAAGCTCTGCTAATGCCGCTGCTGTCAGGCTTGTTCCACTGTATTTAATGTCACTTAACCGAGGAGTACTAGAAGATACAGGGGCCAAATGTGGCTCGGATGGGTAAATAACTATCTTTGAGGCATCTCACCTTCAGGAACAACTTGGTGATGGCCATGGTTGTCATGGGGCACATTTACTAACTCTAAGAAATTAGTTTGATATTAATTGAACGAGCAGATGCAGAACTAAAAACCGCTGCAATGGAAGCCTGTCTCAGATTTATGGTCCCTCTTACATTAGCTAGTTAAAAAAACTAGTACAAACATTTAAACACCAGTGGCAGTAAAGATAAAAATGTAAGCTTGATTAGATAAAGAATAAAGATATGTGTTTTGTATTTACACCTGGACCATAACCTTTGTTTGCTTCACGTTAAGGCTACCCGAGTGCACAAGTATTAAGCAGAGATTTCCTGGAGGCCCGAACACCTCCCAGTGTAAATGAACTTTTGGGGTGTGGGTGCACAATCGCTCTGAGAACAACCAAAGGGTTTGTGACTTCCCTCCTGCAGGAGAAGAAGGGGCAGAAAGGAGGATGTGAGCTCGCTTTGGGACCGAGTCGGAGGCGTTAGAGGAAGCCCCTCGCAGCGGGGAATTCAACCGAGCTGCGGGGATAGTGTCCTCCAGCAGAGCTTGGGGACGGGGACACTTTTAGCAGGTGCAGCTAGCTCTGACAGACTGTCCACCGCAAAGCCATGGGGTCATTAGTGAAGTCCGTGGGGGGTCATTAGTGAAGTCCGTGGGCTCTTTTGGCCGAGAATCACCGAGGGAGAAGCGAAGCGCAGGATTACTGTGCTGCTGGGGCTCCAACCCGGGACGGCACTGATCTTGGTGTCACCGCTCCCCACGGGCCCGGGAGGGTGATAAGAGGCACAGGACCTCCCAGGGGGAAGGTGTGGGTTATCACACGCCTGGAGCCGTTGCGAGGTGGGGGCAAAGAGCACTTCCCCTCAGATCCACATCACAGCCTGCCGGGTGCGAAGCTGAGGTCGCATCAGGCTCCTCACCCACGTAGCAATCTCCTGCGTGCGCCGATGTGCAATTAGCTGTGTCCTCCCCACTGTCATCACCACAGCTACCGGAACAACCAGCCAAGCCCGGCTCAGACCCACGGTCGGACAGGTCTGGTGTCCCTCGTATCCGCCAGGACTGGGTGGTGTAGGAGGGACAGACCCTTGCGTCCGCTTTCACAACGAATGCGATTGCCACTTGCACTGCAGAAGTCCCGATTTTTTGGCTCTGTCCTCCGTTGACATCGAGGTTAAATCAGCGCAGCTCCGTGGACTTGGTGGCACTGCCCGCCTCTAAGACACGCGTCAAGGGCATAGAGAAACAGGCCTTGGGGACACGGTGGCACATGCCTATTTTTTTTTTTTTTTTGCACACGTCAACTGAGCAGATTCCATTTTAATGTCACGCCTGTGCGGTGGTGGTGCATTCCTTTGAGCGTTGCCATGTGAGGCCAGGATGGTATTTGGCTGCGGTTAAAGTGCTTTATCAGTTTCTGAAGTCATTTTGTAAATAGTGGCAGCCAAGAAGCCAGAGTAGCTGG
>VZSZ01009889.1:191345-232809 GCA_013398815.1 Ibidorhyncha struthersii
CCCGCCCCCCCGCCTGCGCTCCCTCTCCCCCTCAGCTGCCGGCCCGGAAACCTCGCTCCAGCTGTGCCTTATTAAAGCCGGAATGTCTCTGCGGGGACCGGGGAGAGCCAGAAGGATCATTAATAACAACTAACTATGCTGCCTTGCGTGCCAGCCCGGGTCTGAGACAGCAGCTCCCACACAAGAGGCAAGAAACGCGTCCCCCCCAGCAGCATCGCTCTGTGGCTGCGCATCCCCCTCCCCAGCCCCGCTGCTTGCCGCCGAGCCCCCTTCCCATCCCCGGGCAAGGCAAATGATGTGGGGATCCCTTCGCAGGGATCCCTCCTCTGGGATCACACGCTCATTAAACGCGTGCAGCTTTAGCGAGAGATGAAATCTGGTAGGAGCCTGACCCCTCTCCGCTGGCCCTCCCCCAGGGGTAAGAGCTGAGCACAGCGATGCTCTGCGATGCTTCCGGAGCGGCAAAGCCTCTGACCGGTTGCATTTTCTCTCCCAAGAGGTGCTTTAGCCCCAAAGCTTGGGCGCTGCGCTCATACGTTGACTTACCAAGTGATCGAGGGCAAGCAAATTCATTTCTGGCCTCAGTTTCTCCTCTGCCTTGTTTATTTAATAGCGCGTTAGTTGGAGGAGGGATGGCTTCTCTCTACTTGCAGGGGCCCTGATGGTTCTTGTGTGCCTAGCCTCTACCAGATTTAACGTTTAGTAGTGGTCATAAAGCGATCAGTGAATTTGCGCTTTTTTTCCTCTTCGTGAGTACGTCGGAACTAGATCCTTAGTTCTGTGATCGCAGACGCTGGCCCAGAGCCAGTTCTCATGTAAGTGGGTGGATGTCATCTCATTGAGGCCACTTAGCGCTGCATTTCAGCATCCATCGCCACAACTGACTGTCTGCCTGTGCTTTGGTGGGCTGCTGGGTTTTTCCCATCGCAAAAAAAAATGGATCATGAAGAGAAACGTGGCAAGTCTACCTTGTATCAATACCACATGCCACTAAGAAAATGCAGACTCTGGCCGTTCTTTTCAAGAAATAAGGCCGTACTCCTTTTCAACAGCTCTCCGGTGCTCTCCGTGAAGTGGAGCTGAGGTTCACAGCCCAGTTCTTGTCAGGCAGTTTTTCATGTCACTTCTTTTACAGTTGCCATCACACCATCCGATACTGATGGCAGCAACAAAGAATCAGATCACAGAATGGGCTTTGGGGACCAGCGTGATTTCACCTCCTCTAGCAAAGTTTTAAACCCTGAGAATTTTCCTGGTGATCTGTCTGCTAGACCTAAGCATCTGCTATATAGGAATACACAGGTTTTCATTTTACGTGGGACTCTCCTTCTAGTGTCACTTGCAGAATGGTTGATTGAGCAGCCAGACACGACAAAAAAACCCCACCTTAAATGCGCAGCATTTGAAAAGCAGATCATCTTTTGACACCAGGCTATCTGTTATAAGAATGAAGGCTCCAGACATGCTTTATTTTTTATTTCAAATGAAAGCTGATTTTTCTGCTGAGATCACTTGAATCCAGGAGCTGCAACCTGGAGTAAGACCACTTCATACTGTAAAATGCTCTGCTGAAACAAGACTTAGCAGCAGCTTGCTTCCCCTGAAAACTCGGTCTTCTGGTAATCAGGAAGAGAAAGAAGCCAGCAGCTTTGAAAGAGCTTACTAAAGCGCTCTCATTTATTCCTACTACTAAGTCTTGCATGCCAGCTTCCTTGTAAAACTCTTCTGTAAAAAATACCTAGAAGGAAATTAGATTTAACCCCCCTTTTTCATACCAATGCACAAATCAGCTTGTTCAGAACCAAAGCAATCAGATGCATTTCTGGCCTTGATTTTACTAAGCGACAGGGTGGCTTTATTTGGAGCAGAACTAACCAGCAGTTTCTGTTCAGGAACCCACATATTCTGCCTCCCGGGTGGAATTTGCACGGGAGACGTTGCTGGGTCTAGAGCCTGTGCTGTCCTCTGGCATGAGGGATTTCACCCTCTGAGCTGCATCTCCACGTGTTTTGGCGTATTGCTCAATTGCATAGTCTCTTCCTTCTCGCATTATCCCAGCAGCTCAGGCCAGCTCCAGCGTTGTTCCACCAGCCCCAGAGAACTCACAGCAGAAGTTAATTTGGCCCCTCTGGCTTTTCCATCACTATTTAATCAACTGGCTTCAGCTGTAGCTGTTTTGTGCTCTCTCTCCAAGAGTGGAGACTCGGTAGGTGAGCTGTGGTGGCCAACTGTTGGAACTAGACCTGTGTTAAGCATGGTCAGAAAACTGCGCTGGCACCACCAGTGACTGCTACAATTCCCATAAACTCCATCTGACTCAAAAAGTCCAACCCTGCTGTGCTAGAGGTAAGCTTAAACCCAGGGGCTGGTGAGGGAGGTGTTGGGGGTTCTGTTTGGGCTGAAAGATGTTTGCTTAGGTCTATTGCAGGTCTCTGCTGTTGTTCCTACGACGTATCTACAGGCGGTTTGGGGTAGGTTTGTGGGGAGCTGTTGTAGTGTGGTCGGTGGCTGAGTCCTGTGAGGAGCTATTCCAGTCCTTTCATGCAGTCTGGACTCAACTGCTGCTGTTTGTGTTGTAGAGTGTGGCTCCCAGATGTGTTTGGTGTCATCCTCCAATACAAGTTCTCTCTTGTCCCTCAGGGTCACAGGTGGGTGCTACAGGGACAGGTTATTACTGTGCAGAGCCACGCTCTGCTTGGCCTGGATTTTGGGCAGTCATGCAATGTCTGGGTGTCTCAGCTCCTTGTCTGTCCTACGGCACTGCTGTGAAGAGAATACAGCGCCTGAAACCCAACTTGTGTACACTGAAATACCAGAATTGGGCAAAATAACCAGTTTGCTCAGAGATGGGAAGAGATGGGGACTGGGATGGGGGCAGTGCCAAGGTAACAGCGGCGTACTTGATTTGACCGTGGTGCTCAAAGTGACCGGTGGTTTTGGCACAGCCTGGGCGCTTTTTTTGCAAGATCCTTGTAGCGCTTCTGTAGGTCTCGGTCAGGGAAGGTCCACTCTGACCGCTTCGGTATCTGCTCCCAAATCCCTGCCGCGACAAGGGGGGGTTGATGGCAGCTGATGAGGATGGGCGCTGTGGCTCAGTCTGCATTTTGAGGGGTGGATATATTATATTACTTAGCCTGAATGCTGCTTATGTTGGTTTGTGCGTGTTCATGAGTGTCTTTAAACCCCAACGGACCCAACGCTCTATAAACGAACGCACTGCTCAAAACTGGTGGCTCCCAACCCCAACACAATTATGTAAAATTAAGTTCCAAATAAATTACGGAGGGAGAGGATGGGGGATCAAGGAAGAGAAGATTTTGGGGAAAGCCTGTATAATTGGCCTAGGCCTTTTGACCCCGTCTATTATAGAGGATCTAAAGCTCCTTCATTACCCGGCTCCACGTGCATTGTAAGTGTCAGCTCTCTCCGTGAGCAAGCTTTTGGAGGCATTTAGAATCAGACAAGTGTAGAAAATCCCCCAAGCTCTCCCAGATAAAGTCCCCGGAGGATTCGGGTCTCCAGGCCACTCTTAGGCCTTGCGTTTGGCCTTTTCATTTTGGCGCACAAACCTGCCATTAGTCGCTGACCCTTCAATAAAACTTAGTCAGAGTCCATTGGAGGCGAAGGAAATCACACAGCCGCCTCGCTGCGGCCGCGGGGAGGCGGGGGCAAAGGGTGCCAGCTCCAGGAGAGACACTGTGAATTGTCCTCTTACAAAAGGAATATTTAGCTGATGCCATTTCTATGAAATTCCTTTCTCGCTCTCTTTTTTTTTTTTTGGGTCAGAGCGCAGCGTTTTGGGGGAGGGCGATGCAGACAGCAAAGGTTCTTTCGCATCCCACATCCAAGGCTGCAGGAGGAGTGAGGAGGGTGTGGAGTTGGCTCTGGATCCTTCCCGTACAGGTTGGCTGTGAAGTTTACAGCTCCCGGTGGAGTCCAAGCCTTCCTCCACCAGTGGGGAACCGAGTTAGTAAAGAACTCGGATCCCAGACAGCGTCTTTACTGCTAGCCCCCCCGCACCCTTTGCTCTGAATGGTGCTGGACCCCAGCGCTGTGAGGAAGAGGAGGTGATGTCCCTTCCAAGGCCCTCTTGGGCTCTTCACGAGATCTTGACAAAACACTCGCGTGCTTTGCTTGTGAGTCTGTCGATAGGAAAGAGCCTGCGGAAGGAACCCGTCCGACGCAGGTGCCTTTTCCTATTTTGAACCGTGCCATGCTCGTATATTAACAGGAGTGATGGATGTTCAGACCAGCCTCAGGGATAACGCGATCAGAAAGGCGTAGTGTCATGGGATTCACTATGGAACAGGGACCAGAAAGAGCGTGAATCTTATTATTTATTTATTTTTTTTAATTTTAAAATATTCTAAGGGTACATTAATTTTCTCTGTGCAGTGCAGCTGAGTCCTTAGGCCAGTCTGTCATAATAAGCAGGTACGACAGGTAATAATATGGATGAGGCTTCCTTCGTTTCAGAGTCGTGAGCCAACGGTTTAACAATGGTGCGTCATTTCTGCTGAAATGGCACTCAGCGACGCGCTTGCATTTTCCAGGCTGACCCACAGCTGTGAGAGCAGGTGAGAGCTGGTGTTTGTGAGTTTAGTTTCCTTCAGACTTCTTCATCTCTCTCTGGTTAAATATTTCCAAGCAATTTTTACAACTGGCTGATGCCATTTTTAAAAATAGCCTTTCATGCATTTAATATTGCCTGCTTCGGAGGCAGTATGTGACACAGACCTGTCTGTTCCCAGCTCAGAGTGTTTCTCCAAATTTCTAATAAATCAGCAATCCTGCTGTAGCTGACACAATTTTAGCTCATTGCCAAATGGGGATGAATTATGATATAGCCACATTTAGAAAGAACTTTGAGATCTTCCGGTTACAAATAGCTCCCAGAGAAGGAAAAAGATTCAGTGAACCTGACAGGCACTATTTATGAAGGTTACAGAAAAGTACTATAGCCTGATCTGAACCATTTTTATGATGACATATGTTTCCAGGGTATCTCTGCTTTGTTCTTGCCAGCAACGGTTTAGGGGTTCCTTCCTTTGGTTTCTTTTGATTTTCTTCCACCTTTGCACTTTTCTTCTTGTCTTCACCAACTATTGCATTTTGTTACTCACGGCTGAATTCTGCGCTTCAAACTGTGAACAAGATGATTGGAATGTAGCAGAAAACTTCTTTGGATATTGTGTATTGGAAAACATCCGTCGTAAACACAGTTGTGGGAAATCCCGTGCTTAATTCATTTAAAACTAGCGTGAAAACAGCACGGGAACAAATTCAGTAAAGGGTAACCCCCTGTGTTTTGCAGTGATCTCACAGGAATTCTCCTGCTGTTCTGTGTATTGGTCCTCAAGGCACTTGCAGAATGACACTGGTGTCCCCAGATGTTTGGAAAATCACGAGTCGGCCCTGTATGTACACGAAGATAGGGAAAATAAATCTAAAGTCGTGAGACTTAGAAGAAAGAAATGTGGGGTTCGATTGGCCTTGCAGTTTTGTAGCCTCTGGTGTTTCCTCAAAGTACATTTTCAAGCTTTTGTATGTAGCCACAAGGGCCGTATTTTGATCACTTTTTAAATGAGAACTGCGATTCTCACAGTCATATGACTGCAGAAGCTGTATCTTTGCACAAAATAGAGCGCGAACTGTAGTAAGACGTGAATTTGCCTACCATGAGAGCTCAGGATTTTCAACGAATGAGCAGTAATGACTGATTTAAATGTGTTGGAGGTATAGTAGCAAACAGGCTGAACGTGTCCTAGGAAATTACAAACCCATTTCTTTAAAAACTGAGCGTGTGCTTGAAGCTGTACCTGCTGCAAAGTCAAGACAGTCCTTGCCAGAACCTGCTAGAAGCCATGAAGTGATCTTTCTGTGTAGGATTTGAGACCTGACCTCTGTGTGGTTGTCAAAAATGAGGAAAGGAGATGGCCCTTCTCTTCGGTGAGGTGGCCGGGCTCTAAAGGTTAGTAGCTTTGCAGAGCCCAGCCATTGTGGTTCAGTGCTTTGGAACAGTCAGAGCTGTAGCTGACGGAGATGGGTCTTGGGCCGTGTTTGGATGGAGGTTTTGCTTAGGTGTGTGGCCACCAAGTAAACATGGGCGCTGAGAAACTCTCGTCTTGCTCCCAAAGTCAATTCTGAACAGAGAGCCTTGGCATGATGCAGTGAAAGGAGCCTCAGTGTCCCCATCTTGGCAATGACCCTCCGTCACCTGCTGTCGCAAGAAGTGCCTGGTGTAGAGTACGCCAAAGAGGAGAGCAAGAAGCAGGATGAGTAAAAGACCAGTTTCTCTGTTTTTTATTGTAGGGTCTCGGTTGCCTTTGGGCTGGGGCTGCCACTTGGCATGTTCACAGCGATGCTTTGAAAGCACGCACCTGAAGGTTTAGCGCTGTCGGACTGACTTGTTCAATGACACTTGTGTCCAGGTTCTTTTCCAAGGTGAAATGAGACATATTATAAAGGTGTCAAGGCAGCAGGGGACCCCGCTAGAGAGGAGGGCGGGAAAACACAAGCCAAAAGACACGGCCATCCATATATTATGAGACTAAACAGAAACTAGCCTGGATTTTGATGAGTGTCCCCCCCTCCCCAGCTTCACCATCCTCCCCTAGAAAAGGGTCTCCTGAGTCTTGTGGAGGGAGTGGGGAGACCTAGAATTCGGCTCTGCTCTGCCGCTGCTGGTCCCCGTGGCCTTGGAGGGAGCCCCTTTCCCTCCTGGTGGCTCAGCTCTGCGGGAGAGACGTGGCCCCGAGGGCTTGCAGGCAGAGGAGCTGCCGCAGGGACTGTCACACACGGATATCCCTGATGGAAAGGGCAGCCGAGGACTGCGCTTCGCTGCTGCGGTGCGGGACAGGGGACCCGTGGTGCTGATGCCGCACAGCGAGCGGGATGTCCTCCTCGCCCCGTCCTCTCACATGAGAGATGCTCAAGGTCCCCGCCTGCGTTGCCGCCGCATCCAGGGGAGTGCGGTGGGAGAAGGGAGGGGAAGTAGCTGCGTGTGTTTCTTCTGCAGCTCGGTTTCAAGGAAAATTTGCCCTTTCACAGTTGCTTAAGCGAAATGTCAGCGAATGCCAAATGCCCGGAGCCACATATGCTCTACACAAGAGAGGCTCCATAAATCAGGGAGCAGTTAGTGGGAAAAAATCAGGTTCCAAGGAGGAAAGCAGTGGGATACGATTTTTTTTTTTCCTCAAAGCTAGGGCAGCAGTGTTTCAGTTTATTATGCGGCCCAGCAGTGAAGGAATTCATCACATTGTCACTCCCCTTCTTTTTTTTTCTTTTTTTTTTTATCTGAGAAGAGAGCGAGAGTATGTGTGTGTGTGTGTCTGTATACGTGTGTGAGGTGGGGGAGGAACAAAGCGGCCGTGCAATCAACTTTGTATAAAATTGGCGCCATGTCCCGCTCACAATGCGGGACAAAGGCTGGGGGGCTGGTGGCTCAGCTGGGAGTCAAGGCAGCACAGCTGTGACCAATGCCAACACAGTTCCCGTCAATATGGAGTGACCCTGGCTCTTTTTGCAACCTGCTTCCAGGCTCATCTCCAATAATTCTCACAAAAGACGGGAACAAACAAAACCTTTGTCAGCACTTCCAAGACTTTCCCTCGAAAAATCTTAAATATTTCATTAGACTCTTCGTGTCCCTTTCTTTCTCTTTTACCTGATCTGGGCTTAAAAAAGCAAATGTGGACACTAAAACTCTGGGTCAACAAATGATTAAAGGAAAGGCTTAAAAGGAGAAGGGATGGGTTTAGTAGTGGGGGAAGCTGCTTGTGCTGCTGTGCAGTGTGGAACTCTACAAAGGCAAGAAAGAAACTCTCCTGCTTGTTATTTGGCACTCGAGGCAGGTACAGTGTTTGACAGACCCTGGGACGTGGCAATACGTGTGCGAATCGGTGCCAGCCTCCCTGCTTTCCCTCTGCCATGCAACAGCTCCGAGCCAAACACCATGCCACTCCTTTGCAACCCGGAGAGGTTGGAGCCTGGTTGGGTCAGGGAATAAAAAAATAATAATAATTAAAAAAACCAAAGCGTTGTCCCTCATCTGGAAAGAAAGCTTTGGGAAACCAGCATTTCGGCTGCCACCATCATGCGTCCTCTTTGAGGTGACCGGGTTGCTCACTCACACCAGCCCGGAGTGAAACCGGGGATACTGTGCATCCAAAAACAATTGGGATGACGGGCCCTAACTCCTTCTGAGGGAGAGGTGGCCAAAGGATGTAAACGCTTCAGAAAGAGGAGGTGAAGGGAAAGAAGTCAAATGCTGCCTCTCCTAGCCTTGGCCAAGTCTGTAAAATGACCCTTTTCCTAGGTTATGAGGGCTCTGCTTTGCTCCACAGGCTCTCCCAGGCATCCCTGAGCTAACAAAAGGGTCTGGTTACAAATATTAAACACTTCTTAATAACTCTGCCATGCCATGAAACAGAGTCCATTCTGGTTCGCTAAATGACTCTGAAAGGACTTTTTTCCTCCCCTGCTTCCCTTCTCTTGCCTGGTTTTAAATAGGCCCCGAGTGGTAGGAGCCGGCACAATGGCATCACTCCGGCTTTGTTTCAGCCTTGATTTAGCCACCCTTTTAAGGACCCTGCTGAATAATTCAGTGTTATCATTCAGGATGACGCTGGATTATTACAAGGGCTTCTTCCCTCCCTTCCCCCTCCCTCTTCCCCCCCATAACCTTTAAATTCTTTTCACACGTGAATGGGTTCAAAGGAAGTCGTGTAAGGAAAACACACAACGAGGAGGTTGCTGCTCTCCCCCTCTCCTGTCAGTTTGATAAATATAATGTGTCACCAATTAAAAACTCATTGCCATTCTCCTGCTGCAGCCATTGCCTCGTTAAGGTCCTCCTCCCGGGGTGGCTCCCAGGATCTGCTGCTATCATTGTTGATAACAGAGGGCCTGTTTTTTTCCCATCCTGGGCCATTTCAGTGCTACACATTGGCATGTAAATAAGTTATTCACTCGACATCACTTTCTGATAGAAAAATGACCATGAAACTCTTTGATTTTGGGTTTGCTCTTGTCATAAGCGCACAATGAAATCAAGAGTTTCAGTTTTGTGTCTGTGGCTTGTGGAGGGCTTTTTTTTTTCTTCCCCTTTTTTTTTTTTGGCTTTTCTCTTTTGCAACTGCTTCTTTTCAGCATTTGTATGGAAATTGTCCCATCAGACAATTTAATGCGGGCATAGTTTGACCTGGTAGGTGTCCCGGCTTCAATATAGCAGAATGTTGTTTATTTTTGCCCTCCCCAGGAACATTAAAAACCAATCTGGGTCATCAATAAAAAGTTGTTTTCTTTTTTCTTTCCTCTTTGCGCTATTAATGCCTTTGAAGAAGAGAGGTGTGGCTGGCACCAGAGACCCCCTGACTCTTTCCCATCAGGGACACATGGAAGGGACCTGACTGGGACAGTCCCACAGCTCTGCTTTGCTGCAGGGTGCAGCAAGGGGGAGTAAATTCCAGTGGTGATGGAGGGCAACCTCTCCCTGGAATATTAATGCCTGCCTTCAGTCTCCCTGCCTCTCTCTAGCTGCTTTTCCCCTAGGTATTTGCGTTTCTTGCATTCCGGTTTGCTTCTAGGAGCAGTTCACAAACCAAACGCATTTTTCACCGTTTCCTCCTATTTTCACCTCAATTCCTGGCCGCCGGGCACCTTCCCCAGCGGCCAGAGCCAGCCTTCGCTGGAAACCTGACCACCAAAATCAGCGGGAGGCTTCCTACAAGCTGTGAGGCATGGCAGTGAAAAGGAGTCTGCGGTCGCGTCGTTCCTTCCGCATCCCAACACGTGCTCGTGAAATCTTGGGTAGAGCAGCCGGGCGAAGAGGAGGGGAGAGAGTTTTGTAAGAGGCATTAAACAGCCCTCCTTCAAAGGCCTCACTCCGGCTGAAAAGTTGCCTTCCAAACTTCTTTGTGCCGGGAGTTGTTACCAATACCCGTTTCTGTGAGGCTGTGTTTGTCTTTCTGTTTTGAGATGACCGACATCTTTGCTCTTTTCTCACTGGAAAAGTCTGTGTGGTTTTCATCACAATGCCTCCGGCTGCCTTTTCATTCGCTTGCTTATTTTTTTAGCAAAAAGCTATTGCGTTATCTTTGGAAAACTCTCCAGGACACTGGTAAAAGGAAGAAGGTCCTTGGCTGCTGTGTGCGTAGGTTTCAGGCTGAACACTGCGACCAGTTTTGGGGAATCCAGTTGGACTGAAATGTGGGCATCTGCTGTGGTCAAAGCTCCGCATTTCATCACCTTGAGAGCTTCAGTGCTCTGCTCTCGAGTCGCAGTAACCTGGCATGGAACACTTCCAGGCAGGGAGCACCGTGACTAAGCTTTGGGGCTTCCTTTTTTTGGGGGGGGGAGTTTGTTTGTTTGGTTTTTTAACTTTAACAGAGCTTTTGGAGAGAGATTGGAGAAGCCTTCGTTTTGGGGAGCTGGGACACCAGCGTTAGCAATAAGGATGATTCTGTGTAGCGTTTGAAGTGGAAATGCATGCAGATTTGAAGCATGTATGCTCCCAGCAAGGTTCTGGAAAGCCTTGATTGTTAGAACAATTTAATAAAGCCATGAGTTTCTCCCACCCACCCCATCCCCTGCTTGCCCGTCCTCTCTCNGAATGGGGAGCGGGGGAAAAGGGGGGGGGGAAAGGCATCCAAATTTTTTCTGTGGGGGAGAGCTGTTGATTCTTCTTGCCCCATTTAGAGAGAGGATATGCGGACACAGCCACGGGGCCACGGTTGTCTCCCATGGCCCTGGATCCCCCAGCCAATGGATCTCCTAAGGCACAGGAGCGTTGGCTGCCGAAGTCTCTTATTGCCTTTTGTGGTCCCATGATGGAAAGAGGATGATAGAGTTTAATCGTGTGGGACGTGAACCTGCCTTTATATGCACTGTTGTGCCAGCTTGACTTTTAAGAGAACACGCTCTCTGCTTTGGTGTAAATAAAATAAGGATCAAGCTCTATGGGTGAAGCAGAAGGGAGGGGAAGGAGGTGTGTGTTAGAGGTGGAACTCTGTATGCTCAGTCTCGTTTTCCTTTTTAAACCAAATGCATTTTGAGAGAGGTGAGAAGTAAAGAACATTCCGCAGGTAAAGTCAACTGTATTTTCGAAAAGCACTGGAAGCGAGGGGGGCAATAACCATAGCCCTGTTGGGGAAATGAGAGAGAAGACTTAATGTAAGGAAAGCAATTTAGAGATTAGTGGAAAGAGAGCGGGACGGTCTTGTTTCATTCTTGCAGATCTGTGGTAAATCTGTCCCCAGCCTCTTGCCGGCCAGCTGGGACAGGGAAGACGACAAAGCTTGGGGCATTCGTGAAAATGATTGCAGGGTGTCTTAAAAAAAGTACAGCCCTCGTGGCATCTCTGAAAGGCCTTTCTGAGGTTTGTCTCCTTGCGTGAAAGGAAGCGTTGATTGCTGACACAGCTGAAACGCCACCTCTGTAACCAGCACGATGACTTTTGCCTTTCTCCCTTCTGATATTATTTACCTCGCTCCTGGTTTGAAGTCCCCAAAGCCAGGATGAAGCCCCGCGTTTCTCCCCCACCCCTCCTCCACCCTCGTTATTCTTTAACTTTCTAAGGCGACTGTCCTCTCTGTTTACCCGGCTGCGGTGCCAACGGCGAGGGCGTGCGGAGACTGTTTATCTGCTGTCAGTCTATAAGGCAGCATCCCTCACCCCCGGGGTCACCCGAGGGATTGACACCTTAACCCAGGGGCCTGGATTCCACACTGCCCTCCTTAGAGATGCACCAGGCTGTCAGTAACAAGGCCACAGGTTTATTCAGCTGAGATCTCCAGATCTCAAAAGATAATCTGGGAATAATTGGGACTTAAGGAACTTGTGGGAATCTGATTTATTTATTTTTTTTTTTGCGGCACTGCCATTCATGAAACAGATGGACATCTTATTCCTCTCTAATTTGATGGGCTTTCTTGACAAAATGGCAGAGGTTGCACTTTGCTACAATAATAACCTGCCACTCAGACTTTGTAAGGGGTTTGTGTGGATTTCTTCTTAATTAGACTGTGTCGCGCTATCAGCGAGGAGATGCGTGCGTGTGTGCAGAGCGGGGATATTCTGAGCAGCATCTCAGCATGAGGGAGCCGAGAAAAGAGTGGAGAAAAATCAGGGGGCTTTCATGTTTGTGTCAGGTTGGTTTTGTTTGTTTTGTGGTTGTGTGGTTTTTTTTTTTTTTCCTTAAATCTCATTTGAAAAATAAAGATTGGGATGTGAGCTCATTGTCTAGATGATAATGTATTCATGGATTTGCTCCTTCTAGCCCTGCAACTAAACCACAGTGAGGGGCAGATTTCCATGGGCTGGGGGGCAAGTTTGAAAGCTTTGCAAACCATTGGGATTACTCTCAGGTTTGCAAAACCCACTTTTCACTTGCAAAAAACTTTCCAGTCCTGCCATTTAACCCCTGACCTTCTTTTCTGCTTCCCTTTCCCTCTTCTCCCCAACCAAAGCGGATCCTCTGGTCAAAGACCCGAGTCTCCTCTCGAGCACACTGGCGTAAGTCAGCGGTATGCTTTTCTTGCTATCTGCCATGCGAGTAAAAAGCAATTGGGAACTTAATTACTCAGATGTTTAAGCTCCAAGTACTGATGACTGGTTGAAGAGCCAAACAAAACCCAGCCATTACCAAAAATAGATATATTTAATGTTATTTTTGTTTACTCATTTCTGTGCCTTTAGAGATTGGGTTTTTAGCTTTTTCTCTGTGGCCAGGTGAACTAGTGATTTACTCGTGGAAAGCTGAGCTCATTGGGCAGTCGCTTGCCTTCAGAGACTAGGATGTGAGAAGGATGCCCAGTGCCGTGAGATGGTACCACTGCAAACTGTAGGCTGTCCTGCATAGAAGGAAACAAAGCAGTGCCACTTTCTGAGGTGGGGGGAGTGTAACATTAGCTTGACAATTTTCTTAGTGTTTCCCTCCCCTCATGTTCACCTCTCAAACAGAACATCACATTTGCAGGAGACACAAGTCCCCGAGGAAGGAGGAGCCAGCACAGGTGACGAGTAAGTCTAATCACATCCTCTGCCAATACCACTGTGGCATCTTCATTCAATTTACCCTTTATTCAGCTTCCCACGTGTTTTGTCAGCTGTCATAGAATAGTTACAGTTGGAAGGGACCTTTAAGATCATCCAGTGCCACCCCCCTGCCCTGGGCAGGGACACCTCCCCCCAGCCCAGGTTGCTCCCAGCCCTGTCCAACCTGGCCTTGAACACCTCCAGGGATGGGGCAGCCACAGCTTCTCGGGGCAACCTGTGCCAGGGGCTCACCGCCCTCACAGTCAACAATTTCTTCCTGATACCTAATCTAAATCTCCCTTCTTCCAGTTTGAAGCCATTCCCCCTTGTCCTATCACTCCATGCCCTTGTAAAAAGTCCTTCCCCAGCTCTCCTGGAGCCCCTTTAGGGATTGGAAGGCCACTATAAGGTCTCCCTGTCATAACCAGGCTTGCCACAACAGGTCCGGCTCCTGGCAGGGCTGACTCTGGGCTTCCTTCATCCCTAGCAAGGATGAAAGGCTTTCGGAAAAAGACCTGAAAAGTACGTATCTCGTGTGTTTTGCACTGCTTTTCAGACAACAAGTTGGCTAAAGCTGCCTTCAGGAGACACTGTCAGCCGCTGCTCCGAGGGAGCTGTTCCAGCAGGATCTATTGAGTAGGATGTTCATGGTGCACAGGGAAGGTGCATTCATCAAGGGCTCATGTTGCGCCTCATTAATAGACAATTGTTCCAATCAGGAATCAAAATCCAGGCTGATGCAAGCTGTCTGCCCCCTCAACAGGAATTTTAACTCAGTGACAGTGACCAGTATTGGGATAACTTTCCTTTTCCCCCCTCTTTGTGCATCTGTGCAGCAGACTGCACCAGGCGGGAGTTCTGGCTGGCGTTTGTGGCCTGCTTTCATGACTGGATGGCCCATGTGCTTTTTGCCACATGAGTTCCTTTCCTTAGGAGAAGATGATAGAATAAATCTAGTAATGATTCGCTGACTCACCATGTCTTCACGGGACTTAGTTTTATCTTCTACTGCCTATCTCAAGGGTCCAATTAATTCTTCTTCCCAGAGCTACTCCTGGCTGGGAGCTTTGTCTGGGATGGTATTCCTGGGAGGCCTTTTGGAGGCTGTTTTAGGCAGTTTGGATCATGTCTTGTAGAATAAAGGGTCTGCCACTACCCCATCCTATCTAGTTACTCTTGGCTATCCTGGACCGTCATTAAGATGCTACATTTCTTGGCGTAGAGGCAGCCTGGGGCAGTGGGTGAGAAAGCACGGAGCACTTTGCCTCCCTTGTCTGAAGCCTGGTGCTCTGAGAGGCATTTTGCAGCCCTGCTGCACCTCTCTCTCTCTCTTTTTTTTTTTTTTTTTTTAACTCCGAGGGTGGTGAAACCCTGGCCCAGGTTGCCCAGGGTGGATGGTGGCTGCCCCATCTCTGGAAACATTCAAGGCCAGGCTGGAAGAGGCTTTGAGCAACCTGATCTAGTTGAAGATGGTCCTGCTCATGGCAGGGGAGGTTGGACTAGATGACTTTTAAAGGTCCCTTCCAACCCAAACTATTCTATGATTAATGCTAAAATAAGTTTTCTTCATGCTTCCCATCAGCTTGGGCTCAAGATGTTTTCTCTCTGACTCTTAGCCCTTTGCAAACCTCCAGGGTGACAGCGTTTAAACAAACCACAGCACTCTCCACGCTGCGGAGGAGCAAAAGTTTAACACGGGGTCAGAGCCGCCGTACCACCTTCTGCAAACACAGCCCTGAGGTGCCGAAGCGGAGCCGGATGGCTGCCAGGAGGCCCTTCCAGGATCACAGGCCCTTCCACGAGCGGGTACCAACGCGAAGGATCTCAGCTTGATTTATTCCTTCCCAGAGATGAGGTGGCACGAAGGATTTAAAGAAGCCTATCTAATAGAGTGCTGGAAATTATAAATCAGTGGGGCTTTGTAAAGGTTATTACTTTAAACAAAGAGGGGGCTGAATGGAGCCAATTAAATGGCACCTGAACTGATAAACAAACTGGTTATTGTCGGGGGCTATTCTGCAGCTCCGGCGGTCCCCCCTCGCTCAGAGGCCGGGATGAATGCGGAGCAAGGCCTGGGGAAAAATTTACATGTGATTGGAGTTTAATGGGCCGCAACAGGCCTCCCATCCCATCGCCATGGAAACCGGCCCTTTCTCAAGATTTTAAACAGTCTGAAATGTCCTTTTATTGTCTGCTTCCAATGTGTCATGTGAGCCCAACGGGGTGGGCGCTTGTATGTATCAATTTGTTTCTGCCATGAATATATGGTGGGGGGACACGGGGACAAAAGGCCCAGCTGATGGGGCTCCATGGAGACCCCGCGCCCAGGAATGGTGACATATGGTCCGGCCTGACCCCGGGCAGCCCCACAATGGGCGACCGCGCCGCCCCGCTCCACCGACCTGTCCGTCCCCCCTTCAGCCCTGCTTATTCATCCCTTGGCCAAGTCAACTTGCCCAGCCCTCTCTCCCACTTGTTTGGGGTGTGTTTTGGTTTTGTTGTTTTGTTTTTTTTTTTTTTAAAAAAAAAAAAAATCTCAGCCGTTGATCACTAGAGTCTTGCAAAAGGAAGAATGAGAGAGAGAAAAGAAATAAAGGCAGAAAGAAAAGGCTCTCCATGTCCCAGAGATGTTTGCTTTCCACTTGATTGGAAGCTGAATGAACGTGAACGTCGGAGCAGCATGAACACTGGGCAGGAGTGGGAGAAATGCTCTCTCGTATTGGAATGGTTAAGCTGGATCAGGCTGAGGGTCTGCCTGGCCCTGGATCGTATCTGTTACAGTAGTCAGCATTAAAAGTGTCTGACAAGGAATCATAGAATATTTTGGGTTGGAAGGGACCTCTAAAGGCCATCTAGTCCACCACCCCCCCTGCAGTGAGCAGAGACATCTTCCACTAGATCAGGTTGCTCAGAGCCCTGTCCAGCCTAAGGGGATATTCACACCCCACCCCCTGAATTTGAATTTTTCCAGGTGACTTGCGTGTCAAACCGGATCGGTTTGCATTGTTTTACCTCCCTGACAAAATTGGGAATCGTCTAACTCTGAAACCTGTTTTCCTATTAACGTCCCACCTGTGAGCTCTGCTCAGCCCTTGGTTGCAACGGGTGGAGAATCCACAAGCCAATGGTATCTGCATGTGGACATGTAACCCAAGTCGCCTGTTGCATTCTTCCTCCAGGAACATTCATCGGAGGGAGAGCCACGGGTATGGATAATTTATAAATGACTCTGAAATTCAGACACGTGAAAGTCATCAGAAATAGGCTGCCACGCTAATGTTGTGCAGGCACTCGCGGGAGAACTGGAGGGGAACGAGGTGAGCAGGTGTGCCGGCTACAAACAGTCCGTCAGCTCACTGCCAAAAACACGTGAGGACTGGGCTGTGAACAAACAGGAGCTGGCAGAACTGGGGAAGAAATACTTCTTTCAAAATAATGACTGTACTGAAGAAAACCTTTCACAAGCGGGGAAAAAAAAATGAAAAATCCTTTCAACCATTCACTGCAACTTATTTGCCAAACTCTATGTAATGCTCGCAATATAGCGTGGTTACTGTTTGTTTCTTAAGAAGAGAATTTTTTCCAAAGGTGACTATGAGGCAGGATGCCATCTGTGATATTAAAAGATCAGTCAGTTCTTCGTTGCTTTCCACCCCGAGTCGTCTTCTGCTTTCAAAGCCATCCTGTATTCTGCTGTGGACACGAAACTGGTGTCAAGGGGGGGCTGGAGATAAGCTGCATTCCCCCTTTTCATCTCTGGGGTGTGAGTTTGTCTACAGCTGCATAGGAGAGGGAGTTATTTCCTGGCAGTTTGGTAGTCTGCGTGCATTGAGTCCATCAGATCTGAGAGAGCAAAAAATCTAGTGTCGCCTGTACCTCTTGTCTCAGAAAAATTATAGCTGTCGCAACATAAACTGAGGGGGAATTCCAGATAGTCAGGACTGAAACTTCTGGCAGCGCAGTGAGAAGTATCTATAGCAGGGGCTGCTCTTCAGGAGAGGAGGAGATCTGTTCTAGCGTCTGCTCGAGCAGGAGCTGGGCTATAGCAGATCTCCCGCCTTCTAGATTCCAGAGCAGGTCTTTCCTGCTGCATGTCAGGCACTTGCAAATCAGTTTATTTCACACGTTCTTGGTGTTATCCTCTCCCACCATTTTGCTTTCCCTACCAGAGAGTATGAGCAGATGGAACAAACCAGCTAATAGCTGCTGAACGTTAACAACTCGCAGCAGAGCACGCAGCTAATGAATAGAGCTGAGCTCATCTGAGGTGACTCACAAAGTTGCTCTATCCTATTCCTTGTAGGTGTCTGTGCATGTCTAAGGTGCAGGTAAATGGCTTTGCATCAGGGTAACCATATGGTTTGGAAACGGTTTGAAATCAAACCGGTGCAATCCCCTTAGTCTGGGGGGAGGAAAAAAAAAAAAAAAGGGCTTCTTTGGTCTCAGTTTTAATTAATATATTCCAGAGTTGAGCTCATCTTGAGATGTAACGTCTTAATTTGAAAGCTACCTGCTTCTCCTGGGGAAAAATAGTTCTTATCCTTGGAAGACCTTACTGAAAAGTCTTTACTCATGATTTCTATTAGCCCATTTTGATTCGGCTTGTTTGGTTAGTTTTTTTTTTAAATCCCTAAAAGGAGTCTGATCCTGCTCTTAAGCTTGGATCCATGGAGGTCAGGCAACCAGCAACACACCCGCCCATGACAGCGAAGCACCCTCTCTTTTGCGTGTCACGGGCTTACCATTTGCTTAGGAGTGATTTTTCCTACCACGTTTATTGCCATTCCTTGCATTTGAAAGAAAATTGCTCTTATTTAGCTGGTGGCATCTGAGCAGGAGGATAACATAAAGCAAAAGGGAAGGTTAAAATCTTGCAAAAGGCATTCACCTGCAAGATGAAACCGTAGTGTAACGGGTTGGTTTTCACATAGTAGCCTCCAAGTCCAGTGAGTTTCATTTTCAAACAGGATCTGGGTAACACACCATGTCACCAGCCCTCTGCAGAGTGATTTAATTGTCGGCTGAAGAGAAAAGGAAGGTTGTAGGGTGAGACTGAAAGAGAGGAAGTGACGCCAATACAACATCACATCCTGACATTTAGCACGCTCTGCCGCTTCAAAGTTCGGGAATGAATCCTTCTCTCTTGCTAGCTAATTACCCAAGCTGCTTCCAACCTCCCTTCTGCTAATCAAGAATAGTGCATGCTATAAACGTAGAGGGAGGAAGTGGCTAGTGTGCAACCTGTGGGAATTGCACGGTTTAGTCTTTCTGTAGTCTCTGGAATCGCCGCCTAAAAGTGCTGATGCAACAGCACCCGGCTAGGCGTACTCTTTAAGGGATGGAAAGGGGAGATGTTCTGATGGATATTTGTACAGTGAGGAAATTGTCATAAGAAACCTCTTCCTCTGATTTACAAAGCCTCTGCAGAAGGTTAAGGTTTAGTTTCTCCTTTGCACGTTGGGTAAATGCTCAGTAATGTGGAGTTATAATCAAAGCAATAGGAATAAACCAAAAATTCCTGGTTTATGGCATCCATTTGGTCCTTAACGGATTAATGTTCTCTGTGTTTCTCGCAGGCTTTAACATTTGTGCCCGTCGTAAACTGCATTTTTCTCTCTTCTGCTCTTGTTTGCTCTCCAAATGGCTGCCCTCACCCTCCCACACTGGGTCGCAGTCCCTTCAGAAAGTCATTTAACAAAGCTGCTGCCTTGTGGACTCTGTGTCTTGACAATGTCAGTAAAGTTCAAACGCTGCGAACAGGCCTGGGACAGAGTGGGACTGGAGGATGTGTTCACCCAGGCCTGGCCAGACAGAGGTTGACACTGATGCTGCTGAGGGTTATAGCTGAGGGATCAAGACTTATTTATTTTAAAGTCTGTAAGCAGCACAATACCCCTGGTGGGCCCCAGGCTGCTGAACACATCTCCCCTTGTAGTGAAGAAAGTCATTCTGCAAAGAGACGACAATGCGGCCACACAGATGCTTATTCCCTCTGTGAGGTCCACATCAGCTTGGCTCAGCTTAACACTGCAAACACACGTTTTGGGGGGGGGGGGTAGCTCTTAAAGGCAATATTGGCCATCTTTCTCTTAGTTATTGCACCGTATTCCTCACCTGGGACAGAAATGAATCCAAATTCAGCTCTGGGCTCACCGTTGTCAGTTGCTGATGAGTCGGCTTTCTTTCCAGCGGGTGAGGATGCAAAGTCCCTTGCCCCTAACGTATGCCGTACCCACCGCGGTCAGGATGGCACATGGGTGGGCACTATGTGGATGCACTTGACGTTTAGCAAAAGTGGTTTCACCCAGGTACCGCCGCAGAAGCTGTGAAAATTGCTCAGGATGGGCACCAATAGAGCAATTCTGAGGTGGGGGGGTGGACCCCAGAGCATTGCAGAAGCCCGTGTGGGGGCTGGAAGCATCTCCGTGCTGCCTGTCTGTGTTACTGCACCTGGAAGGCTCTTTGCTCCGACAGCGTTCAGCCCTAACACAGCTCTGTGCTGAGATCGCCACCATCTCTCTGCATTTCCTTGCTCGGCTTCGATGCACGGCTCTGTATTTCGTTGCTCCTTCCTTTCTGAAGTGCCCTCGAGAATGCCAGACCAGCCCCAATCTTCCTGCCACCCTGTTGGCTCAAAAGCCTTGTTAAAAGCGAATTAGCCAAGCTGTTAAACCCTAATAGCTCAGGATTGCTCCTCACAGCGAATGGTAACTCCAGTTACCTGCTGGGGGAGGAGAGTCTGTTGTTGGGGTTTCTTTGTGGGGTTTGTGGGCTGTGTGGCTGCGGTGTTGCTGGGGATTCTCCGGTGAGCCTTCACGGACTCTTAGTGACCATTTCCTTCTCGTGGAGCTGCGGGAGGCAGCTCTTGCAGGGGCCACTAAAAGAAGTGACGTAGCATGTTGATGTCTCTCTTCTTGCACTACTGTCACGAATAACTCTCCTCTGATGATCAGAGTATCTCTTATGTTGCTGAGTCTTCCAAAAAGGAGGTCCCAGCAGGACTGGGGGATCTGGCTGAAACGCAGGCTGGGTCTAATCCTGCCCGGTGAGGACAGAGTGGCATCCCTCCGGACGAGGCAGGGTATTGCTCGGCAGTGTGGTCTCAGCTGCAGTGTAGTATTGCAACCCCTCGCTCCTCCTGGAGCCTCGAGCAGCCTGGTGGAGCACAGGCCAGGCCAGCTTTCTGTGGCTGGTACCTGCCATCCCAGCCTGGGCAAGAAGCCATGTGCAAATATGTGAGATGGAGGCAGATGCTCCCACCCTTTCTCGCTAGAACGTATGTCAGATAGTGGAGAGTGTTTCCAGATCTCAGCTGGGGTGACTGGCTAAGGAACGGGCTAATAAAAGTCCAATTCAAACTTTTACGACAAACAGTGATGGTAACTGTCCTGGCAAAGAGCTTGAAATGGAAGCCAGAAAGTGGCCTCAGCCCAAAGGGTGGACATACCAAAAGAGAAGAAAGGGCTATTCAGAGTGTGTCAGGATTCCTCTAAAGCAGACGGTGTCCCTCTCCAGCCCTGCTTGATAGCTTGGTACCTCAGGTGGAAAGTGAGACAACATCTGGGCTGGCGAGAGCAAAGCGTTCATTTAGGTTCTGCATGGGAGACCAGTAAAGGTCTGCAGCAAAGCTGCCAGGGAGGGTCAGAGGCATAAAGGTGCTGAGTTCACTGAATGCAGTTGTCCTGCTCCCAGGACGTAGAGCTGAAAGAGGTGGGCGAAGGCTTGTGTTTGTCCTCGACCTGAAATACAAAAGGGAAATGGGGAAAAAAACCAAGCGAGGTGCCCAGCCCTCAGTTCACGAGCGGCGCTGTGCTGAAGCCTGCGGCGGGTTCACAGCTGGTTGGCAGACTTTATTTTTCAGGTTTGCTTCAGTGCTGGCCCCGTACCAACGAGTAGCCCAAACGGAAGTGTCCAGGGGGCTTAGTCGGGGTCCGCAACAGCCTGGCCAGGTCTCTGAAATCAGACGACACGGTTCTCATCACGTACCAGTTTCACATTCGGGGAATTACACCGACCTCAGCAGACCTGCCCCTGATTAACACTGTACTGGTAATTTTCACTACTGTGTCATGTCAAGCCATCTCTTCTTGTAACCCAGTAAAGGGGGCTGTGTGTCTAAATGCCTTTGGAGAGCCGCAGCTAACTGGCACTTGCACCAATGATGAGTGGCAGGAAAATATTCTCTTGCTGAGCACATGTCCTGAGCTTTATCCACAGGAGCATCCTCCTCCTTGAAGCCTCAGCACAAAACACCGCTTATATTTAGCAAACGTTTGGCAAAATCCTGTCGCTAGCACACCCCTCCAGTTTGAATGGATGTGAACAGACTGTGGGGAAACAAATACAGTGCTGCACAGTGAGTTTTTGCTAAATTTGAAGCAATGAGCAAGACACAAACGTTCCTTTTTTTCCTCAAAGGATGGAATAGTGCAGGGTTATTTTTCCCCCTCTTGGGATGGACGCTCCACACATAGCGGAGGTCCCAGCTATCCTCATTTGTCAGGAGGTGGGAGATGAAATGGGAAAATGGGGAAGACATGCGCCCAATGTGCTGATGCGTTGCCTTTAGGAAGAGCGGAGCTGCCCTGGGAATGAAAAGCTGAGCCAGAAATCCCAGGCATTTCGCAGCTCCCCATTGCATGGCTGCTCCCATTCAGAGAAGAATCCCTTCTCTTTAAAGAGAGGGCTTCGAGTGTGTCTAATTTAGTCTCCAAGGTGGGCAGAGGAAATTGTGGCTGAAGCAAGGCAAACCGTTGTCTGTGAAACTCATTTGCAGTCCTCCACAGAGCCTGCTAGACGCGCTGCCGTAGTCTTTGTCCAAACCACCAATTTGAGGGATTAAATACCTATTGATTCTATGGAAAATACTTTAATATTTGGTTTTGGTTCTAAGAGCGGTACAAATGATTCCTTTCCTCATGAAAATCAGCTCAGTGCTATTAACAATAATGGGGTTTGTCGCTGAATCTGGGCTCTCTCTGTGAGCTGGTTTAATTTAGGAATTTCTACGTTGCAACCGCTTGAAAGGATTCTTCCTCACGCTTTCTTTCTCAGATTCATACTGCTATGTCCATATCCGTGTAAAAGCTTTAAATTCCAAATATTTTTTTAATGTATCCTGCAGGACAATTCCTATAGCAAGTGGTCTCTCCAATAAAAATGTTTTCAGGATTAGGCTATGAGACCACTGTGTGTGTGTGTGCTACAGGAAAAAACAAATCCGTACTTGTAAACAGACCGACTTCCTACCCTCTTCTGAGCAAACAGTAGTTGTGACCCAAATTTACCCTCTTTCCTAGAAAAATCCTTGTTAGTTTAATATATTTTAAACATTATGTAAATGTCAGCTTGCTTTCTCTGGGGCTTCCAAGAGACTTTCCCAGCAAGATCCCAAGTTGTCCCGCTTTTGAATTTCCATTCCTTCAGAGAGGCAGAATAAACTCTTTTTATCCACGTGAGCTGCATCTCTTTGGCTCCACATGTGCGCCGTCGTGATGAGTTGGCAGAAGAGCTCTGCCTCTCCCTGCAGCCACTAGAATGTCACGAGATGTTACAGTACCGTACAGAAATAAAAGTGAGAAGGAAGCGCTGCTTAGGAAGGGCGAAATACCTGTTTTTCAAAAGAAAATCTTTCTGCAGAATGCTTGCAAATTAATCTCTGCAAGCTCTGTGACATGTCTTTCTCCAGGATCTGCCTGAAATACAATAAAAACTACATCAAAGGCAGAGCAAAGGGCTGTGTCTCCTTCTACCGTATAATCTCCGTGTTTGGCTGCTGCCCGGCCGCTTGGCAGCACGTGGACAGTATCGTAACCTCTGTCACTCCCGTCACCGGGTCCTGGTGTGCGTCACACTCGGACACGCAGCCGTCCGGGCGTGCACCGAGTGAGCCCAGCACACCTTGTCTGTCCCTCCGGTCACTCGCTCTGCCGGTGGCTGGGCTGGAGGAGGTAAATGAAAGCCAGCGCCAGTCTTTAGGACGTGTGTTTCAGGACTGCCGTCACAGCGCGAGGAGCTCTGTCAGCCTAAAAGCTGCTTCCCCAGAAATTTCCCAGGATGTAGGATGCATTTAGGCTGCAAGAGCCCGCTGTCTGAGGAATAAGACAAGCGTGCCAATGCCAAAGCACACCGCTGAGCTTACCGCGGTCGGCTTCAGTGCGCTGGGGGTGAGCTGCAAGCTCGCCGGGTCGGGGTATGGCAGTTGTACAGCACCGAGCACAAACGCTGTAGGAGCTCTGAACTGGAAAACACAGATGTGGTCTGATGGCGCTCTGTTTTGTTTTGAGGCTTAGCCCATGTTCATACGGAATATAGAGGTTTGAAAAATGTAGTGGTTTTAACTTAGCTTGTTGCCCTCTCCTGCCCCCATTTCTAATAAAACAGGGGAGATGGAGCTTGCTCTGCAATAACGCCTCTGATGCTCTACAAGTCCTGTCCTTCCTCCTCTGTTTTCTCCGTCCCAGCACCAGCGGCACGGTTCACGAATTGAAGCAGACGGTACAAACCTGGAGCACGCAGGTGTCTGCGCTGCACTCTGAGCAGGGGCTCAGCCCCTGGGCTGCTCCTTGCTTGGGCACAACACAATCCTACAGAGCAACCGCTCCTTGGAGGCATCCCTGACCTGGGAGGAACCGGTGTGGAAGCGGAGGAGGCTGCTTGAACCTCAGGGAACGTCCTTCCAGGAGCAGAGAGGGGAGCAGCATACATGGCAAGGTGGAAGGAGTCGCTTTTAGTGATGGTTTTATTTCGGTGATCATTGAGCGAATAATGCAGCCACGCCTGAGTAGGGACTGGATGGGCAAGATGAGCAGGTCCCTTCTGCTGGAGTGCTAGCACGAATGAGTCAGTGCGTCAGAGAGATCGGGATTTGGGCACTGGCATCTCACGTCCGTGATCAGTTCAAGGACACTGCTCAGACCGGGGCTGTTTGGAGTGACTCAGAAGCACAACAGACCTGGTACCGCACCGGGACACCACTAAGTTCCCCCTTAGCCCCATATTTCTGTGCAGTGTCGCTGTGTCTTTTGGCTACCAGCCACACTCTGCATCAGCGGTGGCTGAGTTTTACTAGTGGTCCCTCTGTATACTTAGTAAAGCTCTCTGGGTTATTCCTCTACAATCTTCGGTGTAGTGCTGTAAGGAGCAGAGTGAATGGGATGGCCTTGACTGCTGTAAACCAGCAAATTTGCAGTGAGGTCCATGAAGCTGTCATGGTTGATACCAGCTAAGTCTGTGACCCTCGTGATACATTGCTTTGTCCAGGGATGGCTGACGAGTGCTGGAGACACTTTTGTGCAGCTCGTAAGCAGAAAAGCCCTTTCTGTCTTCAGCCTTGCTCTTCTTCACCATTGTTCCTTTTACAAGGACTTTTTACAAGGGCGTGTAGTGATAGGACAAGGGGGAATGGCTTCAAACTGGAAGAAGGGAGATTTAGATTAGGTATCAGGAAGAAATGTTTCCCTGTGCGGGCGGTGAGCCCCTGGCGCAGGTTGCCCCGAGAAGCTGTGGCTGCCCCATCCCTGGAGGTGCTCAAGGCCAGGTTGGACGGGGCTTGGAGCAACCTGGGCTGGGGGGAGGTGTCCCTGCCCAGGGCAGGGGGGTGGAACTAGGTTATCTCTAAGGTCCTTTCCAACCTATACCATTCTATGATTCCTTTCTCCCTGGGAAGCAAATCCCTCAGCAGATCAGAGTCCCTCCTTTCATCCCTGTGGGCCAGACAACCAAGAGAATCCTGTGCACCCAAGCTGCTGGGGGGATAACTTTGGGACGTAGTGCTTTTCAGGCACTTTGGTACTTATAGGTGAGCACAGTTCTCTAAAAAACTTGGCCTCGTGTATCTAGATCTTCTGTACTTCCCTCATGGATCATTAAGTCCATTCCAGCAGTAGCCAGGATCACATGCCCTTGTGAAACCTCATGAGGCTGTGCAGCGGTATTCCAGGGAAGAGAGGGGATGGAGAGCAGGGCGGCTGAGGCCATGGCAGTTCTGCACCTCGCTCCGCTCTCTGCTCGGCCATGTGGGCGCGTAGCTGTCACTACGCTCCATTGCAAGTCTTTGGCACTGGTGAAGTCCACAGCATTCACTGGACTTTGATATAAAGAGAGTGACTGCTCTAAAGCAGCATCTCTCACCCACAGAAGAAAAAAAAAGAGCCTTTCGGTTCTGTCACCCTTCGAACGAGCCCTGTAGGTGCTTTGGACGTTCTGTCTCAATAGCTAACACCAAACAGGGAGGAAAATAAACAAGCAAACAGAGCGACAAGAAAAAAATAAAGCCCTGGAAGGAAAAAAAAAAGCAACATGTCTAGAAGACAACTCAAGGGCAGCCAGTGATGGGCAGGAGAAATCCTGCCACTTCCAGTCATATCAGGGAAGAGGAAAGCCGTGCAGACACTGTGTTATCATCCTTAAAGTACTCAGGTTAGGGAGAATTATGACAGCTGTGTTGGTAATGCATGTGAACATGGGCAAAGAGCTGACGAGAGCTCTGGCTTCTCCTGGCAAGCGCGGGGCGCGCTGGCTGTGGGCAGCAGGCGAGGCGAAGGAAGGACCGGCTGCTGCGTTAACTGCGTTGTTCATCCCTGTGCCCGCAGCAGTGCAGCCCCAGGCCGGAGGGTTTGGGCTACCAGCCTGAAGGACGAGTGGGAAACACAAATTTTGGGCCACTGCCCGGATCCAGGGTGGTCTGCTCACCTTTTTGGGGAGCGTGGTGGGTGCAGGGCTCGAAAGCTTTCCACATCACCGTACTCTGTCCAGTGCTTGAACACCTCTCCTTTGGGTGAGATCCCCACCTGGGGGTGAAGACCCCCGTCGCTGCAACAGTCTGCTTAGGAAAATCATTCATTTCTGTGCAAATTTAGGGTCGGGTCCTTTTTTTTGAGGAGAGTCAAAAAGGATATAAAATCCATGGTGATTCACTCCTGGGGTGGTGAAAGTGAGGTGGGAAAGACATGAGCAACCACTTAGTCCCCTTCCCATAGCTCCCAGGCAGTCAGATACCGGAGCTAATAGGTGCTCCTGCACAGAGCCCGGCCCCGTGCTGGGACAGTGAGCAGAGGCGCTGGGCTCTGTCACACAGTCTGGCAGCAGCGCATGCAAGGCATGTCTGGAGGACAGAGAGACCTCGCGAGCTGGGAAAGATGCAGGAGATGTGGGGATGGCAGCATAGCACACCTGGGATTTACCTGGTAACTCAAACCATGGCTGCTATTTATCACAGAATCACAGCGTGGCGGGGGTTGGAAGGGAC
The DNA here is from genome assembly GCA_013398815.1 of Ibidorhyncha struthersii. NCBI lineage: Eukaryota > Metazoa > Chordata > Aves > Charadriiformes > Charadriidae > Ibidorhyncha > Ibidorhyncha struthersii. The sequence continues at coordinate 217,630 of VZSZ01009889.1, forward strand.
CTCCGGAGATCATCCAGTCCACCCCCTGCCAGAGCGGGGTCACCCAGAGCAGGTTGGACAGGAATGTGTCCAGGCAGGTTTGGAGTGTCTCCAGAGAAGGAGACTCCACAGCCTCTCTGGGCAGCCTGTGCCAGGGCTCTGCCATTTTCCCCATGTTCAGACGGAATTTCCCGTGTTCCAGTTTGTGCCCGGTGCCCCTCGTCCCGTCGCCGGGCACCACTGGGAAGAGTCTGTCCCCATCCTCTGGACACCCGCCCTGCAGATACTGATCAGCGCTGATGAGATCCCCTCTCAGCCTTCTCCTCTCCAGGCTGAACAGCCCCAGGGCTCTCAGCCTGTCCTCAGCAGAGGGATGCTCCGGTCCCCTGGTCATCTTCGTCGCCTCTGCTGGAGTCTCTCCAGTGGTTCCTTGTCTTTCTTGAACTGGGGAGCCCAGAACTGTGCACAGTGCTCCAGATGTGGCCCCACCAGGGCAGACCCAACTGGGGGGATGACCTCCCTCCACCTGCTGGCCACGCTCTTTTTAATGCACCCCAGGAGACCATGCGCCTTCTTGGCTACCAGGGCACATTGCCGGCTCATGGGCAACTTGTTGTCCACCAGGACTTCCCCGTCGCTCTCTGCGCAGCGCAGTGTAGCTAGCAGCCCGGCGGCGCTTGATCCTGCATGGACACAGTAGCACTTTCCCTGAAGGGATTGTGAACGAAGACGAGTGATTTGCGGGAGATCGCCTGGCAAGGCAGGACGGGGGAGTCAGGAACGAGCAGCACGGAGGAGGGCACTTCATAGGTGGGCAAGAGAAGGAAAAACCTGGGACCCAGAGAGGAGCGGAGAGAGGGAGCGATTCACAGGACTCCGAATGGGAAGCTGAAGCATCCAGCCAGTAACTGCTGTGTGAGCCCCAGATCTGACTCGAGGGGGGGAAAAGCCTCTGCTATCACATGCAAACAATTTAGCTCGAGAAACATGTTTTTACTGCCTGCCGAGTGCTTTTTCCAAATGGGACCTGGAGCCTTCACACACTTCTCTGCCTCTTCTGCATTCTCTTATTCCTCAGAGGCAGAAGGATTTTTATCTTCATCCAGCATTAAAAAAAAAATTCCATAAAACCAGCTGCTTTAAAATATAAAGCCCCCTTCCTAGTCTATGCTAATAATTTACTATTATTCCAGGTTTTATTACAGGCTCTTTCAAGGGCTGCCCAGAGCCCCATCCGTAAATAGCACATAACTCAGGCCATGAGGATTTCCTCCCCGGTGGGACTTTTAATGTCTAAACCAGAGGTGTCAAACAAGCAGCTCAAAGACCCGTTGTGGCCCTGGAGAGTTCTACATCTGGACTATATCTCAGTGCTTAACACATTAGCTTTTGCCCCAAGCAGCTCCGGATTTCCCTCGTCAGTTTGCACTGAACCTGAGTTAGGTTTGATTTAAGAGGCGAAGCATTCAAAGGAAAAGGTACCTGCTTAACCGTTCAAAGTGCTGCCCTGAAGGCTCCCGGGTTTTGGAGCAGGGTGCAGGCACATCTCTCCCCTCAAGCAATGCACAGGAGATGGAGGAAGGGCTCCCTGTGCCAAGCGCCGGTCCCACGCACCAGCCCTTCTCGCTGGTTATCGTGGGCATCTACGAGCAACCTGCAGGCTCGTGGCGACGCGCGCTTGCTTGACAGCCGGGGCTGCCAGTGTTGTGTTCAGTTTTGGGCCCTTCACCACAAGAAGGATGTTGAGGCGCTGGAGCGTGTCCAGAGAAGGGCAACGAAACTGGTGAGCGGTCTGGAGCACGTCTTGTGAGGATCGGCTGAGGGAACTGGGGGTGTTCAGCCTGCAGAAAAGGAGGCTCAGGGGTGACCTTTTCGCTCTCTGCAACTATCTGAAAGGAGGGTGTAGAGAGGTGGGAGTCGACCCGTTCTGTCAAGTAACAGGTGATAGAACACGAGGAAATGGCTTCAAGTTGTGCCAAGGGAAGTTTAGATTGGATATTAGGAAGAATTTCTTTACTGAAAGGGCCATCAGGCAGTGGAACGCATTACCCAGGGCAGTGGTGGAGTCCCCATCCCTGGAGGTATTTAAGGGTCGCGTAGATATGGTGCTCAGGGACGTGGTTTAGTGGTGGGCTTGGCGGTGTTAGGTTAACAATTGGATTAGATGATCTTACAGGTCTCTTCCAATCCAGGAGATTCTGTGCCCTCAAAAGCCTCAAAATTCATCTCTCTGGCGGAGGGTGACTCTGCCAGCCTGACCTCCGGAATGTCCCGGCTGGGCTGCCCAACTGGCACAGGCGGCACCGGCCCTGCGGGCAGAGAGCAGGCAGACCAGGGAGAGAAGCTGTAGCTCCTGTGTCCTGGCCACAGGAAAGGGAGCACTAGTGGCTTTGTGTCCTCCTTTGCCTTCATAGGAGGTGGATTGTGCCCTCAGAGGGGGAATTTGGGAGACCTGGACTCTCCTCCTGCCTCTTTCATTACCTTCATGCGTGGCACTAAGTCATTTTTTTTTCTGCTTTTTCTCTTGCTTGGTCTCTGCCTATTCTGCTGCTGGGACTGTCCCCTTCATCTGTCCCCAGGTTGTCCAGCACAGTAAGGCTCTGATCTCACCTGGGCCATTAGGGCACAACAGTGTTAACAAGTAAAACACCGAAGTGCCACTTGCGTGCAGAGAGATGGAGACTGTCCCACATCCCTCCTCCTGCTGCTGGAGAAATGCCCATCACCAATAATAAAAGCTATTTTAACGTTTTGGGACTAATTATTTTCTGTGGCTTGGTTGGAGCACTCTTTAGGTTGCTAGTTCCAGTCCCAAACTGGGCAACTGGTCTGCAGGGTCGATGAAAAGGGTGCTGGGGGTAGATGATGTGGGTCTCGCAGCCCCACAGCTCAGGACCCAGCCCAGCTTGGATGCTCAGCCCTGGGGTTTGTCCCACGCCGAGTCCTTTGGAATGCAAAGGTCAGGCTTAGGGGAGAAAAAAAAAAAAAAGAAACTCTATTTCTGTGTGTTTTTTCCTGTCCTGACTCTTCTTGGTGTGTTAAATCCTGAGCCCATTTGTGGCCTGAACCTGCCTGAAGTACGGTATTTCATGAGACCCCGACGGTGGGATTGTGCGGTGTCGGTTTATAGGATGGGCATTCGGTTGTAGCAGCCGGAATTCCTGCAGCCCTTGCAGAAAGAGGCTGAGGAGCTCAGCGCCAGCCAGGATCTGGCTCACCCCTCCCGTAGAGCTCTCCCTGGTTTTGCCGCAGCGCTCTCCCTGGTTTTGCCGCAGCGCGGCCCCGATGCAGGTGGCGGGGTGTGGATGGATTTACCCGCCGTGGAGGAGCTGGGGAGACTGCCCAGCCGTCCCGTACGCCCCGAGGAGGCTCGGTGCTTTTCCCTCTCTTCTGTTTGAGGCTTATATTTCAGAGACGCAGGTGTGCTGGGGAAGGCAGCCCAGCCAACCCGTCCCGTGCTCCTTCCACACAGCACCTGCCGCAGTTATTTCTAAAGCGCTTCTGCCCCAGATGCCTTCTTGTGAGGTCCGGGTGGATCCTGTTCAACCACCCGGCAGAAGGCAGAAAGGGCACATGGCCGGTAGCGCCGGGTCTGCGGATTCTCCNGAAACCTGCTGCTCCCGTGTTAAGTGTTGTAATGACATTAACAATCTGCCACCGGCAAGTTTCCAGCGCCGGGCGAGCAGCCTCCGCTCCGAGCGTGCAATCTTGGCAGGCTGACACTTTCCCATGCCTTCTGCCCTCTGTCAGCGGGGAGGTGGGCCACTCCCAGCCTGACAGCTCCGACAGGATACCTTCACAATGACTGGAATAATAGACCTAGCGATGGGAAAATGAGGCCAAGGGAACCCAAGGGTGAATTACAAGATGAATAACTTCCCCGAAGCCACGTCCCCGAGCATGCCTTGGCCTGCTGTTGATTCACCAGCTGACTTCCCCTCCTTTGCCTTGCTCTGCCGCCCTCTGCTCCCCTCCTGGGAGACAGACCTGTCTGGATTCCGTCACTCACCTAAAATAACCGAGAGGGTTCAGAGAGGAGAGGAAAGGCAGCAGAGAGGACAGGCGCAGGGAAGCATGGAGCGAGCCCTGCAAAGAGTCAGCCCCGCGTGCTCGAAGAAATGCACTCTCTGAGGTGGGACTTTTAGAGGTGGCAGCCAGGTGAGGACGAGCGGTTGGGCTACTGCCAGCAAAAATTGCAGAAGCTGCTTTAGTTGGCTGTCCCTGTCCGTCCTTTCTGGCCTTAATGTTCCCCACTTTAATCTAAAGCTTCGGATGGAGCTCCTGAGCTGCGTTTGCTCAGGTACCAGCTCTGGTGCCCGAAAGGAGCAGTGGCGTCTATCGCTCTAGAGAATTACGTGCTCGCCAAACTGGGGACCCCTGACCACACGGCTGGCCCCAGACACTGAAGTCAGACCTACTGAGAGGGGTACAGGTGCAAAGAAGCGGGACAAAGAGGGCAGCACTACCCACGTGCAAAAGTAAGTGTGGCAGCAGACACCGGGAGGGTCCCCTGCCCTCCGCAGGGGAGAGAGATGGCTGCTCCAGTTTTCGAGGAAGCAGCCGGTCCTGGGGCTAAGCAGTGAGATTAGGAGACAGCTCATTATCGGGTGACTGGCGTGAGGAGCCCTGCATATTGCAGCAGTCTGCAGTGTCAGCCCAGGACCGTCTTACGACGACACGGGGCTGGTGTTACCCTGCCTACCACCTACAGCACCTGGACCTTCCGTCAGGATCCTATTAAGCAACTGCGATGGAACAGCCCCAACAGAAAGCAATGAGCTTAATGTTCCCCAACAGGTAATCAAAGCGAATGCCAGTACAGCATTATGGCAAGGTGCTCTGCCCACGATACCTCAAAACTTGCTTGCTTTTTGCCCTGGGTTTTAAAATGCGCAAGGGCTATGTCCAGTTGGAGATGAGTCCTGTTTCTATTCGCATTCCATATTCTGCAATTCGTAGACACGTCAATCAAAACTGTTGTTAGCCATAGCTGTCACGTCAAGTCCACGTCTAACAACACGAGTGATTGACAGCAAAGTTTGTTATCTGTGAATGTGTCATCCCATCCAGCACCCAGTGCTGGAGTGCTGCCTGACAGGTCATCAGTGGGAGACTTCCATCATCCATATATTATGAGATGGTTCGAACAAATCATTTCTCAGCTAGTCTCAGACACTCGCGTTCTTCTGCATCCCTGTTAACCTGAGATATAGGATTTGACAGTGGAAGAGGGCAGAGGCCGATGGACCTTGGTCAGACAAACCCTGGAGGGTCGGCAAACAAAACCAGGCTGTATCCATTTCTCTCCTAACTCTTCTGAAGGAATTTCAGGCAGCAGGTTGACAGTGAAACAGAGTATGGGAAGAAAATCACTGCAGAGGAGCAGACCTCTGAAGGCCTTTCATTAGAAAGCCCCAAGATACAGTGTCTTAGCAAATTTTTACACAGACTGTGAGAACTGGAAAAAAGAGCTCTCATTTGGCTTCTTGCGTTCTTATTTTCCATAAGAAACAGCCCAAATCCTCCTTTGCAAAGAACTGCGTGGAAAAAGGAAACGATAAGGAGAGAGCGACCCATGCTTGTCGGCCGAAAGAAAGTTGGGATGAGTTCTGAATGAAAGTTTGGGTTACTGCTTAATTGGTTTCATACACTAGTTCAGTGGCCATAGAAATCAGTGGAATGGAAAGACTCCAGTTAATCTTGATAAACTTTGAGGCAGGCCTTCGGTGCAATGTGATCCCAAAGAGGTGCGTGTTTCAGGACCCGATAACCCTTAGTAGGGCAGCTCCCCTCTGAGAACAGCTGCACGCAAAACAGAGCGGGAACCTGGGAATGAATCAGTGCAATCAATGGCCATGGTTAAAGTTTCAAGTGATATCAAAACACAGCGACTCGTTAAATTAGTTGTTTTAAGTTATTTTTCTTTTTTGTACTATAAATGTTATTTCACGTGAATGCTTTAATCCTGAGATGTGTTATTATGACAGATCTTAGAGAAGAAGATTTTTTCTGAAACAGTATTTCTTGCAGCTTCTTTCTTTGCAAGGACCTTTGAAAAATCTCTCTGTTCAGTTTTGGAATTAAAATTACGTCTAAAGTGTGGTAGAAAAGCTACGTGTCCTCTGGGGTAGAAATTCTGTCCTCCGAGGAAGTGTAGCCTCTAGTAAATTCATGGTCTGGAGTCAATCGGGCTCAGGAAGAGTTTGATCCCAGGTCCTCTGCAAACTTTTCACTCCTTCTTATAGCACTAGCGACTCTGGGCTGGATCTTGGTTCTTGCTAAAGCGAATGGAATTTTTGCAGTAATATGTATCAGCCTCTCGCACAGCACCTGGGAGGTATCTCTGTCTGCATCCCTGCTTGGATACGACAGAGAAGCGATACCTATATCTGGACTTTTTTGTGACCGCAGGGATGGGATTGGACCACGGAGGTACCTTTGGAAGCCAAACATACGTTAGCATATGAACACAGAGGTCAGCTTATAACACTGTGTATCAAAGAGATATTAAAGGCAGATCATAAAAATATCTTCCTTCATCCCGCACAACCCTCGTGTTGTGGTTTCCTGGTGAAGAGACCCAAAGGTTTGTTTGGACTGTAATTAGTGAGGTTTATACTCGCAACTCAATCATAACAACTTCATTTGGCTCAGGAGAAGTTTAAACCCAGCAAATGCAGAATTGAATCCGCAACTGGCTTTATAATTCTCCACTTAAAAATAACATTCGGAAACGCTTTGATCTGCCACATTTTGCAAGCGACCAAATTTGGATACGTGGATTTCCAGTGTGGTGGAGGGCAGGAAAAAGATACTTGATACTTTTCCAAACACTCTAGGCAAACACTGCTGAACACTGAATAAGGGCGAGTTTTTATAAAATCCCATGTGTATTAGTATTAGTATATCTATTAGATACATGAATACAGATGGATGGGTAGCTAGCTGCGGAAATAGATGAATGGACAGATAAAGAAACTGTGAGAAAAGAGCAAACTGTGAGAACCTGTGCCTTTTAAATTGCTGCAAGTGCTGCAGGAACACGACAAGGCAGGCGCTCGCTAATCCGCAGTCATTTCAGCCTGGCAGAGGTCCCTTGTCACCTTCCTAGAGAAGCCATTTGCATGTTCTCGCACAGCAATGTAGACACCTCTGGGAAAGTGGAAGCGGTCCCGGTCTCCGAGCGGGGGGCACCTGATTGCTGTATTGATTTCAGCCACCACGCTGCAAACCTTATGCATTCGCCACAAATTAAAATAGCTTTGCAGAAAGACGTACCCCTGGGACACAAAAAATGGATAAGTAACCTTCTTTTGCAGAAGGTGAGGCATCCACCCATTCTTAGAATCATAGAATGGTTTAGGTTGGAAGGGACCTTGAAGACCATCCAGTGCCACCCCCCTGCCCCGGGCAGGGACACCTCCCCCCAGCCCAGGTTGCTCCCAGCCCCGTCCAACCTGGCCTTGAACACCTCCAGGGATGGGGCAGCCACAGCTTCTCGGGGCAACCTGCGCCAGGGGCTCACCGCCCGCACAGGGAAAAACTTCCTCATATCTCATCTAAACCTACCTTCTTCCAGTTTGAAGCCATTCCCTGATGTCCTATCGCTACATGCCCTTGTAGAAAGTCCTTCCCCAGCCCTCCTGTAGGCCCTCTTTAGGTACTGGAAGGCCACCTATTCTTCAGCAGCTTCTTCTTTCACGCAGGACTCCTTATGGCTCCAGGGAGCGGAGACTTGACGCTGACAGGACTTAGTCCCTCCTGAAAACAAAGGGCCAGTCTGTAATACGCCCGCTGCCCGGGTGCATTTTGCTTGGCATCTTTTCCACGGACTAACCACCGTGGTAGAAACACTGTAGACATCGGTGCCTTGTGCTTCTGAGGAGGTAAAGTCATTGCCCACGGGCACAGGGAGCAGCCAGAGCCTAGGCAACTTGAGCCCCCGCGCCTTCTGCAAAGAAGAAATTGTGTGGAAAACTAAGAGGAAACTTTCCTGCGATGCCCTGTGCTGCAGGGGACGGTACCTCAACCCCTGGCCCAACCAACAGTCGGAACTCTTGCCCTGCTCTGCTTCAGAGCAGGAGGACTCTGCGCTGGAGAGCTTTGCTCTTAACGACAAATCAGCCGATGTGGGAAATCAATTTTCCACCAGCCGGGCATAACGTCTCCCCGACCGGTCCTCTGAGATTTCACAGCAAAAGCTGCTGAAACCTTAGAGCTCAGAGAGAATCCCGCAGTCTTGAGAGCATTTAGGATAAAAGTTAAGGTACAAGAGCCCAATTTATCTTGAGCAGAATCTGCCTTCAAAGCCACAGTCCGTAATTCGGTAAGACTGGATCTTTTCTGCTATGTAGACTCCACACGAACCATTAGGCACAAAGAAGTGAGCTGCCAGTTCCGCTGCTGAAAGCAGAGTTATCCATCCCAAGACAGACGCTGAGCTGTATCTTTTCATAAAACTTGCGTCTCACCTAGGATGGGACTAATGTCCCCGATGTCTGACCTCGGACCAGACAAACTCCAAATAGCAATTCACATCTGGAAAACTGGATTCATTCCCCCGCTGCTATTGTTGTGATCCAGCTCCTACCTTTTCAGTGAAGTAGCCAGAAGGATCTCAACAGCGTGTAGCACCCTGGGTTTTTTTGGGAACAATTCTACAGGAACCTGTCTGTAATACGTGACTATTAGCTTGGATGCGAGCGGCGAAGCCGCGACAGCCTGGGTTTCAACCACTGAAGGTGCAGCCAGGATCCCGGACCCGCTGCACTGCTGCTGGTCAGAGCAAAGCCAACCCGGGGGCGTTCACGCAGGATGCGCCCCCCACCTCCTGAGAGCACCGCAGATATTTCAGCCGTGCCCCTATCTAACTCTGGACGGGGATGCACGCACACGTTACCAGCACGGGTGGGAATTTACGGGGCGTTGCTTCTCCATACTCTGCTCTCTCACGTCGCAAGAAGACGCAGGGCAGGTTTTGCTGATGGCACCGGTCAGGAGCGTGCGCAGGTAGCACGGAGCCGGGGAGGAACTCCCGTGCCACCGCGTGCTTGCAGCCGATAGCCCGTTTTGTGTCCGCATCACAGCTGCACAATGCCTTAATTGGCACTTTGTTTTCCTCTCCGGACTGAGCCACTTGAAGTCCTACCCCTCAAAGGCCACATATAGAGAAAGAAATTATGGAAACAAATCTACTTGTGTGTTTTCTGGGCTGCCTGTTTTTCATTGCAGGACGCAAGCAAGATCCACAGCCGTGGGACTGAGTCACCCTCCTGGGAGAGCAGACCTCCATTTTCCGCAAAGTTGCATTACTCTGCCTTACATTAACAGATGTTGTCAGCTATTTTAGCAGCAGTAAGCGAATGGCAGTGGGCGAGAAGAAAAAGCTTCTAAAGGATGTCGCTGCGTCTCTTCTTAGTGGGCTGACCTTGTGCTTCCAGAGTCACATGTGCGCAAGGGGCACAGTCAGCTTCAGTTCTCCTCTAGCCAGGGGCCAGGGCACTTCAAGACTTGTAAACGCGCTGGTACTGAAGGGTAGTCCACTTTGGCAGGAGGGGGAAAGGCAGCGAGGTCTGTCGCACAGGTCACATTGGTAGGTGAAACAATCTCCAGCCGGGATCGTTTCTAACAGCTTGCTCTTTCCAATCAAGTCGAGTTGCTCCAAGGCAGCTGAATTTACCCTCCTCGCAGCCAGGTCACTGCACTTTGGTCCCCACTAAAAATAACCAGGCAATAGATGTGGCTTAGCCCGTTTGAATCGTAAATAGCAGTTTGTGTCATCCCAGAGCTCTCACGCACAGTTCTGCGCTGTCGTCTTTCCGAAGCTGTGACGCGAGGAAAGCAATGAAGCTTTTGATGGTCAGCAGTGATGGATAGATAATTCCCATTTGGACCTGGAAGGGGAAAAGCTGTTCACAAAGCAAAATAACCTAAAAAAAATTACTTGCTGGCTATGGCCAGCCTTAGGGCTACAAAGATGCTGAGGGGACCGGAGCATCTTTCCGATGAGGAAAGGCTGAGGAACTTGGGGCTTTTTAGGCTGGAGAAGAGAAGACTGAGGGGGGATCTTATCAACGCTTATAAATCCTTAAAGGGAGGGTGCCAGGGGGATGGGAACAGTCTTTTTTCAGTGGTGCTCAGTGACAGGACAAGAGGGAACGGGCACAAACGTGAGCATAGGGAGTTCCATCTAAACCTGAGGAGGGACTTCTTTGCTGTGAGAGTGGCAGAGCAGTGGCAGAGGCTGCCCAGAGAGGTGGGGGAGTCTCCCACTCCGGAGCCATTCCAACCCCGCCTGGACGCCGTCCTGTGCCACTGCTGGAGGTGCCCCTGCTCTGGCAGGGGGTGGCACTGGGGGAGCTCCAGAGGGCCCTTCCAACCCCCACCAGTCTGGGATTCTGTGATTCTGTACCACATGCAGATAACAGCAGCAATAACACACATGGCTGCCTTCGCCATCAGTGCCTGGATGTGTTCCACCTTCTCACTTCTTCATCTCTTGCCCCAGGACCTAGGATGCAGAGGGACTGGAAGGTACAAGAGGGGACCCTACAGATCCCGAGCAGCTCAGCCCTCGGCGCAGCCTTCCTCGGCACCAGTGTGGTACCAAATACCAGCACGCGGCAGGCTAGGGGCGGTGAGGGGAGGAGGTTACAGGGGAAACGGAAGGGGAATAACAAGGATGCAAAATGCCCGTATTCTGACTAGATCCGGGTGGGTTACTATGGCTGTTGCCCTTGTGAATACGGCGCGTCGCAGTGGGTCGGGGCTTTATTTTGTGATTCACAAAGAGAAGGTGGAACTTTGGTATAATTTTTGTCGTCCTCCTCCTCCTATACGAGGGGACAGGTCCTAAACTCAATTACGTTGACCGCAAGATGAGAATCTGACCCGCTCTCTCCAAACTGATGCTTCCCAAAGAAAATCTGTGCTCTAGCAATTGCCCCTTTGTGAGTGGAACGCTTCATACTTGTTTTATCTTCTCCAGATTCGGGGGGGGAGAACATCTCTAAACATGTAAACAGCCTTAATGAGAAAACTATAAAGCAAGATCTGCCTGCCTGCTTTCAGAAACAGAGTTAAATATAGCTTCTAAATGCTGCTAATTGATTTTAGTTGTCTGGGGAAAGCTTTTTGCCTTCACACCATCCCACCCACGCTGCTCCACAGTCCCTCACCTGCCCCCATCGCTCCATAAGGCACGGGGAATCGGTAGCAGAGCCTCTGCGCGCAGTATTTCTCAGCTGTTTTAGCACCCAAACGCCGTCAAAAAACCACGGGGTGCTCAGAGACCCTGACTTCAGCCTTTGTTAAACCTACGTGGATTCTCATGCCTTCCTCCCATCTGCTGCAGTCTATTTTTACGTTTTGGCCTTGAAATCTTTCTCTTCTTTGAAAACGAGTCTGTTTACAAATATTTGCCTCAGAGAAGTTCTGCCGTTCAAACCGGCAGAAAGAAAAACGGCTCATGGCCGTGCGGACCGCACGTACGTCCGGATGTGCGTGATCTTGCAAGAAGCCAGAAAGGCGTAGTTTGTGGAAAAAAGGATGGCGCACCCCAGAGTTGTCTGCTAAGAAATCAGAACATGAAGAGAAGTGCAAAGACAGATGTGAGTTCTTTGCTATCTGACGGGCTAAGGAATAAACCATGGATGCACGGCCGATTTTTTTACTCTGCAAGAAGTATAATCAACAGGGTAGTTATTAGTAGAAAATTACTGTCGAATATATTCCTACATACGCCATACATCTGAAGTCGGACAGGTTACTTAAAAGGATGTCAGGTAGCCTTCTCCAGTTGAGACACGCGTGGAGGAGTCAGGATTTTTGCCATTTCCCGCCCAGTTTGGGGCCAGCGCCGTGGGGCAGCCCCACCTGGCAAAGGGGTGTCTCCAACCCATGGAAGAGCCCGGTGGGGTTGGATTTGCTCGAAACTAAAGCTGAAAGCAGACTCTCAAGGCTTTACAAACTTACAGGAAGGACCAGTACCTTCTCAAGGGCTGATGCTTTTTATGCCGCTCTTCAGTTTAAGGTGCCTTAAAGAGGTCGATTTTTTAAAGAGCGAAACTCAGCAGTTCTTGAAGAAGCCTTAAAGCCCCGCTAGATTTTGCAGAGCCTGGTTGTGACGGATAAAGGTCCACATCTCATCCGTGTCTGCTGTATAGATGACACTTTGTGGCTGTTGTCTTGGTTTTTAGAGTAGTGAATGGGAAAGGGTTAGGATGTTTTTGGGGGACGCTCCCCGCCCCCCCCCGTCAGCATTTCCAAGATCTGGGGGGGTTCCTTAATTACTTATGCAGCTCTGCCTAAAGATGTGATGCACATATATTGCACTGCTAACGCTGCCACTGAAATGATGAACATCTTGGCATACAGCAAAATGGAGATATTGGCCCCACATCTTCCGACAGGATAAAGAAATAGGATCAGTTACATTATTTTCAATTAATGCGTTCAGATTTAAGGAACGTCCTTCTGCCGACAGGGACTGAAGTAGGAACAGAAGAGGTCCACAGAAGCGTACATGCTAATGGGATATGCTAACTTCTGGCCGATGAGTTATACAACGGACCAGCTTTCAGTGCTTTTAACGCGTGTGGGATCCGGCGTGCCTGTTGCGTAAGAGCTGTTGCGCAGCCATGCAGGAGTGATTTATCTCTGGGTAATATGATGGGCTCTTGAATTGCAATGAAAAACCCTTTCTTTAACAATAGTTCGGGGTAACTGTATAATAACCTCCTCCACCTTCCCCAGAGAAATGCTTCAGCCAGATAAAGGAATTTGTTATCCGCACAGAAACATCTGCCCCCTGCCTCCGACAGGACCGACTTAGAGTGACAGTTACCCTTTCCGCACCATTCTGCATCGCTTTCTAAAACAACAGCAATATCAAGCTTGGACAGAGTTGTTGTTGTTGGGGTTTTTTTTTATTTTTTTTTTCCTACCGGCTTCGGTTGCGGAAAGATCACCTGAGCTGGATTTGTAGCGTTGGGTTTTATTTCATAATGATGGATGTGCTGGTTAAATGTAATGGAAGAGGCAAGATAGCAGAGCAGAAATTTGGCGCCAAGTGCCTTGCTTTGAAAGAGCCTGCATTCCAGCCTGCCTAAGAGGGGCTAAATGGAAAGATCTGATTAAGCGTCTCAGTGTTGTGACCCTGACCTCAAAGAACACGCCGATTCTCTGGAGGAACTTCATTTCAATTAATCAACTTAACAGCCTGAGTAAATCTGGCTGCATCCATTGAGCCAGAGGAACCGCTCCCTCTCCTTGGCGGGTCTCTGGGATGCACGACCCGAAAGGACGAGACGGTGTGCGCCAGCCTTGGCCACCCCGGGTCGAGGGGGTCGGGGACGGGATGGGGGGGTGAGACCCCATGCAGAAAGGAAGGGGTGGGCAGCTCCTGCACCCCCTGGGCCTTGGGGTCCTCCCCGGCTTCTCCTGCCCTGCACCGGCGCTACGGGCTGCATCGCTCCTGGGAGGAGGAGGGGAACAGCCAAGCAGCAGCAGCAGAAAATGATGGAATCAGAGAGTGGTTTGGGTTGGAAGGGACCTTGAAGATCATCCAGTTCCACCCCATCCATGGGCAGGGACACCTCCCCCCAGCCCAGGTTGCTCCCAGCCCCGTCCAACCTGGCCTTGAACACCTCCAGGGATGGGGCAGCCACAGCTTCTCGGGGCACCCTGCGCCGGGGGCTCACCGCCCTCACAGGGAAACATTTCTTCCTGATATCTAACCTAAATCTCCCTTCTTCCAGTTCGAAGCCATTCCCCCTTGTCCTGTCACTCCATGCCCTTGTAAAAAGTCCTTCCCCAGCCCTCCTGGAGCTCCTTTAGGGACTGGAAGGACCCAATAAGGTCTCCCCGGAGCCTTCTCTTCTCCAGGCTGAACAACCCCAACTCTCACGGAGAGATGTAGCTGTAGTTGGAGGAGATGGAGGGCAAGGAAAGAGCTGTGCGAGGCAGGGAGAGGAGCGCAGGCAGGAGGACAACCCCAGAGACTGTCCTCTCTGTGAAACTCCTAAGTGGAAGAACGCAAAGGCACCAGGGCAGGAGGTGGGAAGGGAAAAATCCTGCAGCCGAAGCCTCAGGTGCTTTCCCCGGGTGGTTCTTTGCCGGCTGGTCAACTGGGCCAGCCCTGAAGCTGAAAGGGGCTTTGCTTCTTAACTGGGGCCTTGCGGTAGACTCTTCCCTTGCACCGAACAGCATGTCTTTGGGGATGCCTGTTGGGGCCGCAGCGCTGTGGAGACATGGCTTCCGCGAAGTTTTGCGGCTGGAACTAAATTCCCCCCTCCGGTTAACCTTCTGCCGGCGCTGGAAATGGCCCGTTAACAGCCATCGCCGTATCTTTTCCCTTGGGACAGGGTAGAGCGGTTGGAGTTGAGTTCAGCTCATCGCGGGCTGGCTGGGTTTCACCGCTCTCCTCCTCCGCCTCGCCTGCCTCCACCACACCCGTGACGCCCGTGGACTCCTGCCTGCCTGCGCTCTGCCTAACCATTATCGCTTCGGCGCTGGGGCCATCCCTTTGGACTTTTACCTTTCAGCAGCGGCATACTTTGCTCTTTTACTGCACCGTTAAAGGGATAAGACCAAATTTAGCACAAGGTGGAAAAGCAGCTCTATAGAAAGCCTTGAAGGAGCATGGCAGCCCCCGCCCCGGGCTGCAGAGGAATAGCCTGGCAGAGCCAGAAGAGCGGTTGCAGAAGTACAGGTTCTGGGAACAACCCGAGGGCAGAGACAGGGGTTGAACCCAAGTTGTACGCCTTTCGAAGCGGTCTGGAGTTAAGGGTAACATCACCCCTTGCTGCAGAAGGATTTTGAGCTTCTGGCATGCAAGTTTGTTGGTGCCATGAACCTCGTGTCCAGCTTCTGTACCCCCGGACCCGGGAACGGAGAAGTCTACGACTTGCCCGAGGCCAAAAAGAGAGCAGGCGGCAGCGCTGGACATCATACATAAAAATGGAGTGCTGACCACTGGGGTTCTGCTGTGTTTATCCGGGGGCTGAAATGACAGCGGTACCCTTAGTGCTTCCATCTCAGGGTCTCGCTTAGGAGGCAGAGCGGTGACTGACTGCTCCTCTCGCGCTGGGAGATGTGCGTCCCGGAGGAACGCCGCGCTGTGTGTCATGTTTGCACTGCTGCAGTCATTCAAAACCCACTCAGAAAAGAGGGTTGGTTTTTTTTTTTTTTTTTTTTTTTTTT
>VZSZ01009894.1:0-144817 GCA_013398815.1 Ibidorhyncha struthersii
AAAGAAAAGAAAAGAAAAGAAAAGAAAAGAAAAGACAAGACAAAGATGAACTGCAGAAGAGAACCACACAGGCCTGGGGACTTCAGCTTGCCATTTTACTGCCCAGTATGATTGTCTCCTGCCCTTTCTCTAGGACTAGTGGGATCTGGGGCAAGTAGCATGTGCTTAATTTATTACAAATGAGCTTCATCTACAAATTAATATAAAATAAAATTGCCATGTTTCCATTTTTGCATCACAGTCATTTTAAATACATTTCTATTTTCTACTGGTTTTCTTTTTCCCTGGTAGTCACTAGTAGACTGGCCAGGCCAAAGCATTGACTCTGAAGCCTAATCCTACTCAGACTTTTTCTGACAAGAAACGTTGGTGGATCCTTGTTGATAACCAGCTGGAGGTCAGGTGCTGCACACAGCTCATGCCCCAGTCAACTTAGCAGAAAAAAGAGCATGAGTAGGCACTTAACTGTAGCACACGTCCCCCTCAAGTTCAGTGTGTCGCCTCCAGGTGACTATATGTAAAAGGTACAGCTACCTTGTGCTTCTCCTTACTAAAGATTTGTCAAGCGTGCTGTTGATGTGTAGAGCACAATTCCTCCCCACTACTCATATGAAGTGGTGGCACCTACTCCCTGCCTTGGGGCTGGGTGATGGATACAATCCACTGTTCATCAAAAGGACATCTGTCTTTGACACAAGAAACTGGAGGAGCAGGCTATTCTAACCAGTCACTTGACAGTGGAAAAAGCTTATGTCTTCCCATGGTGCCTTGCTGCCCCCATGCTTTCACAGTCCCTTCAGGCCTTGCATCCCAGCCTCCACGGCTGAGACAAGAACCAAGGCTGCCTGGGACACTCTCCTGGCCTGCAGCCAGCCATGACATCTGTGCTCACACACTAAAATGCATCAGCCAGAAAAGAAGGGGAAAAGTTAGAGGTGGACCTGAGTAATGCTGATCAGATGTCCCTGCTTTGTTTGTTGCTCTCAGTCCGGGGCAGAAAAGTTCTGCACCTATGGTGGCAGTTTCTGTGTGTCTTTCCTTCTTTCCTCTTCTTTTCTTTTCTCTCCTTTCCCACGACTCCTCACTCCTGCTTCAACCCCAACAGCACTACGTTTACTGCTGAAGAGTGCTGTCATTTACTAAGCCTAATTACACAGCAGCAAACTGAAATCCCTCTTGTCTGCTTTGGACAACTTGGACTCATTGTGTAGATCATGCAAGTGGGATTTGGCATGGAGCCAGGAAGAAGAGTAAATTAACATGGTCATTTAAGGTCATGGTCATAAAAAGCCATAGCTCTTCTGCTGCAGATTTGTCAAGGCTTTGGCTCTTTTGTACAGGTTTCAGTGGAGCAAAAAAATACAACCTATTTTTAGTGAGTCAGGCAATGAGTGGTAAGTTGCAGTGGAAAGCTATAGGCAGTTTTCAGCTGAGCTGAACAGTTTATGACTTTGGGATGACGTCTCAGCCCTAGCTGTTTGTTCTGACAGGGAAACCAGGGAACTGAGGAGAGGAGAGGGTCATAGACATTTTATTCTTATTTATCTCTGAATAGAAGAGACAGACACAGGCATGGATGATACATGAGGGTTTTCAACAAACCGCTGTTGCAGATAAAATGGCCATACTGGGGAGAGCACATGCGAGAAAGACAGAGCTGAGATTACGTTTCCATTTGCATTGCAAATGAACAACCTAAATACCATTTATGTTTTTCCCTTATGTCTGATAAATATGTGTATTACTCTGTGAAAGTTAAATAGCTGAAAATGTGACCATGCCTTCTCTTGGACCACCTTTCAAAATCTGTTATTTCCCATCTTTTCCTCTGCATTACTGAGACAAGTATGCTTAATGAGTGAAGCTACAGTGATGTGGCTCTTAACATCTGAATGCCTCCTGAGCATCCTGGTTATTGTATAGTCCAGGTTGATGCCCATACAGCCACAGGCTCCTCACTAGTGATGGGCGGTCTGGACAGGCTTCAGCTAGTGTGGGCATCTCCTTGTTGCAAGGTGGTCATATTTGGTAGGTATATCATCACTGCCCACCTGAACCTTCATATGAGAATTGCCTCTTGGGACTCAGTGGAAATGCAAGCAGCCTGTTTGGTGATATTCTTAGGTAGACTGATATGACGGGGAAGGAAGAAACAGAGATTGCAGCAGTCCAAACCACACTGGGAAGAGGCTGGAGGGGAAAGCTGTCTGAACCACAAAATGTAGGTTACTGTGAAGCAGAGATGTTTCACCTAGGCATGAACCTGAACAAAGCCACAGTTCAGGACACTCCACACGTGCAAGAAGTTCAGCGTCAGATCTCTCTTCCACAGATAGCTTTCACATTTCAGTAATGCTCTAAACCAAAACTTTGGATCCAAACACCCATTCAGACTTAAAAGTATTTGGGTTTGGGTCAAGACTGTATTCCAGCNGATGAACACTCCTGATGTTTGGAAGCCTTCATTTCCAGCTCCTAGATTTAGCCTGCTGGCCCAGACATAATGTTGACATGTACTTACATGAAGTTCACTGAACAATGCTACTTAATAAAAGTCCCATAAAGGTACAATCTTGTGCTCGCAGGAGATTTTATTTATGGAGTCATGGAAAGCTCTGTGTGTATGTGTATGTACTCTGTAAAAAGTCCATTAGCCAAGGTGTAAGTGAAATGAATCTGACCTCTGTGTCATTAAAACACTGTCTGCAAAGGTGCCGCTTCAGAGCATTCCTGACCTCGCCCCAAACCCTCAGTGAGAACTGAAAGTGAGAACAGGGTTAGAGGATGACTTTTTTTAAGTGAATCAAGCAGTGTTTTGTCTGAGGAGAATAAGGATAAAAAAGTAGAGGAAAAAAAAGTAACCCAGGCCCATGATAAATCTTGGTCTTATTCCAAGTTTTACTGAATGGTCTAGCCAAAAAGTAAGAAACAGTATCTGAAATGTTTGTGAGGGAAGGCGGCTGTGCCAGCACTCGTCCAGCAACATCTGAGAGAAGAGAGAATTTTACATGTGATTGCCTTAGACTTGTTGTCATTATCAATTAAGCTTAGAAAGCTCATTTGGTATGCTTGGCCATCCTGCACACTTGCCAAAAAGGCAAGACTTCTCTGCAGCTGCAGCCCTGAAGATCTCTGAAATATTGTGAGAAGGAGGAGAAGGGAGCGAATTTAGCCATCAAGGTGATACTGGATGTGCTATACTTTTCCTTGAGAAAAGCCACTTTGGATGGGGGCCCAGAGCTGGCACTCGGTGCACATCATAGCATGTCACTTGTCACTTGTCAATCCTCACGCCTCCCGTGAGTACAATGCAGTTTGGTAATGAACTGATTTTGCTGCATCCTCATCTCTAGCCGAGGGCACACTGCTCCCAGCACTGAAGATGTGCAAAACAGCCCTGTTGTGAGTGGCTTATGTCTCATTTACATGCTAAGAGGTTTGACATAGTGGATAACTATGTCACCGAGGAAGAAGCGGCAGCTTCAAACATTTATTTTGCTCTGCGGATTTGTTAGTGTGAGCATTCCTGTGCTTTAAGGTTCATAGACAGCTCATGTACAGCTGCACTATGCACTCAGGGTGAGACACAAGCCACATGCTCACAAGCATCTCTTTGCTTCAGATTCTGCTTGAGACTGCTGTTCTCCCTCTCCTGCTGTGCTTCAGTACTCAGCACGCTCATTTAGCAAAGATGCTCACGAGGAGTCCAGAGCACTTTCTACTGCCACTTCCAGTCCAGAAGATGGTAAGGGATGCTCGTTTAATATCTTTTACCCACAGGTAATATTTGACCTTACTGTTGGATATAATAAATATTGCTTGTTGCATAAGAATGTTGAGAGATAAGCTCCTCAGTAGCTTTCCCAGTATAGCTAACCCTGTTATACAGTAATCGACACCAGACACTGTGAAATTAAATTAAGAACAGCTTCTACCATATTCACAAATGCCATCCTGTAAGGGTTAATTCATACCTTACATTACTTGAGACCTTCAGCTTGGTCCCTTGTATGTCACCTGTGTTAGGTCCAAGAACAGCCCAGCAGAGATGGTATGAATACTTCAAGAAGAGTTTAACTATGTGACTGAGCTCTTGAGTTGCTAGGTTCTGGATTAACCTCACTCAGACTAAAAAAGGAAGACAATCCTATTTGAGGGTAAAAGAAATAAAGTTCTCTCCCAAATTCTCCTGTAGGTGGGCCCACCAGGACTGACTCAGCCACAGCAAGAGGGAAGCAGGAAGGTGAGAGGGATCTTGTGGTGACCCAGCTGCCTCCTGAGACATGTTGTGGATATGCTTCATGAGGAGAGGCAATTAAAAGCATCATAGAAATCCATCCCCAAGTATGCTGAGGGGACTTTTTCTGACGTTGCCTGGGGAGGGTTACGACTGTGCTGGCAGAAACTGTTCTGCAGAAGCAAATAGGGCATGCACCTGCACTGGACGGTAAGAGACCGACCTTATGTCCTCTGTCATACCTTATGATCTGTCACAGGGACAGATCCTGTCCTTAGTATGTCCCTCAACATGAAGGTTAGCAGTAACAAAATACTTCTGCGTAGGGAATTTTCAGGCCCATCCTTTGGGACCTTGCTGGGGACAGAGGGGAGGGCAAGCTCTGCAGGCTTCTTTTACATGCTTTCACTATGCCACTGAAATGAGCAGGGATATTTGGCCCAGAAGATCTGAAGCTAAGGAGTTATTCAGGATGCTGTGACTACAGCACACTTTGCAGGGGGAAGGTGTCCATTGCAGAGAGCCACCACCAGCAGCTCCTGGCAAGCCATGAGCACCAGCCTCTCTTCCCTTGTGCACCGTGTCTGGCTCCCCTCGGAGCTGTGCACCCCACAGGGCATCTAGCAGTGGGGTGACATCCTTCCAGGAAACATCCCTGCAAAGATTCCCCTTCCCAAAAGATGTGGTGAGAATAATCAAACAGTGCCGGAGACTGAAGCTATAGGAAATTCAGTCTCAGTTCCAGACCTTCCTAGGGAAGTGATACCCACTCCTCACAACACTTTTGTCCCTCTCTGATTTCACATTTTTTTTGCTGTTAATTATATGCCCTTGTGAGGCCCATGGGAATAATAAAAAAGCAGAGGGTAAGTGGCAGGGATACCCCCTGAATTAATTTTGAACTTTATTAATGAAAGTCTGATCTTTCATCCATTAAAACGTCTGTTCCATTCATACACAGCCAGCATTTTCAGGGGCTGATCCAGAGGAATATGTTCAGGTCAGCCTCAGAGTGAGCCTGAGTTGTGAACTCCAGAAACCCTATACCAGATGCATAGGTCTTAATGTAAAAAATATGTGATATGTTATCAGCAGGCAGCCTCCTCTTTGCTTTTTCCAGGCAACTGGGCAGCCAGAGTAGAGATAAATTCTGTGTAGATAAATGTCAGTCATGTTTTATAAACAGATACATTGATTCAGCAATACAAAGGGTAATGCTTTTGAATGTGAATTTTCAAGCATAGGTCTCATAACAGGATTTGGTACTTAAACACTTAAGCACTAAATCCTTAGAAACAACATTTGTGTTGCAAAGTGAAAGGAAGTGAAGCCATTTAAAAATGACAATAATAATAATAATAATCATCATCATCCAGTCATCTTTCCTTCAGATGGACTGTACAGAAGGTTGTACAGAGGCTAACCTCCTAATCTGAGCAGAAGTTTGGAAGAATTGAGACTAGCTTGCATTCAGCAGAGCAACTCCGTAGCAGAGTTGAGACCAGAATCCGTGCTGTCAGAGTCGGTCCTGTGGTTTGATGACCAGACTAATGATCCCCTTCACATGTGCCTGAAAAAGATCTCAAGCAGATAAATTTCCAGAGCAATTTGGAGGTTAAGGAATTCATCATTAGAAGTTACCTTCCAGAGCTCTCCTGATAATGAGCTAACCTGCATTGGGAACACATCACTTTAAAGATGATCCTATCCAGTGCTGGAAACCAAAGCACATGCAACTTCCCTGCCGTAACTGGTTTGACAGTGTAACGTGTCATTCATGATTTTAGAGTTTTGGCAATGTTTTTCTCATTAAGGGAGACAGTAACTACCATAAAATATCCAAAATCCAATATATTTAAATGTGAAATAAAGAAAGTTTCTCTCTGAGCTGCTAGAGAAGTGTGCATGTGATGAACATCTGTGCATAAAGAGAATAAGAAAGGGAATTAACCTGAGAAAAACCAAGCTGTGCTTGCCTGGAGGCATAATGTCCTACCTGAGTGGTTAGCACAGGAACCAAGGGGCCTATATTTCTGGATTGTGACCCTCTCTGACACTAATGCATCATGTGCAATGGGAAGACCAAATTTTAAAAGGTAAAAACTTCATATCAAAAGTATGGGTTTTGCATTCATTTTTGAGCACCTTTATTCAGAATCTAGTTTCCAAAGATGATGAATACGATTATTTCCTTTAACTCAGATCAGAGATGCAGGTAGCAGAGCCTAATCTCTAGCATCTCTGTACTTCAGCTTACCTTCCTTTAGGGGCGATGCAGGAGTACTATCATAGTTCATGCAGAGAGGTGCTCTGTCTCTTTCAAACAGGACGCTTTCAGATTTCTGGAGGAAAAAAGTCATGTTCTCCCTGCACAAGAAATGGATCATTGCATTAAAATTTAGTACTAATGTTACACTGCATAACGTTTCCCAGTTGTCTTAGATTTTCCTTCTTATTTCCATTCCTTGGCTTTGAAATCTTTGACATCGACAAAACCCCAGGTACACTGACAATCTTACTTTCTTTTTTTGAAAGTTTTTATTTCATGCCATGCTTACATTATTGCTAACACTTTATTTGTGGAGGTTAAAGGAAATGACCATGCTCCTCTCAATTGCAGCATGCAACACGATAGGTGTATGTGATATGCTTATTTGTATTGCCCCTTGGCTTGATAATAGTTCGACCACTTTTTTAGAAGCACGATTTTTCACAGCCATGTTGAAATTTCAATGGACAGGAGCCATTTTTCAGTCTCTCAAATCTCTAAACAGCTAAAAGATGAGGATCAGAAACAGCTTGGAACAGAAGCTGAAGTAAAACAGTAAGAAACCCAGACTTAAATATCTGAAGAAATGAATCTGTGCTTTTTTAGCTAAAAAGAAATGTTCTAGTTCAGAATTTCCCCCAAACCACTAAAGCTTAGAATAACATACTTACCCTCTTTTTGTTCTTACTGTATAATACACTAGCGAGAGGTCTGTGCTGTCTTTGCCATGCTTTTTCTCTCTCTGAAGAGAGAATGGGCTGCAGTGTTTAACAGAGTCTCTGAGTGCTGCAGCTACTGAGTCTTGGTTTTTGTTTAAATCGGTCTGTACTTGTTTATCTCCTTGGAGCTTTCCACTGGGAGAAAGTTACAGACAGTCGGCATGTTCATACGTATGCCAATTAGGACCCTCAAGCCCACACTTTCTCCTTTCCCTTGCTTTTTTATTCGAACAGATTTTTCTGCCTGGAAGCTTCCCCATGGGCTTGGGAAGCAGATTACACTTTTCTCCATGGGATGCATCCAGTTGGCTGCAGGAGATCTGGATCCTATCTTTATTTCTGCTACTAACCTACTTTGGGCAAGCTGCTTCCTTTCTCTGTGCCTTTGTGCCCTTGCTCAACAGCTGAGATTAGAAACAGTTCAGGGCAGAGCATGCCTGTAAAAATTACAATGAGTTTGTGCAATACTTTCAGCACAGTGGGGTCGCTCAGTCAGTGATGTCCTTAAACTGTTGCTAAAGGACAAATGAGAGTAAGATCCCTACAGCTGCTTTTGATCCACATCTCTCAATGACTCTTACATCTCATCCCGTATCATCCTTTAATCCCTTTATCATCTCATTTTGTTCTTTCCTTTTGTCCACACCAGCTTACGGAGGGTTTTATATGCTTTCCTTCCCCGCAGCTCTGAATCCCTCAGAATACCTGAACTAATGTTGACACATTTTCACACTAAATAGCTTCCCTAAAAAATGCAGTGTCACTGTATTGGGAGCTCAGATAAGCACTGGCCTATACCAAGACTATGGCAGTGAAGGGGATTAATTCTTGGCTTTTTTAAAATTTTATAGAGTGAGCTTTCCCATGGGCTGCATGGGAAGGATCACTGTTTGCGGTAGGGAGTACCGCATGGCTGTGGAACACCCTGAGACCTTATCAGTGGTATTTACCACCCTATTTTGCATGGGAAACAGGGGTTCACCAAGGAGCAGATGGGGCACAACCAGTCTCATCACTTGTAACAGCCAGCAGAGCCCATCTCTTTGCACATGCGTAGTTACAAGTCAGCTTTTGAACCCCTGCTAAAAGTTGTGTTAGTGATGTCTTCCTCAGACAAATAGCAAGGTCAGGTCACAACCAGAAAGTACATGAGGCCAGGAGGAAGCAAAGGATACAGACTGCCAGCCTATTTCTTGTCCTCAGCTCCTCACCTGTGTCCTGGTGATGCATGTGTTTGAAGGAGTATATCCCTGACCTTTGCATGTGGTGCTTTGGTGGTCACTTAGAACTGATCCTGTTTTCACGGTCTCATCCATTTTAGGAGACCTAAGACAGAACTTCCTGGGATGATCAGGCAAGCCAATTTTAAAATAAAGGCACAAAAATATACGCAGCAAAAGGAATCAAAGGTCTTGAATCAAAATACTGAAAGTTATTGGTATTGGACTTTGGATCAGGACCCAGGGTCTATTTTTTAATGTGTATAATAATGTTCCTGCACATACAGTTAATGCACTCAATTGTTCTTCGTATCTAGAGCTGTTCTGCAAATAACTCAGGGCCTCCTGACAGACAACATGAGTAAAAATTAGCACAAGATTATTGGAGGCACCAAATCACGCCATGGGCTTGTTGTTTGGATAATAAAGTTCAGAGATACAGAGGATAATCTCATCAGAGAGACAGGGTGACCAACTCTCAGTTATCATCCCTCTGTACACTTCCTTTTTAGCTAATTAAACCTTAATTCTTCACAGGAAGCAGTTTCTGCAAATTTTGCAATAGCTTGGCTTCATATTATTTAACATATCTCTCTCGTTTTTATCTGGAGAAACAGGAAAAGTAAAGTTCCAACATGTAGACCTAAAGCATTGCTTTATCTTTCCATTAGTGTATTAGCAGTTCTCATCTGACATAGTACGTGCTCCATTCTCCAAGAATAAAGATATATTTTTTTAAACAACTACTCTAGGATAAAAAATGTGGATGAGCTTGGAAGCTGGGGAGTTTTACTATACATGCTATTTCCTCTCTTTAGTACGATAGGGAAAGCACTCTGACTCTTTAGATTTTACTTTCACATCATTATTCACTGCCTTCTTTGTTTGAATAACATTATTTCAGTGTTCCCAACTTCAGGCCTTCATAAACCTTCACATTCCTTAAAATACCAATAAAGCCGGTGTCTTTTTGTCATCTGGTGGCCCCGTCTATTGGACTTTTATTTGCAACTTTTCTTCACAACCGCAAAAGGTAGAAACTATTTCTTCTGAAGGAATGAAACATGACAGCTTCCTGTAATCGTATAACTTCAGGAGCTAGGGTTTTAACAAAAAGTGATCTCTCTCCTAATAAAATCACAAGTGTTGGCAATTCTGTTCCTGCCTTTGACCACTTAATTTTTGTAGCAGGGTCTCACAGCAGAGTATCAAAGCATGGCTGACTTTTCTTTTCAGAAAAAAAAATTTACATTCACAGTCAGCATTAAAATTTATGGAAGAATCAGTCCCTGCCACTCACCAGTCTCCTGCGAACCCCAGTTCAGCAATACATTTGCAAATGCTTGTGTTGATGTGAAGAATCCATTTATAACAATTCACGAATCCCGTTGGAAATTATGAACTTGGTGCATATGTGAATGTGAGTCAGGAACTCCTTTTTATCACTTTTTTCTTTGTTACTCAATTTTATCTGTGTTTGTGGTAAAATTCCCCACACTAGTGGCACGGAATAACAAATGTAACAAGATTCACTGATTCGCATGCTTTGCTGTCATAATTAATTTGCTTTCAAAAAGAAGGGATTTCACCCAAGTGGAGAGAAGATTACTTGTCAATGGTACACCTGATACTTGTCCCTGAGCAGCACCAGGGGCTGATTTGAGACTGATGACAAAAGGGGGAGGTTTATGCAGAGCAGTTCCTTGCTCAGGGTGAGCAGTGCCAGGGTAGGAGCTCCCTGGGGCACAGCTGCTTTCCTGACCCTGATGTCCCATGCAGACGGGCCCCCAGTGAAAGAATAAGTGACAGAGAAAAGGATTTGTATTCAGCTTGTTCACTTGTTGGCTTTTAATCTCTCTTGTACTTTGCCTTTTAAGAGCTATATTGTATTTAGGAATTGTTCAAAGCCTGGAGGTGAGTATATTATACACCATACCTATGGGTTGAAGAGGGAAGGATCTGCTTGGCTTCTGGGAGAGGATTTGTGTTAGCTGTGAGTGTCTGCAAAAAGTCAAAATGGAGCTCCAAAGACCGGCTGTTGGATGGTGGTCCCAGATCTCAGGAATAAGGACAAGATCGAGATCTGAGCTGCAGTGTCTTGATTTGCCATGAGCTCTTCCAGAGGTTTCTGGATCTCATTGAGTCTAGAGGTGGACCCTTCACACAGTGTGGCAGCTTATCCAGTCAACAGGGTAGCACAACTAAATCTGGGGTTCAAAGAGAGACACATTTAACTGAAATCACGGATGATCTCCCCATGTCTTCAAAGGGGTTATTAACTGAACTGAACAGTGAATCCATGTTCACCTAAGCTGTCTCCTATTTGTGGCTAATGGCTTAAGCTCCAGTTCCATGCTGTTGGTAGAAGAGAGTTTTAATCAAACAGCAGATGCAGAAAGCACTTTTCTGATATGACATGTGTGTGATAAAAGGGAAAGAGGCAATTTTCACAAAGCAGTTTGCTCAAAAAACATCAAAACCATCAAGAACCACAATGAAAATTTACCTGTGACAAACAAAAGGAAAACAGAATATCATCTAATGCCTTACTTGACCATTCTGCATGACCTGAAGGTTGGGAATTTCTTTAGATAGTCATTAAGAAGAAGCTGATAAACTATGTCTTTGAAAATGTCAATATGATAAAGACATAGACGTGGCCTACTAGTTGTTTTATTGCTACTTTATAATAAAAATACTCAAGTGGTTTGAATGTTTCATGTAAAATACAGGCCTGGTTCAGACAGTTCAAACGGCATGCATGACATAATGATAAATTGAAGGACAGCATGGGGAAGTACATGTGCAATGACTCATTTGAGCCTCATCCAAATTGTACAAAAAAAAAAAAATCAGGAGGAACTTGATCATGCTTTTTCATGTGTGTACACCAATGGATTGGTTAAACTCATCCATAAAAGTTCAGATCTTTCTAATAATAATTATATTTTCAAAGTCTTGTGCAAAGGGGACTCTTTAGATCATGTTCGACTACCAGTTGGTTTCCTCTATGGTCTTTCAACTCTCCTTGTGATTCTCTACCAGTAAATTAAATTTATCTTCCTTGAGGGTCCTGTCCTGGAAGCTGTTCTGGAAGGATATGACTATGAATCTTATTCAGCCACTGGAACAAGATTAGATTAATCATAAAACAAGTTTATTATGGGATGACTGTTATCTTTCTTAATAAACACAGGTTATAAACACAGTTTTGGCTCCATTCTATTATTGAATAGAAAAAAATCATGTATTGGTCTGAAAATTAGTAGACTAAAAATGCAGTCAAGATGAGTGTGCTTTCTTAGGAATTATAAAAGGAAGTAGACAAAATATTCTTACGTAATAGGCTAAAAATAAAGCTGCTCGGAATGTTCACATTTTTTACTGAAAGATCAAAATTAGATATGATACCAGACAAAACTAGCTTTCAGAAGAAATGCTGAAAAAATATTTTTGTCAAATTTCAGTTGGAAATAATTTGACATCCTAGTGAAAGAACAAAAAAAATTAACCACATTTTATTGTTTGCTCAGAGGTTATTGTAGGGTATTGATTTTCCTTGTGTTTGCTTTGATTTTTAGTTATCTATAATATATTTTATATACTAATTAAAAAAAAGATTTTTTTGTAGCAATCTTTGTTTTGGTGGAAAAGACAATTTCTCATAAAAAGGTAAGAAGAAGATGTTTCTGGCCTCAGTCATTAAATTGAAACTTATTATAGTTTTTATCCTGGAGCTATAACGCTCTGCCACCAGGAGAACCTGAGGACTTGTATGAGAAATGAAAACTTTACTTTACATTTTCTCAATTTAAATCTAAGGTTAAAAAAATATTGTTTTGCTTAGAACTTGTTGATGTTCCTGAGTGGCAGCAAGACTCAAACTACTTGCATATGCCAACAATCTTAACACTTCCAGACTAAATTATATCTGTCTATTATTATGCTGCTATTTGACATGAGAGAACCAAGATTTGTTTCTGGATACATGTTAACATATATTTTATCGTGAAGATAATTTTGTCTGAAAATAATAATAACTTTCTTATAATAATGAGAATCCCATTTCATTGCTGTTGCTGAAAACAGTCCCGGTATCTCTGGGACTGAGATCTCTCCAATCATAAAATTACTTTAGGGTTACCAAACTGCTGCCTCATATTCAGCCAAATTTAATATACACATTATTTATCAAAAATGCATGTCCGTCATGTTCCTGTCCCAGAATTGGATAATTCACTCTATGTCTCAGAAAAGCATTTAGTATTTTACTATATCGGTATAATTATTATGGATTCACATGCAAATTGAGATTTTAAAAAGTCTCCCCCACAGAAAAAAATTATAACAATATCTCATGTTAGATCTGCCTAATTTCTCATAACTTTTAGACTACATCTTATTCCAGCACTCCTCTTTAGCTCTTAATCCAGATCAGGACCGATACAGATAAGACCTAGTATCATTGAAAAGGGCTGTTTGTCTAATGTCTCTGGCATACCTGGAAGCAGAAATTACCATTAAACATGTAAAAGGCTGTTTCCAGCGCCCTTCTTCTTCACTATTTAAATCTAAAAGCTGACGTTACACCAGAAAAAAATCTGACAAGTGTCTAACCCATCAGGCAGTTCATCACGCTGAGCAAAGTTTTTTCCACTGGCACTGGAAGCTGGCGATGAGCTCTCACACAGCCATACATTTGCATGCTATAACACACAGCAGAACCTGTCAAAGGGAAGTCATGAGTGCGATTATTTTTTTTAATAAATACCCCTGATTTTTAATGTATCTCTATTATGGCATGATCATGAGGTGTGGACTAATAAGAGCTCTCAATTCTTGTGTGCCTGTTAGTTTATGATTCTAAAATTAACATATGGAGAGTAGCACTAGATCTAGTGCTGTTTTAACAGTGTTCTTGCCTATGACCTTAAACATTATGATCCATACCAAAAAACCTTAATAAATGAAAAAGGCTGAGGTACTAGAAAAGTGGAATGCCATTTCCAGTGCATTTAAAGAATGTAAATAGGAAAATAAGAATAAACCAGAAGATTGAGCCTCTTTTTCTCTTGGACTACTGAAAGTTTATTCAGCTGTTTCTGATGTCTTTACACTAATTTTTCCTTCAACCATCTGTTCTAACTTTTTTTCCTTTTATGAAAATAGACTTCTCCTGCATGCTATACTTTGGTGAAATACTTATTTTAACATCTTGTTGATTTCACTCAAAGAGAATGCAGGCTCTACAACTACAAGAAATAAGTGTATCAACATATTCCTCCTTGGCATACCGCTATTCAAAGGCTTTGGTTTTGTAAGACTGTTTTCTTTACCCCTTCAGAGCTGAAAATATTACTCCTCCACAAGCACCATTTAAGACCCAA
Organism: Ibidorhyncha struthersii; assembly: GCA_013398815.1. Lineage (NCBI taxonomy): Eukaryota > Metazoa > Chordata > Aves > Charadriiformes > Charadriidae > Ibidorhyncha > Ibidorhyncha struthersii. The sequence goes on from VZSZ01009894.1 coordinate 13,833, forward strand.
GTGTCAATGAACCAGGCAGCGAAATGACAGTTACTTAAACAGCACATGATTCGAGACAGTTTTAGGAAATTCCTAACACTTTGCGTCCTATTTCTTTCCTGGATACAAAGGGACAGATTGTGCCTGACCTTGGGGGATGCATGAGAGGAGAGGTGGGAGGAGGGGGAGGCCAACAGGCACATGGTGCTTTCCCTTTTGCTTTTCCTTGTCTTCCAAGCACACTATTTCCTTGCTGAGAGGTTGGGTACAGTCTCTTTTCTTCAGCTGTGAACACAAAAACTGTTGGGTTTAAAGTGACTAAAAGTAGTGCAAGTTTTGCCACTGAGTGCAACAGGGTCCTATTGTATCCTAAGCACAGAGCTGGTAAAAAGATGAGGAAAAAACTCACTGATGTACCTATCCTGTCACACTTCCTTTTGATACATCCTGGCTATCTCTGCCGTTAGCTCTCCGTGAATTGTCTTCATCAGAAGCTTGGACTGCAGATTGCAGCCTATGGGCACTTGCACAGTCTGGGTAAAACCCTTTTAACACGAGGAATAAAGAGAAACTGTCTCTGTGGGCTGGTGGCTAGGATATTCAGAATATCTACCTAATGCGAAGGAAGAACATCTAAGATCTGCTACATGTGCCTTAGTTTTGGGGAGAAATGGTTAAATCCAAAGGGTATCCTTTACCTCTCTTTCATTTTTCAGCTATCACAAAGTTTCCCATTCATTTTCACTCCAACAAACCCCCAAACATACAGGAATGTTTTTGTAAGATAGAACGGTTTTCTCTCCAGTGCTAAAGGACGGTTTGGCTAGACACAGATGTAAAGAAAAAAGTCTTGCCTGCTATTAGTCACTTGCAGTCAATACCTTTGTCTTCCTCGGTGCTCTATTTTACTTTAGTGATTAGGAGGGCAGGACAATTTGCAACAGGTGTTTAACTCTGTGTTTGCAATGTCATCTTGCTGCAATTTGAGTCCTAAAGTCACAGATTGCAGTATTTTCTGTATGTAATACAGGCCAGTCTTCTGTTGTTCCTTTACTCATTGCAGCTCAGTCAGGGTCTAATGGAGACTGGGTCACCAATACTAAGGATGTGTTACCCTAAGCTGGAGTGTCTGCCATTAGTTGCTCTGGTTTTGCTTCAGAAACCAGATGGATTTCTCTTTTCCTATCCAGGCTACTGTTGAGACAAATAATTGTCCTTCACTTATGTTGAGGCAGGTGAAAAGCAACGTGTGGCTGCAAAATTTTATACAAGAAGCCAGGCACAACTCCATTTCCTACTACATTGTGTAAGCTTCTACTGCGAGCGCTACATAAGGTTGAAGTTTATATAAAACTGCAACTAACACAAAACCCCTATCACTTGTTAAACTTTTGGAGTTGCCTTCTAGGCAGCTGCTTTATGTTTTCTTTGCAGGGTTTGTTCTTTTTTCTGCCTAGCAGCTTTTTCCATTCAGTTAAAGGCCATCCACCTGATTTTCTGGATGGCATGTAGTGCCAGACAAATGGCACGTTAAAGGCAGCTCAGCAGAGTAGCACATGTATAATGAATGCACAAAAATAAGAGAACCCCACTTTTTGGCATATGATATGAGGGCTTTGTCATCCTCCATGCCTGCCTGTAGGAATCTGAAGGATGCTGGCTTTGTTCTTTCACACCTGATGGACAGTGGCTTGTGTCCCCCAGCCTGAGGTGAGGTGTTGGCACCGCAGCAGCTGCAACATCTGTCATGGGGACATCAGAGTGAGGCACATCCATGGTGGTCCTTCTCCAAGAGGAGACTGTCAGCTGTGGAATTCCCACTTCTTTTCCCATGCTAGGAGATCCGTGGTAATGCAAGGCCAAGTTCAGAGGTGCTTTGCTTTGGAGGAGTGAGGTATAGATTTATTTAAGGAATGATTTTTTGGTGAGGGATGGATATTCTGGCAGTTCAGCATGAGCAAGATTGCTAAGTTCAGAGACAGAGCTTGCTTCTGGTTCTGCCTGTCTGTGGTGATTTGAGTCTTAAAAAGAATCTAAGTCCTGAGATAATGGGGATTTATGTTCTCCAGTGCTCAGACAAACACAGGTAGTGTGGATTTAACAGTTAGTAAGTAGATTGGTTCCTACCCAAGATAGTTTCTTTTTCTGTGGGAACACTAAGCAGATAGCATGAAAATGGTCAGGTCTCCTCTGATTGGTTGTAAGCCAGTCCAAAATACATGCAGATAAGTCTTTGATGATTTAATGTATGGGAATGGACTTTAAAGCTTTAGAATTTGCTATGAATTCACTCTGCCTTGAAGGTCCAGTAATGAAAGGGGAATATGCTTTGATTTAAAGAGCGGCTTTAAAACATTCAGCTTTGTATTTAGATGCAATTAGGTCCACAGCATGCTGCCCATCTAGCTTTCCCTGTAATTATTATCTTAAACACAGGACTCTCTGGCCTTTTGTTCAAGCGTTGCTGCTTGATACGATTTCCAGGATGCTGCAGGTGTGCACCCTCCTCAGCAGCAGCTGATAACTACATACATTTACTCTGCTACATCACCCTGTTTCCAAAAGAGTTTTTCTTCTTCCCTTTTAGGTAATTTTCAGTTTGGTTTCTCTTACGGAAAATGAAGCCAAACATTTCCAGTCCTGGTCATGTACACATTGGAGGCCTTCATGTTCCTGCTAATCCACTGAAGTGCCTAAGTAAGGATCTGAATTAAATGCCTTTTTTTTCCACACAAGCTTGATAATGTTGGCCTAATTGCTTATCTAAAACAAATAGCTCTAAGATACTGACCCCCCTACCCCAAGACATAGCAGTCTTATCAGTCTCCCTGAAGTAACACTCCAGTCATCACACTTTTAGCTGAGAGATTAATAACGAATGAGTGTTCTGGAAAAAAAAAAGTGATTGTTCACACTCCAGCCTGGCCTTACTTATGACTGTAAGTACAATGCTTGACAACTCTTAAGTGGCTGAAAGCCCAGATAAGTTTTAATCTAAAGCATTATTAATTGGGACAGTTCTTTCTAATGTATACAATGAAGAATAATAGTGAATTACAGCTTTGAGCGCAGTTATTTCAGGTGGCTGGGGTGCTGATGTTGCTGAGTGGTAATACCTGGAGGACTGCAGTGAACTTCAAGGCAGATCGTCATAGAGAAGTAGGAAAGGAGAAGCTGAAGAAAAGAAGGAGAGAATGGATACGATGGTGCCAGAGATTTCAAGGAAAGAAGAGGCCGTTGCCTTCTGGTACACCACAGAATTTCATACGACTGTTTTGTACACATTTGGCTCCATGCAGCTCTTATCAAGTCACCCAGACTTACTCACAGCTGTTTCAGTGAAAGAACTCCTTTCATTTATCTCCACCTCACAGAAACAGAGCCTTCTTGGCTACGTCTGTATGAGGCAGCACAGGGCTGTGTAAGGATTCCTGTGCAAGGAGTCTCCAGACAAACTGGCATATCTATATAGGGCAGCACAGAAATACTGATGTGGGCCTGGAAGCTGTGTTCCTGTGTCAGAACGCCATTGCCACCCTTCAGCAATATGGTCTGGCTACTCTTTGTCCATCCTGTTTCCAGATCTCTTTATAGCACTGCCTTGTAGCATGCACATGAACCTCTGCATTCCTACTACAGCCCTCAAATTGTGTGCCAATTGTTTCTTACAGCCTTTTCCCAGAAGTGCAAACAGTACAGCCTGGCTTCCCACTGATCAGCAGACCCAGCATGTTGTGGGATCTGGCTTACTGTTAGGAATAATGTGCTGAAACGTCAGCATTCGTATGACATTGGGCTAGATTCACATTTTCATAAAGTCTGAGTAAGTCTATTGACGTTGGTAGAATCCTTTAAACAGCAAAATCAGACCATAGGCCATTCCTTAGCTGTTCTTAAAACAATGAACATTGTTCCATGCTCATAATACTACATCAGCGTCAGTGAGTGAGCATGGGATACAGCTCATATGATCCAAACAGCCTTTTTACTACCTATCTCATCTGTTAACAAAAGCTTTGGTCTTCTCATTCCCCCCCACCAGCCACCATGCTTATTATTTTGTTCCATAATTTCCGTACCATAGATTGTAATTGTATATTGAAGGGTTGATATTCTGGGCTGAGGTAGCCTCCAACCAGTACACTATGCTGAACAGGCTTGCTCTTCCCAGGAGCTTGGCTCCAGTGTCCAGTCTTGAGACTCCTCTGTCTTTTCATCTGGCTCCCTCATTTGCTCATATTGCTCCCACAAAGCTCATATTGGTGTCAGGGTCCTGGGCAGAAGTGTGGCTCCAAAGTCTCTTTCCTGGAATTCTGTTCCTTTAAAATAAATAAGCAAATCGATCACCAGATTCTGGTACCAGTTGTGGGATTATTTCCCTTCACAAAACCAAGATCTGTTTGAAATTCCCAGGACACTGCAGATATATCTGTTTGGAATTTTTTGAACTGAACTCAAGAGTACAAGCCACACCAGGCTTACATGTCCAACAGCTTTTAAGAGGGACAGTATAAAGGCTTTTTTGGACCAAATGTTTCCTCATTTCATTTGTAACTAACATTAGTACTGTCTGGGAGGGGTGCTAACAGATTCAAGCTGGAGAATTACATTCCTGCTACAAGAAAGCACCAGTCAGAGGCTTCTCTCCACATTTTGTGGTTGAGGCTAGCTCTGGCAGAAGTGTCCTCGGCTTCACCATGGGCAAGGTGCCCATCAGGTGGCTTCTGACCTGAGCTGGGAGGAGCAGGAGGGATCCTCTCTCCAGCAGGAAAACATTTAACTTTCTCTGAGATTCTGGTTCCTGGCTTCCAGCTACTGAGTCTGCTGAATTATGCACGGCGGTTTTCTAATGCAGACTGCTGTTCCCCCGGGAGTGGAGCAGAGACTACTCATTTAACACAGGACTTGAGATTCAACTGAAAACCTGGATCCCAGAGGAACAAAGCCAGTACTCTATTCAACACGTCACTCAGCCTCTTCCCACATGCTATATCGTTACAGCATGAGCGCTGCGGCTGCAGTCTTCAATTTCTCAGTAAAACAAGACCCAACCCTGCCGTGTGGTAGAGGAATGTCAATCTATTTTGATGTTAAGAACCAAAAAGTTGCGGATGAAAGAGCATGTCAAGATTTACAGTCCTGCTTTTAATTCATCTCAAGGTGCTGATTACTAGCGGCACTAAATCAAGCTCCGCTGCCTGTCTGGACAGGGAACACCTGGGAAAGGCAACCTTGATCTGCAGGGTGGCTGGGGCAGGGTGGGAGGGCGCCAGCTCACCTGCAGGAAGCCTGCAACCCTGCAGATGGCTCCATGGAAGTTGCTGGTGGGAGAGTGGGGGACTTGATGGACCAGTTATCAGCCGGCTCTGATCCCACAGTGACACAGATACAGTAATGACCTGATAGCATGATCACTGACCTTTGTTTTAAAAACACAGATACTTTATAAATACAAAGCTGCAGACAGCCTGCAAAAGCTGTCTGCATCCCAGAACAATGCTATTGCACAATAACAACCCCATTTTGTTTAAAGCAAACAAACAAAAAATTCTAACCCAGTTACTCAACAGCTCAGGGAGTGCCAAATAGTTCTGGAGAAAAAAAAAATAAAAACAATAAAAAAACCCCAACATTTTAGGCTGGAGCAAAGGGGGCTACCTAGATGTTGCTTGCTTCTGTGGTTACTCTGCATCCCATTTCCGATGTCCTCTATGTCCATGATGACGTGCTGACTGCTCAGTGGGACCACATCACTACAAAAGCAGCATGAGTCAGAGGAGAGAGAGGCTCTGCGTGACATCCGTATTTCTCGGTACCAACCCAGAGCCCATTCTAGTGCTCAGCCTGGGAACTGGCTTCAAACGCTGAGACTGTGTGGTAGCAGTCGTCCCTGTTCTTCTGAAGCCTGTTGAAACATCGTCCTCTGGAGACCTGCGGTGCAGTTATCAGGTCTCACAGTTCCTCCGTGAGCCTCAGCCTTCCTGGGCTGCTGGCCAGAGATGCTGCAGAACTGCGTTACTTGAGTGAGCAACTCCAGGGAACCGAAATCATACACAGTGCTGGTGCTAAGATGAGCTTTTGTAGTGTTGGACACAAAGTGGAAATGTATTTAATAAACTATAGAAATTTTTTCTTCATCTTTGTGGGTCGGTTCTTTCACCCTTAGAAGTCAAAGCAAGGATAGTTATTACCTTTGCTACCTAGAGGAGGCTTCCATCCATAACGTTCATTCAGGCTTTAAATTTGAACGCAATGCTGGGAAGGTGGGGGTCCAGTTCAGGCTGGTGTACCACTTTGATTCTGTGTGGTAAGCAGCGTAAGGCAAACCCAACTGAACCCAACGACTGAACCCAAACTTTCCCAAACTGGAGGGAATCCAGCATCCAGCTTCATCACAAACTATCAATATTGCTGCAGCAACCAATTTTTGGCAAGCCTTGCCTCCTAGTGAGCCTTTGAGAGTGGATGCTGACAATACATACAACGTGACACCACCCTGGTACACATCTTGCCCAAGGAAATTGCTGTGGGCTTAAATTCTCACAGGATGACTTTCTGTATATTTGTAAGCTTTCTCACCTTAGCTAGCTCCAGTCCAAATTTTGAAGCCTCCAAGGTAAAGTTTTTGCACAGAGCCTTTTGAAAGTGATGATGGATGTAGAGAGGACACCTCCCTTTTGATTCAACTACTCTCCAACAGATGTGTCTCCAAAGAAGCAGAATTTCGGAGGTTTTCATTCCCTGCTTTGACCTTTCAAGCCAGCCTTTGGATTTTTCAAAACAGTAAACTGAAAAGAAGACATGAAGGAGACATCTGTTTGTTTGCATAACCCAATATGTCTGAATTAGAAGATACCCTAAATGAAGCTATTACAAAGTGGAAGTGATTTTCCTATCAGTGCCCACTGTGGTAACAGAATTTCCAGGACCTATATAACTATATATGCAAATAAATAATCCAAAAAGGTATCCATTTAACTGTCTATCCTGCTTAAATACACCAGACAATCACATTCTCCAAGAAAGATAGGATTTTGACTTACTTTTAAAATGAAGGTTAGGTTTTATACATTTTTGGATCATTTATTTCTTCTTAGTCTTTTACCAAGTAAGAATTCTGGTGCCAGTTTCTTCCTAGCAGGGACTCTAATCTGGTCTCAAAATGGAAAGCGAAGACATGCCACAGAACACTGGCAACGTTAAAAAAGAAAAATGGTTGGTGCCAATTTGAGCTATGTTGATATATACAATTTGTAAGAATTTCATAGTCTAAATACCCAAAAGAAAAGGCATTTTTGTGGTATTTCTACTGGAAGAAGCTCAACAACAAATAATGTGGCAATATTTCTAGCTGCAATAGTGCAAGGAAGCATTTTTAGTTGGGATGGTAGAAATAACATGACTGAACTCTTTGGCCTAAAAGTCCTTTCTGGCATTCTTTCTGTTGAAAAGCAGTAGGTGGGAATGTTTTAATGGGAAATGTGGGAATTTCTCCATAGTCAGCCTTTAGGAGCATAACCTTCACTAAAAAATAAATGGGTTAAAACTTGGTCTTAGAGATTTCTCTGCCAGCTAGTTCATTAACCTCAGTGCAGGTCACATCTTCCTCTCTCCAAGGAGTAGGTTATGTTTAAACAAGGTTTCTATAAGCTTGAGCATTTCCCATCAAATGCACTCACAGAAGATATGAAAACACTCAAAGAGCCACTGTCAACAACACAAAAACTCTTACAAAAATATTCAAGAAACCATCATCAACAATGTATAAAACCTATATAGAAATATTTAGACCCATTTAAAAATGTTCTCAGTGGCATGTTTGGCCTGAAACAGTCTTCTCCAGGACTGTGTGTATAGTAAATAGCATTGTCTGGCACCATCTTATGTACAACTGGGTATTCGCTGTGAGAGTATACAGATGCTCTTCCGAAAACCTGAGGCCTAGTGTCAGTCCTGTCACATCTCACCTGTTTCTCTGAATTAGTTCATCATGTACTTCCTGTGGAAAAAACATGTACCTCTTTTCCACTCCCTGCCATGTTACCTCCCATATTTTTATGACCTCCTGTCTTTCCTGTGCATTGCTACAGCTCCTTTATACTCTTTGTGTGTATAAACAAGCCATGCCACCCTCTACATACACTAGGGATTTGCCAAGGGACAATCTCTGAGTTGCCTTCTCCTCTCTGAGCCTTGGCTGTGCAGGGCACCATTTACAGTGGCTTCAGCCAGCCTTACTTTCGCAGCCTTCTCCAGAGGGCAGTTGCAGGCAAGGTTCAAGACTCCTTCATAGCTCAAACTAACTTGGGAACTGATTTGGCACTGAGACATACTGAAGTAGGATCCACAATTATGTACATTTGCTCCCTCTCCTGTGTTATAAACAGCAGAAACTCATTCGTTTCAATGCGTCCTGAAAGAACAAGTGAGGCTGGAAGGAAGACAGCTAAGCTGGTCTAAATTAAGTAAAACTTAATGAGTTTACAAGCTAAGCAATGCTGTTCATAATCTATAATTGGTGGGATTTTTTAGAAATCGATAGCATATATTTTTTTTCCAAACAAACGTATTAAAACTGTTATTTGCAAATTTCCAGGGGAATCAATACTGCTATAGAAATATTATTTTTTAACTTGTTCAACTCAGCAGTAATAATTTCTGCTTGAGGAGTTAGATGTTTCACATTTTGCTAGAGGAAGATCTTGCATACGTAAGCTCTTTATTTGAACATACGTACCTGGACCCTGCTTTATATTTTTCATTGCTGGCTTTCAGGATCTGAGAGCTCAATTTGCCTTTGCTGTAGTCCCATTACAGGCTTGGTCTTGTGCACATTGAGGCTAATGGTGAAGCTTCCCTTGACTGAAATGGGGAAAGATCAGACTTTGAGGCAGAAAGACATGCACACACAAGTGCCTCCCCTCTTCATCTCTGATGCAGTTCCTTAGATGCTGAGATGAAAATTTTATTTCTGGGGTTTTGGTTCTTTTGGTTTGTTTGTTTGGAGGGTTTTTTTTTTGTCAAAAATGTCCAAGATGTAGTTTGGCCTGACTCCTTTCAAGTTTATTTTCCGTAAGTGGCATTGGTAAGTATAATTTACTGGTGCTTACAATGTATTTAATGTTTCTCTATAAAGCATAGAGAATATAGTCTTAGTCTATCAGACAGTGAAAGCTTTAGCTAAACATTAGTGAAGGGCTTACTGCAAGAAATTCCTTGGAAGGAAGGGCCGGAATGAGGAAAACGTAGTCATTTGACCCAAAAGAAAAAGAAAAAAAAAACCTCAAAGACAAGGCTTTTATAGGAAAAACAGTAAAACTGAAAAAGAAAACAAAAGGGATGTTTAAGTATGGATGAGTCAGGTATCCTAAGAATCAGAAAATGTGAAGAAGTTTTTGATAAGAAGCTCACATGTGACACAGGAATTTACCAGAATCTGCTGGAGGTGTTCAAAAAAGAGAAGTGACAAGGGCTTGATTTGTATGAGAGTAAACTGGATTTAGCAGCATTATGTATACACCAGAGGGAAGTGTGATGAGATGCAAAGGTCAAAATGGCAGAGGTTGTAGTAGTTGAGGCAAAAGATTACCAAGGCATGTGTGGTGCAGTTGTAATTAAGCAGAACATTCTAATTTTTCAGATATTTTAGAAATATGGAAGAGCAGTGGGTTTCTATACCAGTTAATTAAAAACGAAGAAATAGAAAGATCTTAAATACAGTATTAATGGCTTGTCTGCCCAAGGATGGTCTGGAAAATGAAGGCAAATTTACAGAACAGTTTAACTCAAAACAGAGTGAGCCTGTCTGTGGCAGTGTTCATTTAGAAATAGAGCGGCTTTAGCTTTCATATATTTAAACAGCTTCCAAAGGGAGAAGAAATGTTCTTTGGCCATAGGTATACAGTGACTGGGGCCCTACAGCCTGGTGGTGAGGACGCTGATGACAGAGGGTTACATCCCAGCTCCTGGGCAGGTGGTGGGAGGAATGTGTGTTTCCAGTATCATGGACGAGTGTTCTAACCGGGGCAGCTTAGGTTATTAGGGCATCATTCTTTTCTCTTAATGAGCAGCGCTTAGGTCTTCTAACCTCTTGTTTTCAGATTCCCCCTCCTTTTCCTTAAAAGGGTCTGAAATCTAATTCAAATATCATTGTCTTGTTTAGAAATTAAATTTATTTGTTTTACTGGACACATGAGAAAGTTTGCTTTCTTTTTTGCTCTGGTTCAACCAGAGATTCTTCCCTCCCCCCGTTACTGCCGGTGAACAACCAAAACTAGTCGCCCATCCCTCCAGAGATGTGAAGTGGGAGAGAAAGAGCTACCAGTAGAGAACGCATGCCCATATGCCCCTCATCCCTGGCAGAGCTCCTGTTTGTTTTATCCAAGGGGCACCAACAGGGTTCAGCCTGCAGTACACATGAGATAGGTACATCTGCTGACAGCCCTGATTAGGGCAGATTCCCTATCCGAGCTGAAAAACAACTAAGGGATTAAACATATTAACACTAGGTCTTTTAGCGTGGCTCAGCTAGGGAAGTCTTTTGTTTGCTTGAGCAGCAAGGGCCCGTAAACAGGTCCTCATGGTGCTGGCAGGGAGTATCATCAAGAAGCAGAATGGCTCCACATAAGAATAGGAGATATCTTGAAATTCATTGAAATCTGTAAAGCCATAAGAAAGTTTTTGAGCACACCTGCTACATCTAGTGTTATTCGCAAAGTCTGACTTGTCTCAGTTTATACTTTTGCTTAACTTTCTCTTGAAGAGTTTTTCTTGATCTTGTTCAATTAAAGCCTGCACTAAATTCCAAAACCAGGGCACTGTATATAAATGCCTAGCTGATGACATGATCATCTGGGTCTGAACAATATCGCTATTGGAGATCTGCTAAGTGATTATGCTGTGGTGAACATAAACAGCACTGGAGACTACCCCAGCACACTGAGGAGGGAAAGATGAGACACACAACCCACGCGACTGATAGCAGTTGCTTTCCTAGGAGGTGATTAATGCAAACTCTGAATCACACACAGTTAATAAGAATGATGATCCTTTGCTATAACAGTTAAACTGAAAAAATACCCACCCTTGGATGTTAGATTTTACAAGGAACAGTGAGGAGTCTTTGTTTCCCAGTCAGTCTGCATATGGCATTCTAACTCCTGTATCAGTAACTATTTTTTTAATCAAAATCCTTCATGCCCAAACTTCTTAAAAAGTCAGCATCCCTTCCAAGCGCAGAGGGTGCCTAGTGGTTTGCTTATGGCTTTGAAATGGCATTTCTCTGACTCAGGAAACAGAGAAGACAGAGGGGAAGACTCTTGGAGGGGGCTTGTGTGACGATCACTCTTTGTTTGAGTGTAGACAATTTTTCAAGTAGTGTCCAAAACCGGGCTGTAATGTACAAGCATGCGGGCATTTAGATTGAATGCCAGAACTTAACCTATGATACCACTTAGCTTGACCTATACAAAATGCCAAGGCGCTCATTTTTTAGAACTTACACTGCATGGGAACAGGGAAAACTTTCAACTTTACTCAACTGCAGCACGCTTGTTCATCTGAAATGAAGCCAAACATTAAATGTTATTTGAATATATCTTTCTGTACCTTAATTTTCACTTCAGACTGCGACTGAATGACTCAGTCATGATGAATTGAATGCTCGATGCAGTTCCCATCTATCTGCCCCCTCTTCTTCTTTCAACAACTTGTCTGTGAAAAGGCTAGTTTTCTGGAAATTATTTGCAAATCATTTAAAAAATAATTATAATCCTTTAGTTTGTCCATAAAAATTTCCCTGCACATGTTTCTTCTTTCTCAAAAGATTTATTAGGAAAAAGATATAAATAGAGTAGATAAATAGACACAAGTTTTTCCTTTTCTTGCTGTTGCGTAATCTTCCTGTAATTCGGATACCAGGCTAATAGGTCTCAGTGGCATGGAGACACTATTTAAGGGAATGTTAATTCTTTGTACAATTGTTGAGCTAGTTATCAGATTGCTGAGTTACTGGAAGACTCACTCTAGCCTCTGTTGATTTACTTCTGTAGCAGGGTTATTCAGAAAATAGCATGAAGGCAGCATAATGTTTTCAGATGACTTCAGCCCATCATTGCAAAGCTGACAATCTGGCCATCAAAAGGACATGATAAGCTTGTAATGGGATACCCTGGAGGCGTCTGGAGTCACTGTCAGGGTCGGCTGAGGAAGGGCTGAAGCTACTCACCTCTCCCAAGCTTCCCTGGAGATGCGTTTTGGATAAGACTGAAGTGTTTGCAGACAGCAGTAAAAGGGTGGTTTCCTTCACTTTGCCCCACTCAGACCATGAAGATTACCTACACTTTTTTTCAGGTGTGGTCAACTGGTATCCACGGGTGGCAGCTGTAGCCTTATGGGAAGGGACATGGTTGCCTGGGGCAGTGGCTTCCCTTGGAGATGCAACAGCTCTCACCAGCCTCCCAGGCATGTCCTTAGCTGGTGGATGTGAGCCCCTCTAACCGCCATGCTTCCTGGTGGGAAAAGGAAGGATGTAACCAGCCCATCATCACTGTAGCACCAGCATCTTTGCCTGCAGGAAACTCCTGGCAATGATGTCAGTTTTGAGAGAACAAAGTTGGGGTCATGGGAGTTTACACCCAAACCCTGAAGGTCTGTTAGTAGGCACTGGTAGTGAATGCTGCAACTTATGATGCTGATCCTCCCATCATTTTCCAGTTTGGGGCCTAGTAGTACATGTTCAACTATAGATCTTCATGGATAATTTTTGCATTTTTTACATTTCATATGATTTTTCATTGCAAAAATTATAAGCCCCAAGATGATTGGTACTAAGTAAAGAACAAAACTATAATGTGTTACCTTGCAATTTAGAAATGAGACCTCTTGTACTGAAAAAGTGAAAGACTCCAAACTGGCCAGTTTAACAGTTTTGGCCAGTTTAACAGTTTTTTTAGTTTGACACATTTCTTCCCTTGCGCACAGACACAAAAAGCCTTTGAGTGGTTTTCCTGAATTCCTATGCTTGTGATGTCTTCTTGACAGCTGTCCTCAGGGAAGCTAGAAAGCTGCAGAATTACACTGCTAGACACTCTCAAGAGTTTTACTTCTATTTTCGTTTCACGTTGCTAATTCATGACAGTTTCAATAATGTACTGAAATAAGTCCCATCAAAATAATGTTGGACACCTGGAAACAAAAGCGTAGATCTGACTTCCATCAGTGATTTCACAGACGTTTTGAAAACTGTTTTCAGGTGATGGTGCAGACAGTAATGCACCATGCGACTTTCGTACATCACCACACGGTATGATATAGCAATCAGCATTTAGGAATTTTAACCACACTGAGAATTCTCCATCACTTTCAGAAATCATTTTCTTCTTGCAGTGAGAACTTGAAGGAAGCAACCACACCCTGGGAGTTTTCTTTAATATGGAGATATTTTGAGACTCCATATAATATTCTTCTCCTTTGATCATTTTGGAAATAATAAATACCTTTAAAATGCTCCTCTCCATAACCTAATACAGTATCCCATGCACTTGTTATTCTGTCAGATAACATACATAGTAAGAGAGGACTTTTTCTCAACTCTAACCCTATAAGCCAGCAAGCATGGGAAATACTGTTTTTCATTAGGACTAAACACTAAGATAAAACTATTTACTATGAGGGATCAGGATATGATTTGATGTAACTTATTTAGTAGGTTTTACAACCTTTTTTATTAGGACATACCTAAGAAGTCTCAAAAGAAAGTAATTGCTAAAAAGCCAATTTTCCAATTATTATATTTTCACAGGAAGCAGAAATGCAATCTGTGTCTTTGCAGACTTTTGGGCAAATGGTCAGAAGATAGCTATTATAAAATAAAGTATTAATAAATGGAAAGATGAACACATTTATACACACATATAAATGTTTGGGTTTTTTTTTATATATGTGATGTTAATACAAAGAAAGAATATTTAGCTCCATAGCGTGAACCTCTAAAGACTCACACTATAAGAACTTCATTTTAATGTAGTTGAAATCCCTAAATTATGGAGGCTTAGGTAAGGCTTTTAAGTAGACTTAATCGGGGAGAACAACCTTCACATCACTTTATACAGTGTCTGGGATGGTGTCTCAGAAAAATTTGGAGACTGATTCCAAATTGTTCCCCATTGCTTGGTCTTCAGGCATGCCCTGGGGATGGTCCTGAGCCTGCAAGAGTTAATGTGCATTTTCCTCATAACTGCAGGCTTTTTGGCTGGAAAGTCCCTGGAAACATGCAGTCCATCCCATGACCTGGCTTTGCCACTGGGGAGGTCCTCCTGGCACAGGGGGACAGAGCACAGGGCAGGGCTCGGCAGCACTGCTTGGAGTCCAGGAGCAGGCTGCTGATCACTGAGTGCAGGACACCCAACACGCACTTTCCTGGGGATGCTGCATCTCCCTGTCCCTGGTTACCTCCAGCTGTGCTTCAGAGATGCGGCTTGCTCCGTGATTGCACAGCCTATGTGCCATGTCAGACAAGCCATCCTCCTCTCCCTGTTTCTGGGAGGTTTTTGACATCTGAAAGCTTCCAGTTTTGTTACTGGAGAGCCCCAGCTGATTTCCTCCTTCATGCATGTTCCTTGTATATCTCTGTGTCTTGTTTCATGGCTGTATTGCATTTATTTGAAATCAGGGCTTTTCTACCCATTTTCCATGATTTATTTCTTCCTCTATCATTTGCAGTTATAGAAACTGTTCTTAAGAATAATCCCAAAGTCCACCAATTTAAGAGCCGTGCCTTTCTAAAGCCTTTCTAATATTCCTGAAGCCAAATATTTCCTCATACCTCATGACTCCAGAGGAAGAAGCATACAGGTATGGATGTGTTTAAAAAAGAGCCCATACTAACTAGTTTTCTGCCACATGTGGGGGTTGTGCCCCATGATGCTATTTAGAATTGACCTTGTGAGTAGTGAGGTAGGGGTGTTTTTTCTTGCAAAGATTTATCTCCGTGTTTGTTCCCAGGGTTTTGTGGAGCTGTCTGTCTAGAATTTCCGCATTATAAATGGCTCTTGTTTTGGTAAAGTTTGAATTATTTTCATTAGCTGGTCACCTGGGGCCTGACCAGAGTCAGACTGAAAACTTCAGACAAGCACTACAGCTTTTGCAATCAGTCTCAGTCTCTCTCTCCTGTCATCCCCAAGGAAACGAAAGGCAGAAACGTTTATGCTTCAGGTTAATGTTTTAGAAGTGTTTGAGGCAGGAAGCAAATGGACTTATTCATAAGTTCCTCAAGGATGTTTTGTTTCAGTCATGAGGGCTGAAGCTTTCCTGAATAAAGGCCAGCCAGCAAGAAGTGACCCGAGGCAGGATCTGCATTTGGGATGTGCTCCAATACCTGGGCACCCGGAAGGGACTCACCTTTCTGAGTCCTTCTGACAGCCCATGCCTAGCTTTGATGTGGACTTTGGGAGATAAGTCTTGGATGTGACTTGTATAAGCCTCATACTGAAAATATGAACTAAGACATAACAAGCTTAGGTCAGATCAGGAGAGACTGGAAATGTCTAGAACCATATAAAAATCATCATATGGACGTGAAAGGAAAGAGCTGGAAAAGGTTTGTTTCATTTATGTTAAGAATAAGCCATATAACTTCCTTGCTTGCGGAAATAAGGGTCCTTCTGGAGGGTGTTTACTTTTGAATATCACATCACATTTATCAATATGCCTAACTTAAGCACCCAGTTTGCTCACTATTGTTTCCTATGAGAAATCAGAGCATTTTGTCTTTCTGGGTCTTTGACAGTGCTCACACTGACAGCAACAGCCCTGAGCATGTCAGCAGGGATCACTTGAGGACAGTGGAAAATCTGCAACAGTTATCCAGTAAGAAGGTAGGTGTTTTATCTTTTGAGCCACTGAAATTAATTGGGCTAATATTGCACTGTAATTTTTAGAAGCATATGCAAGATATGACCTTTATTCCAATGGCCTTGAACAGCTGCTCTTCAAACTTCTTTCCATTAATCATCTACATGGCATGGTTTGCATTTTAGGAGAAAACATCAAAATATTGATTACATTGACTGAAGTTTATTTTCCTGGGTATAAAGCATTATGACAAATGGAATAGGTTTGTGATAAGAAATGTTTCACCTCTGACTGCATCCACAGTTCAGAGTATCCTTCTTTCTCTCTTTTTCTGTTATTCTCATGAGTTGGTCTTGTAGATTCTAATTCTGTAGAAATTTCGGTGTATCTCTTGTTAAGAGAAGTAATGGCCAGAAAAGTAAAGTCAAAACAAAGTTGTGCTTTTTTATTTTTACATCTATTCTCAGTTATAATGAACCCTCTTATTTTCTATGACAAATCTTCATTAAAATTAGAGTTGAATTAAAATTTCCATAGGTAAACACATCCCAATAAAAAAGCGGTTCATAAGTGCTTTCTTCTCATGCGTCCTGTGTGTGTTCAAAGCCAAATGCAGGAGAGCAAGGGGCACATATTGCATGAGGAGCCCATATGAGGGAGCCCTGCAGCTTTCTCAGAAACCATTTTGTCACTACTTTCCTTGGAAGAATTTTCTTTTTTATGTGTTCACCCCTCACAATATTTTGTGGGTTGACCTCTGATGTCTAAGTCTGGTTCTGCTTTGTATCGTTTGTCTCTTTGTGTATTGCTTTCTGTGTCTGCTCCTTTGCTTTAGTTGTTTTCCTTGCTCATTTTGCACTAAGGCACCTATAGTACTGTTTTGCTCTTTAGGGCTGTGATCCAAGGCAAGGGCAATATGGAGATATAAGCACTTGAAGTGCTATGGAAATAGAACCCTCAGTGAAAGAGGGTGAAAAGAAACCCTCAGTGAAAGAGCCTTACTTTCATAAAACAACCTCTAGTATTAAAATTCTCATTAACACAGAGGGCTTCTGCTCAGAAATTCATGGTTTCAAAGGGAAAAACTTGCATCTCTGGAAGATGATTGGTTTTGTTGGTTTGACATACACTTTCCTTCTGATTGTTAAACACCTCACTGGCCTCCCATGGCACCAGCAGCACGATGCTCCTCTTCCACACAGCCACATGTGAACATAAAACTGGTGTTTTCTCAAAACATGTGCCTATCCAAGCCATCCCCAACCAAGGGGATGTTCTTAACGTGGCCACAACGGTGGCCACCATTACCATCTTTCTTTTGTTATTGTAATATGCAAAACCTACAAAATGGAAATCCACTTTTTTTGGGAAATCTCTTGGTGTGTAAGAGATAAATGACAGCTTTCCAGATTATTTGCAGGACCTGGATCAGTTTTGTACAGGAAAGGAAAAGGCCCAATTATCCTTAATTCTAATGTTTAGCCATGTAAAAAGTCAATCATTCTTCTTATTTTCAAGAATGTTAAAAAATATCTCAGATCTTCATGAAAGACAATTTTTGAAGTGCTCATGTTGATGGAATATGTTTTTTGTCTGCGTGGAACCCTTCAGTGAGTATTAGTAGGTCTGGAGGTTGGCAAGGCAGAACCTTCAGCTCCTCCCTCTTCAGAGGCGCACCATGACTCTGATGCCTTTGGTAGAAAGGGCAGGCCAGAATCTAGTCAAGGATAGTGAAAACTTGGGGATAAGCCTTAACTCCAACTTCTCTCTACTTCAGTCAGTTAAATGAAGTCCTGAGCGACAGCTGGCCTGCAACCTCCCCTTCCCTCAGAAGAGCGAACACATCATCTACTACAATACGTGGAATCCATCCAATCTGCTTTAGCACATGGCCCCACCATCCTGCCTGCATGCGCCCAGCTCCGACCTCCCAGTTTGTATGGCAGCGTGCAGTGGTTGAGTCTGCCCGGCCAGCTGGCTGGGGTGAATCAACAAGCTGGAATTGACAAAACATTTTTCCTGACATATTTAGAATATTTCACTGGGGAGAAATCTCTTGAGATTCAACATCTGATTCTTCAGACTGCCTTGGGAGATTAAAATAAAGGAGAAGGCAACATTAAGTCATGCATATTCCAATTAAAAACAAACACAATGGGTCAGATTCCATCCTCGATTGCAGCCACACTGAAGTCTCTGTGGTTGCATGAGAGTAAGTGAGGACAGAGTTTGACCTGGTGCCTTGAAACAAAAATAATATAAATGATAGACAAGCACAAACTAGACTGTGAAGCTGCAGCACATTTCATCTGAGGAACCTTGTGAGACAAAAGGCTCTTTTATCAAGGGGGACTTAATTCCTCAAAGATGAAGCAAGATAAAAAATAATTTGCAAAAAATCAGTTTTGGCTGACAGACTAAGGCGAATTTTTGTCATCTGACAGCTACGCATAATGTGTGGCAAATGATATATAAACAGATTGCTGCTCAAGCAAGTTGCTTTCAATTTGAGAAGCCAAAGCCACTAGAATAATCTCTACCCACTAAAAGAAAATCTCTTCGTCACACTGTGACCACACAGAAGGCCCTGCGCATCCCCGGGGTTTGCCTGCAAGACTACTTCTCTGAGGAAGAAGCATCCTCCACTGGGCTGACTGAAGGCACCCAGACCCCTGCTGACTCCAGAGGGGGTTTGCCTTGATGAAACGAGAAGAGATTTTGTGCATGCTTTTGTCTCTCCATTCATTGTGCTTTCTTTCCTGAAACTCTGACAGTAGTTGGATTTTAAAGATCCCACTTTCTGCAGGCAGAAAAGCTGTTTTATAACTCTTTAGTAGCAATCCAGCCCCAGAGAGGCATGCAAAGCACATGTGTTGATGCCAAGAGGTAGAAACCATAGAAACAACATGAAATTTTCCCCTTTCCTGTCTCACCTGCGGCCTGAACGGGCCCATCCTGAAGCTCCAATGCAGTCTGCTGCCTGTTTACATTCATACCCATCTGTTAGCATGGCACTGCACCCACTCACCAGGCAGTCCATCATGTTCACCGGAGCTGATGATATATCTGAAATGGCAGCCTGCACGACTTTATAAAAGGCTGTGATTTAGTGCATGTCCACACATGTAGCGTCTTCAGAGCTCTGTGTAGTATCATCCTATCTGCATAATCTCACTGTCCAGGGTTAGGATTTTTTGTTTTGTTTTGTACTTTCTAAGCGCCTGCTCTGTCATCTGTGTACCACATTGCACTCCATATTCATCAGACATTTAGCACTCGACAGGGTGAGTGCTCTAGGACTCTAAGATTTCTATCAAAACCCTAGCCCTTCTTAAAGCAAGATCTTGTATTTTCCTCGTGCATAAAAAATGTCCTTTTCAGAGCCTGCCAGCTCAGAAAATGCAGCTGAAAAATGTTTTTCTTTTTAGTTTCTTTTAGCCTTGTTTCATCCCTACTAACAGTCTTTGGAATTGTACTTTAATGAAGAGAGAAGTAGAGCCAATCTGTAGTAAACAAGAAAAAGGCTCAGCTGCAAAGTAACCCCTCTAAAAACTCTGTGTATGAGGAGAAGAAAATCCCACAGCTCTGCAGCAAAGGAAAGGAAGTTATATGTTTGGTCTTCGAATATTTGCTTTGGTTTCAGTGTGACTCTGTGTGCAACCTTAGCCTTTGACATATTTTCATCATCACCAAAATATACGGTTTCAGAAAGAAACTGAAACTTTTGCTCTGGATTATTTTACCTGTGCCATTAGACAGTTTCTCAGACCAGGGCCTCACTGTGCACTGAGTGTACACTTGGTAGGAGGTAATCCCAGTTGAGAAGTACTTACCATTAAACAGAAGAGAAAAAGGATGCAACGCAGATAAAAGGTGACAGATTCAGGGTCATGGAAAAAGACACTGAGTGCATTTCCCCTGCTTTTTTATCCTGTTCCTTACATTGTGGCTACATACGAATATTCCAACAGGAGCAAAGCTGATCTGAAAGAGCTCACCAGGAAGAAGTAAGATTCTCATCGATTTCAGCTGCCTTAGGGTGCTATCCTGAAGTGAACTGTCCTACAGCTCGCCTTTCATTTTCTTTCATCTGATACTGCCTGTGACAAGCAGCTGCATTCAAAGTGAAAACTTCAAGCCTTGTGATACTGACCCTTTCCCCACCAGCCGGCAGAGAGCTAGGAAAACTGCAGAGGAGACATGTGCGTCTGCAGAGCTGCAGCCAAACTCACCATGGCTCTGGGGACCATCAGAAGAAGTCAGACCTTCACTTCGCCAGTCCATAATGCAGCCGGTGGCACAGAGTCAAAATGTGGCCCCAGGAATGTTACACAACTAACACAGGAGCTTTAAACTTTAGGCTTCACATGCTTCATGCATGCAAGAAATTGGAGAAATTGAGGATAATTAGCAACGTTTTCATTGTTCCATGAGGAGGAATGGAGAGGTGGCTCCAAGAGCCTTTCCAAAAGCTGTTCTTAGGGGTGCCTTCTGCAATGCCAGTCACTTGGCCAGTTTTCCATGACAAAGCCCACATAAATATAGTTACTGCTTTTAGGCCAGCCCTGCACTGAAAAGTCTGGTTCAGAGACAAGAAAACACAAGGTGGTAAAATACAAAGCATCGTGTTAAACTCTACTACATGGACGAAGCACTAAAATTTCCATTAAGTAGATGTCCATTTTATGTTTAAAAAAAAGAAGAAAAAAGCTATATCACTTCTGAAACAGCTGCTGTACAGACACATTTCCCATCTTCACACTGTAGCGATAGGATTCCCTCATACCTCATATCTTGCTTTTCTTCTTGGCTGGGGAACATGCTCACCACTGACCCAAAGATTTCCTGCGAAAGAAACATATGCATATTCAGTTGTTCTCGTGCCTTGCCCACCTGGCAGACGTAGATATGAACAAGAGCAGTAGAATCAAGACCAGAGTATCCTGCCTGTTTGTGAGGATGGATAAGAGACAGAAAATAGCATTTGTGTTTAAATCAAAAGAAATCTGGTAGGTTTGATGTCAGGACAAGCAGACCTTCTGGTGTCACTTTAAAGTACAGGACAAGAGGAACGGTCAAACTTGGTCTATATGATTATTATGTTTTTTTTATGATCCTGAAAGCTGATGAAATTTGTCTGCATGACAGCCTCAAGTGCCAAATCTAGACACAAATAATAGGATGAATAATTTGAGAATTACCATTCAATATCCAAATACCAATAATCTGTCAAGTAAATGTCAGGATTACCTCCAGGAGAGTCATCTAGGCTTCTCAGACTGGCTCAAGGCACATGTGTTCTCCTCACCTCACTGGTCTTTTATAACTCTTTGACCACAAGCGGGCTCTGATCTGGCTGAAGAGTCCTTACAGCTTGTACAAGCCCTGCGTTTCTCAGTCCTTGAAAGCTGTGCTGTAGCTCTGTGGTGAAGTTTTAAACATCAGTTCTCAGAGCCTCCTCAGCAGCAGGGCCCACTCAAAGTGGCTTACAACCTGGCTGAATGATTTTTCCCCAAAATATCTGTGTTTTGAGCTGCCCCATCAGAGAAAATATTAGAACCTCAACCCATGTGCTGCCATCACATTCCAAATTATGAAAAACACAGTATAAAACAGTGTAGTAAATCTTTTTTTTTTTTTCTGTATAGATCACAGAAGAACTAGAAATAAGATCCAGGTAACTTGCCCTTTGGCAGTAATAGAAATGGTAGTGGCACAGAGCAAGCCACCCTCCTATTGACTTGCAACAGAACACTACAGGTCTCCAGTAAATCCCAAACTCATCAATAACTTCTTGGCAGCACTAGAACTCTGCCCTGATTTACCCTGGTGTATAAGACAAAATGTAGCATTTGCTGACAAAATGAACCCTTGTAATCAGCACTGGTTACTATGCAGACAGCAAATATGAAACCACAACTCTGATAGCATAGTCTTTGTGTGTGCACCAGTAAACAATTGGTGTGATGCTAGGGCTCCTGGATGGACCGTCTGTAAGATTCCAGTGTAAACCAGAGGCAGGAACAGCTGGGAGGATGCTGAAATCTGAAACTGCTGTGAGTGTTTACGTGTATGTGCATATATCTATACTTATCTGTATCTCATCATAACTGATTTAACATAGATAGCATGATACATTTTCCTCCGAAGTCCAACAAACAGAACTCTGCTTTGATCACGAGGAAGTACAGTGACAGCCCATGATCTCAGAACCATCTTCTCTGTTAGATGGGGTTATGTGAGTATCTCCTGTAGGCATGAAAATGCATCTGAGCAAATCACATTAGTGCTAGGGTTAATTAGAATTAGAGTAATGCTCAAAGATAGGGTTTAGGCTTTAAAAACACATATTCAGATGGTAAATTTTCACCAGATTTTCCTGTTGAACGTTTGTGCTCATTAATTTACCGGCTTCAGAGGCTACACACATGTTGCTGGTCAAAATTGAGCTAGACCCAATTAGTTTATTAAAAGTGCCTGTAATAGTGACCAGTCATTGGTATAACATCAAAAGTAAAGAAGTTTGCTGTCCTACAGATCTAGGTCAGATTTGGCTGGGACACTTACAGGATTTCTTTTCTCTGTAGGGACACTTATCTTCACAAAACTTGCAGGCATGAAATCTTTCTCTTAAAGATCCCTACTTTTCTCTGAATCTTGGCAGAAATGGGAATTATTAGGAACAAGAGCGGAAAACAGGTAGTATGGCTATAAGAAGTTCCCTTCCACAAGAAACCAGGCTAAAATTGTTCACTGAAACTTGCTGAGTAATGTAGTTTTATTGCCATTACACGTCCAGAGACCAAAAAGCCAACCAGTCTTTAAGTGATCATTTTCCATCTGCCTGTTCCTGATTTGTCTTCTTGCCAATACTGATTTCCATCAAAACATATTGTGGGGTTGAGGAGCTTCTCAGCTGGTGCTCCAAGACTGAAGAAAGCCTATTTCATTAGCATAGGTACTACCTTCTCTGGTGCTGCTTTTGTCTGTGGTACCCATCGCTCTCTTGGATGTGGTGACAAAGGCTAACAAGCTTCCACTTCCCAGTGAGTGGAGAGCAGCTGCTGATAAAGGAGATTGTGTGCTATGAAGGGAATGAGATTTTAAATAATCTGGGCAATGACAGGTTTGAGGGCTCTGCAGCTTGTAAGCAGCATGGACACTCACTGACCTTGCTTTCTTTGCCTCATTTCACCTGATAAATGAGTGTGGTGCACTGGGAGTTCAGGTCTCCCCGCCCACGGCGGTGCAAATCACTTCAGTGAAGGGATAATTGAGTAAGTGAGAGGATTTGCTGAGAGACCTTTCACATGGTTGCAGTTGCAGAGGGCAATCGCTTCCCCAGTCTGTCTGGGCTCTGAAAGGTAAGTCAAATGGAGATCAATGCAGGCACTGACAGAATGACTAGAAATGAAAGGAGAAAACCCCACAATGAACAGGCAGACCCTCAGCTGAAGTCAGCCACGCTCTGGGGGCTGGACTCAGCCCCCGGCATGTTGGCCAAGTGTGTGGTCACACACCAGCAGCGTGGTGTGAGTGTGTGTGGATACAGCTCCCATTCCTTTGTCCGGGAAATCACAGGCAGAAATGCGGTGGCTCACTGAACCTCCTGCACATGCACCCTACAGATGGCCAGCACATGTGTGATACGTGCGTCAGGCTTGCTGGGCACGTGCAAATAACTCTGTATGGCATGCACAGGCAGGCCTGGATGCTTGGCTGCATCAGGAAGCATGAAGAGAGAGAGAAAGAGAGTGAGCCTGCAACTCTCCTACGCTGCTCTGTAAATTAACAGTCCACTGTAATTATATCCGTCTTCTAAGGAACCCAGCCCTAAAGCATGTGTTTACCACTTACATACATTTTTATAAAAGCCCAATCAACAGTTAACTACAGATTTCTTCTAGAAACAACTTGAAATTGTATCGAGTGGATGTACGCTGTCACAGTGGAAGAAATTGGAGTGCCCATACGGGCAAGGAGGCGGTGCACGCTCCTGCTCACACTGCCTGGAGTGGAAACCCAAGGCTGATGTGCAGAGACACCAGTCACGCTCCTTGGTTGTGTGGGTCTAAGTGGGCATTGCCCGAGGGCCTTTGCATTGGACAGCAGTGACACAAAAACTGTGCAGCGCCCAGGGACCCGAAGGGGAGGAAGTGCTGAGGTTTGCACCTACGAGTTACTTGGATTAAAGTCCTTAGATTCACTTTTCTCCTTTGAAGTTCTGAGCTGCGAGGGGTTTGGGTTAGGTTTTGGGTTGTTTTTTTTTTTTTCCCAGGAAAAGAAAGAGACCGTCTTTTATTCTACTGCATTCATTTGGGAAAGCTAATTTCAGGTTTTTACCAGATTCAAGGCGATATGTAAGTAAATCAAGAAATGCCGCTCGGGATCCTAGCTGAACAGTTCAGGTTTCAGTACAATAATAGACAGTTCAACATGAAACCAAAGCAAATGTTAAACCTTGAAAGTTGCATAAAATGGAATTGTCATCATCCAGTCAGTTTTTGTTCTCAGCACCTTGGCTCCTGGTGAAGTCAATAAGAAATGAAGGTGCTGAACTATTACAAGATTCAGCCTATTACAGAGCAGAACACATTGAGCACAGGCTGCTGGTTATGGCCATTCTTCAAGACAGTCATTCATTGTATTTAAATGTAACTTAAACCTGTGCCAAAAACATTGGAGAGACTAATCCTTGGAGAAATGGGCTAGGGACCAAATCTTTACATTAACGATAATCCTTTAGAATAAAATATTGTTTGTTTCAGATCATGAGAACATGTGAGCCTCTCCTTGGCTCTCACCTTTTAAAGAAAGAGATGAAATTTAAGTTTCATGAACATTAGTGCAAGTAATTCAATGCTATAACAATAGCAAGCCTATACTGTTGCAGCTAGTGAAAATTCATGAGGAAAGAGTAACATGTCCAGACACAGGTTTTATTAAGGATCTGATTCTGCATACACATTTATGCAAGTAAGTAACTTTTAGTCGTTTGATAGATGCAAAGAAATCAATAGCTCTATTCACAAAGAAGAATGGATTTGCATGCATAATATTATGCACTTGCAGATGATGAGGGATAATTTTATGTTTATGCTAATCTGTAGTGCTTAGGCATACCTGTGGCTTGAAAATTTCTCCAGAGTTATTTGTCGTTTCTGAGTATGTCACCTTCTTTCTGGTAAATACTGTAATCTCGAATATAAACTATAAAGAGAAGGGTGGCTCAAGACTGGAAAACAACTACAGGTCTCAAATTGTCAAAACTGTCAATAGTTCCAGAGTCGTTCATCTTAAAAATGCCAGATAAGTGTCATGCCATGTACTCATCATTCTATATGGTAAAATATTTATTTTAATGGTTTATTAGCAGCACCTTAAAATAAATAGTTTTCAGTGGCTAAAAAAAATTAATACACTTTAACTGACTGATGAAAATCAATTAACATCATGAAACATTGTGAATAATGTGGCTGTTGTGCAGCTTTCTGTGCCGGTGCTGTGTGGGAACCAGCTGGACAGTGGGGAGAAGGTGTAGCTGTACAAATCCTGCCTGTGCCCCGGTGGCAGACTGCTGCTCCTCTCAGCCTGGCTGGTGGACAGCCTGGGTCTGCGGCTTCTCCGCCCCAGCTGCTGCCCGGTGCATCGAACAAGGCTATTATTCAGGTTAAACCCGGGCTCGGGTTCAGTAAAAACAGAGTTCAGTAAAACCACTGCCTGCATCCCTTCTGCGAAGCATATTGAGAAACTTATGTGCGGGCTTCCGCCTTATGTGAGCTAATTGATAGATCCGCTGCTTCCAGGTCTAGGGTGCAAACCCCTGGCAGTTTTCTTGCTTGCTTGGCTGTTCGCAGGTCTGGGATGCTGAGCTGTGGGTTGATGGGCAGACCAGCTAACTGGGACCCCAAGCAGGTTGTGGCTCCTTGCTTACTCTGTTCTGCTTGAAATCTTTCCTCCCCTGACTGTGCCTCACACCCAAAAATCTTGAGATGTTTCTTAAAAGACTCAATCCTCTTCTTATACAGGCCTGTTCTTTCACGTGTAGGCAGTTCTAATAGTTTGTACCAAAATGTTACTTCCAGTCTTTCACACTGAGATCATGCTTCTTCCATGCTGCTATTTCTGACCATTAGTTTATTTTCCTTGGAACATTGTAAAAACAGAAAAAAGAAGTTAGAAATAAGGGGGGGTTGTAGGTTTGGTTTATTTTTTCCTTTTCTGGAGATTAAGATGCTAGGTTGGTATCATCATGTTTGGTAGTCCTTATGGAGGACATGTGTTCACCTTCACCCGGGTAGGAATGTTCAGTAGGAACTTGTTTGTATAAAAATTAAATAAATATATTTAACAGCAATCTTTACTGGTCCTCTGTCTTGCTATTATCAGTTAGTATGCTCTAGGCATCACGGAACACATGAATATTAAACAGCAATTGTTAACATTTTGATGTTTTGTCAGCACTTTGTGTCAAAACATCTTCCTACTGGGATGTAGCGTGATGACACTGTGTCAAAACAGAATATCATCACCCCGTGCTAAAATGCTGCAATGTGATGACACTTAGATCTACACGCTCCAAGAGCTATTTGTACCACAAAGTCAAACCTTTCTTAAACTGGTGGTGACACCTAGCTGGAGAGCAAAAGACAGAAAAGATGTTTTAGCAGATTGCAAGACCCAGTACAAAAATTCAGGAGACAGGATTTTTGACACTGCATATTAGACATTAAAAATACCCGTAATTATTTGAAGCCCAGGTTAAAATCGCCTGTTTCGATAGGATCCCTGCTTATCAATACTGATTATTTCCTGGATAGTCCCACTGACTCCTTGCAAAACTGATTTTAAAATTGTAATTTTTAAAATAAAAAAGTTATTTTTGAAAGCAAATTCATGAGGAACTTTTATTTTTATTTCTTTCCCTTGTACCATCTTATATTCCTTTCATATAACTGAAACAAACTGGCTTCAATGCCCCAATTTTTTTAAAAATAGCATTGGGGGAGAGTAACATACCAAAATCTGGAAAACAAAACCTCTGACTGAAAAACCTGAACAGCTTCGGTTTCCAAAAGTGTATTTTGAAGTAAGAAATTATGAACTTGTACTTGTTGTTGAAAACCAAACTAAAATATTGCAAGAGGTGTTGGGAAAAAAACAAACTAAAATATTGTAAAAACATTTGAGGGACTGGAAATTTTTCCCACTTCTTTAAGATATTTGTGTGTCCTGTTGTATTTCAGGAAAAATACTTGTGAAGTTCTGACTGATGGAAATAAAGGCATACAGGTCTATCCTTTCCTCAGGAGCTCAGTATTTTCTACTTTTATCTGTCAGAGAATTACTGATCATCCTAGATAATACAGAAACCATGAATTCAGAAAATGAATACAGCATGCAGTCTTAAAGACCTCTGTTAGGTCCAAGCTTGTGCGAGTTTTGTAGGTCTATGATTCTGCTGGTTCTAAAGAAACCTCTCCAAGCACGTACCAGACCAACGTGACCAGAACAAACCCTTCAGCTTCCAGCGCTGCACTTCCATCTCCTAGTGAGGTCAGCAGGAACTGCAGCTGCCGCAGCCCTCTTAGGACTGAGCCCCCTTTTCTTCACACAAAGAATTTTGCTGAAGCAACAACAAAGAAGTTTTGAGATTCAGTAATCGACATATGTCGTACCATTTCAACATCAGTTTTGCGCATCCATTTTGAAGGCAGCCTAGATGTTCAGCCAATGATGCTTCTGGCCCTATTCCAACCTAAACAGCATGACCTGTTCAGCCTTATCGTTCCTGCAGGCGCTCGCAGATTTGGAGGTAATGTGCAATCAGGTATGTGAGACCATATTACAACTTGGCAAATTTCTCCCCCTGGAAAATGAAAATATTATAGTCGTAGGACATTATAATTATTTTCAATGTGGTTATATTTAAGGAGTGAATTAATCCCCAGTGTAATTCTATTGACTTGAATTGAGTTATACAGGAACGAATGTGGTCTTGGAGAATTACATCCATAAACACAGTAAGTTACAGAGTTGCTGTTTCTGTATATTAAATTCTGATCCTAAATTCTGCTCTCAGTTACACGTTTTACTTTGAAGCTACTCTACCAGTTCTAAATTAATTAGTCTTAATGAAATACCCGTGTAAACAAGACAAAAAAATCTAGCTCTATAATTAGAGCTGTGTTCCTAGAAGAGGAGGAGGATACACACCCCACATCCCACACAGTTGCCATCCTTTTAATTCCCTGGCAAGTACTCAACGGCTGCATCTAGAGAGTGGGGCTTTGTGGCATTCTGATTGTCAGTTTGGCAGGTGAGAGGGAGGAGAGGATGGACACATCCGTGGTCCCATGGAGATGCTCCAAACACGAAGCTCGCAGCCAAACGTACAAGCCTTGCCCTCCTACCCATTTGATACCACTGTTCAATGGGAGTGTCTTATTTGGTTTTTAATCTTAATGGAAGTCTCAATTATTGGACTTTGGTCTGCACAAGCTATTTTTGTAAGAATAAGTGTTTGGAAATTTAGGCTGTTCTCTTAAACTCCTGACATCCTAGTTAATTACGGTAGACACGCAGATGGCTGTTGAGATAAGACCAGTCCTGGAGCACAGTTAACCTTTAGCAACCTGTTCATGCACAGATCCGGAATGCTGTGAAAGAAATCCATCCTCAAGATGCCTACCAACTTTTTTCTTTCATGGAATTATTATGCTGTTTTGCAAGACAGGTTTCATTGGGACCATTGTTTTAGCTTGAAGAAAACCTCGCTCTTCAAGCACCTCTGCAAGCAGGAAATGAAACCTCCTGTGAGAAATCACCTGGCAGGGCATTACTGGAAACAGATGATATCCAAGATATCCAAGATGATATCTTGACACATCTCTGTGTAAGCAAAGGCTTATTTGCTGCTGTCTCATTCAGGAACCAGCAGGGAAGCCTCCAAACCTTGTCTTCATGGGTTGCCACCATGTCTTTCCACCTTCTTTTCCTCCGTATACATGCCCAGTATCTCTGCAAACACACCGGACTATAATCACGGTAGTGATAAAGATTCAAACAGAAAGTGAGAAAGAGTAGGAGACATTTATGGGTTAGAGATGATGGCAGAAGGAGAGAAAAAAGAAAGAGAAAGAAGGACTAATGAGCAAAGACCTATATGAGAAAAAGCTATGTAACAGTATTCCCAGTGATTTTTAAGGATAGGATGGAGCACGCTATTGGGTACCATATAAATGAAACAATGTAGATAATTATCATCTGTCTCCTTGTCCCATGGCTCAAATAAAGTTATTAAGAAGCTGATTACTCTCTTGCACATTTGGGAGAGCTTCACATTAGCTGATTTAGGGAAGGAGAGTTTTCAGTGGGTTATTTTATATGCTGTAAGTTTTCAGATCAATCTGCTGAGTTTCTGTCCCCTGTGTGTTCAGCCATTTTGAGGGAGAACATAAATTAAGCGCATGCCCATAGCTGCTCTATCCCATGGTGAAAGTTTATAAACTAAGCAATGTGTTGAGTTTTTTTCTGTGCACGTTATTCTTTTTCTGTGAGGGAAGGTGAGCAACAAAATATGCAGCTTCTCGCTTTCTTCTAAGATTCGAAGATCTCTTTTTAAGCATCTGTAAAGCTGTGGAAACAGTTCATCTGCTTGTAAGTATGGCTCGACAGGAAGCCTGTGAGCTGGATCAGTCAATTCACTCCAGGCACTTCTCAGAGATCCTCTACTTCATGTGCTGGGGAGCTGAACAGGGACTGAAGGAGATGAGAATGGCATTATAGGAAACAGATGATGTCCAAGGGGTCTTGGACTTGTCTTCATGTGAGTACTTGCCCTGGCACCTGCTGCCATACTCCCAAAGGGAAGCTGAGGCTATTCTGTGAAACAGCATCATTGGCTGTACCAATGCCCAGGACTGTAGTGATACCCCAAACCAAGTGCCTGGCACCCAAAATTAAAATACTGGACTCTGATTGTCCTCTTTGCAAGGTTAGGTAGTGGTGGAATGACTGACATAGTGAGGTTCCCAGTTTGCTGCCTTCCTTGGCAATACAGTGAATTCTGGTCCTTGTAAATGCTGGTACTCTTTTTTTCAACTTACATCTCTCTGCAAACATGTTTCTAAAGGCTATCATTTAAAGAAGAGTTTTCTTATACTCAAGAACATAGAAAGTATAGAAACACATCACCTGCAGAAGCACAGAACACAGCTTATAAATCATAGGCACCAGTACAATAGATATAGGAAGGGTATTGAGAAAAATAAAGTAATTTTGGGTGGGATTCATCTCTTCTAACATGAGATATCTGAAAGTGAGGTACTGAACTACATTAGTTGTTTAAATTATTAACTTCTGCAGTAGACTTTTGTTGTTCACTTTTGTTGTTCACAGTATCCGTACATTATGCGTGTAGCGTGCATGTTTCTGTACATGTTTGTGCGTGTGCCTGCATATACATGAGGAAACCCCAAAACATAGATATATGACCTGTCTGCTGTGGCCCTAACCGAGTCCAGCTGCTCTAGTTTTCTTCTAAAGTTTGTCCAAGTTTCACCCCACAGGTGGACAGTAGCAGATTTCTCTTCAGTTTCTCCTTGGGTTTCTCATTGCTACTCATCATCACGTTCCGAGATAGGGGTTGTTATTATATAACTACTAGCTTTTTGTGGCAATGACTTGAATTAAATCTTTACTACACTCTTTCATTGATTTTGCTATGACCTGCAATTTGTCAAATAATTTTTTCCTCTGCTATAAGCACAAAGCAGCATGAGATCTCCAGAGAGGGCAGATTCCTTCCAGGCGGCATTTTGGTATTCGGGAGGAGGACTTTACTGTGGTTCTAGTGAACAGCAGGTTATACAATCGCTGAAAATTTACATTCCTGCTTCTGCCTATTCTCCAGCATTTGGGGAATATTTTACAAACTGCTAGAAGGGAGGAGGTATTTTTAAATCACATTCATTTTAACAGTTTAGAATGTTTTAATCCCAGCCACTGACCTTGCCAGAACGCTGAACACTCCAGAGCATTGGCAAAACATATACACAGAGATGAATTTTGCAACATGAGATCATCCATAATACTAAACTTCCCACCACCAGCACAAACACACAAATACAAGCAGACAAATGCATGTTCACATTTTTGTATGCTATATGTATTTTCATACTTTTTAAATAACAACATGGAGAAGATTTCAGGGAATAGAGAAGCAGCTAGTCTGGATAAACCATCAAGGCATAACTCACAGGATGCGGCTTAGTATGTATCTTCTACCAAAATGACTGGTGCTTTGACGGCTGAAATATTTTGCTGCTGGTTTGGGAGACAGCAAGAAAGCAGTGGCAGAGGGTGCTCATTTGAATAATGCCCTAAATCAGTCCCATATGTTGACCCCGTGACCAACCCTTGCTGGCAAAAAAATCAAAACAAATCAGTGGTATTTTTCAAATGGCTTCCAAGTAAGAGTCTGCATTCACCTAGGCCAGGGTACACACACACAGAGCGCTTTGCACCTGCATAAATAAGACGTCCTTTATTGATAGCAAGGAAAAAACCCTCTGTTTTGATTCATGCATAGAAAAATAATTGTGTATAGAATGAATACAGCTTGACCAAAGTATTAGACATGGTTGTACGGATACCCTTCTATTTTTCTACCTCCAACAAATAAAGCATTATATATGCCTGCAATTTTATTCCATGTGTGCTTTGGAGGGAATTGAGAAAGACTGGCATTTAGCCACTACCTTTGGTGAATACTCATCTCCCACCTAAGATGGACTAAAATACATTGAAGTTCAACGCGTAATGACTGAACAGGAGCTGAGCAAGCCTCAAAATTGGTAATTTAGTGATAGATGCTTCTATGTGTAAAGATGGTGCCAGTTCAAGGCTCCTCAGGCAGCACAGCAAGAACTCAGTTTCTCTTTGCCAAGGCCAAGGCCAAGGAAACCTCTGCCAGAGAAAATAAAGCGAGGTATGGAGAAAAGACCAGTGTGGTGAAGAACCAGGAAAGACTCCTCAAGAGCTGAGCTTGTTCCTTCTGGTACATGGGGAGACCACAGTCAATGGGAGCAGAGAACGTGGCTGCTGGGAGAGGCTGCCACCACACACTCTGCTGCCCCTCTTTCAGCAGCAGCTGCTAACCTGCTTTTACAGCTTTGTCATGGGTGAAGCAGGCTTGGCTACAGCTTGTTTATCTTTCCTGAGAGTCCCAAGGCAAACAGAGCTTCTGTCTAAAGCTAGGCCTGCATTTTGAGGCATTTCCTTGTAGCTACAGTCAAGGATTGTATCATGACACAGCCATCATGCTAATTACAGGACATACAACTAAGGAACAATAAAGGCTGGTTCTGCTATAAGGACTTCAGTCTGCAGGCAGAGGCAACAGATGGATACAATATACATCTGGGAAGATTCTAAGGGATAACAAAATGGTTGTGGTCAATATAACATCTGCAGGCCTCTGTAGTTCACTTGTGCTGCAGACTGCAGGTACCACCACAAAGTTGAGGTTTTGAGGGAGTTGAAGGAGTACACTGTTGTTTTGTGGAGAGTCTAGCAGTGATGGAGGCAGTGGACATGCTTATACATTTTGCTTGTACTAAAGAACAACTCCAGGAATTTGGGGGCTGAGATTGGCCCAAGGGATGGGAATAGTTCATCAGGTCGTTAGTCAAGCAAGAGTTTCTTTAGATGGCAACTGAAAGCAAGAATCAAAATATGAATCATGGTCTGAAGGAAATTCTCTGTCTCTCTTCACTTGAGAGGGAGGCTTCCTGAAACTACAGCTAGGCTAATTTTATCTTTAGGGTTTACATCTTGTTTACTTCCCAATCAATAGATTACATTTCTTTTTATTGAGCACATGGAGATTTTGTATCACCTTCATAAGTGCTCTAGAATACTTCCAAATTTAGCACCTCTCCAAATTGAGAAACATAAATACAGTATTTTGAGATGTAAAAGCAGGCTACATCAGAACTTTTGTTTTCAGAACTTCTCTTTACATTCATGGAGACTAGCTGTGACTGGTTGTGATTTTGGTATTGAAAATGGTAAGTCTTGTATGATCTGAGGATGTCTGTAAACTTCACCCTTTCTTGATGATGCTTACAGAACTCTCCTAATAAGCCTTTGCTTTGCTTTGCTTTGTTATTTATTTGCAATCACAGTAATTCTTTCATGCTCCACAACTATGCCATTGTCTGTGCTGTGTTACTTTATTCCAGTGAGACTTTGCACATTACTGTTTGAAAAATACTTTTGCTAACACTTTTCAGTAACACTTCTAACTATAACAAGGGTCTACAGAGAAACTTGTGATGCACAGACAGAAAGCCTGATGTCACACCAGTTACACTTGCCCTCTACACGTAACTGCAGTGACTCTGCCATGGGCAGGTGAGCAGGGCTGCCCAGGTGGTTCATCTGTGCCTGTGCATTAAGCCCGATACGTCCAGCCTGCACCGGACCTGTTGCAAGTTTTCTCTGTATGCAGAAAGCCCACTTGTCTGGGTCTTTTGTGTACCCAGCAGCACTGCCTGGTCACTGGTAATTTTGCCAGGGATGAAAAATCTCGTCCAACGTTGCCATTATTTTCTTTCTGAATAAAATTTGGACTACATGAAGAGGATGTGTCTGTAGAAACACAGGTCTGGGTGTAACCGCACAATGACAGACTGACCTGGCTTTGGTTCCTCTTCAGGAGTACGCTGCTTCCTAGGGGCTGGTTGCTAGGGTCACTGAAAAGCATAGCTTCTGCTTCAACTAATGGGTGTGATAAACCAACAGACAGCCTTCCTGAATCAATAGCTGCCCATATGCTATACAGTACTATAAATATTTTACCCAAGAAATGCTCGTCTACATATCCTAAACTGGGTCAAATGCCTGCTGGATACTCCTGTCTTCTTCATTGAGCATAGAAGTGACCAAGACAAGTAATTTAGACTAGACACATAACTCTGAAGTGCCTAAGAATATTAATCCCTTCATTGTTTCTGAAGAAAGTGGGTCATATGCATTCAGTTTCTCTCTCCATTTGTTTGTATATGTGCCTGTGATTCCTCCTGCCGGCTATTGGGTAACTCCAACCAAATTTGACAGAAGGACAGAAGATTCAAACAAAACTACATTTCTACAAACTCTGTGGAGTCAGTGGCTTGGTAATGGAGGTTATCCCAGTTTAAGGACTAAACAAAAAGCTGCAGTGTGAGAGAAGTAATTATCTACTTGGTTTTGTCTGCCAGCTGGCCAGTCAGGACACATGCATTGACTGGCCGGTCAGCACTGGAACTGATACAGCTTGTACTTCAGCTTCTCTAACCAAAATCAGTAGACAGAGAGGCATGGGAAAATAGGTGGCATGGAAAAAAACTGCATACATTGTAGGAGTATGAAGTCATAGGAAATCTTAAGTCATTGTGATGAAAGTGCACAGAAAGACAGAGCTCTCATATCCATATGGCCTCGTTGTTTATCACAGAGCAACTTACACATTAATACTGTGCACTTTAATACTAGGGCACATAAATGCCACATTTTAATCATATATACTCTATTTTAAAATACACGTATAATAGGCACTCTTGTATTCTATATATAAATATACACTATATATGTATGTGTATGTATACATATAGTGCATACAAACATTGCGTATATGCTATATGTATACAATGTGTTATAGTATATATCATATACTATTTAAACTACAACATATTAATACACTACATAGCATATATTGTACTAGATGTTACTATAATACTCTATTTTATATATATAATAGAGGAAGTCATGATACTGATCTCCACTGTTTCAATAAAATTCATAACTCTGTTTCCTAGAGTTCAGATCAATGAAAAAGGGGGAGAGGAATGAACGTTTCAAAAATATTGGATTTTTTTTATACTTAATGCAGATAATACCTGATAGAAAAGTAAAGAGAACGTGAGGAAGAGAAGAAAAACATACCTATCTCAACAACTTATATGTGTTGAATGTGTTTACGATTGATCTTTAAATCTAGGCAAGAGGGTGACTCTAAATGGGGTTTTCAGGTGCTTCTATCATTTTGTCCAGCTTTCGTCAGATGGAAGGCAATGATGCTGATGACCTCAGTGAGAGCAGAAGCAAGCCAGGACTCAGTGCTCTGGAAAAATTCAGCCGTCAGATGACATTTGTTCAGATGCACAGGGCCAGCATAGCTGCCTGGAAGCTAGGCTTGGGATACGCACCTGGCAGCTGCTGGGAGCACAGGAGAAAGAGGAGAGAGGAACTGTTATATCTGAAATTCTGCTTCTGGGCATGATGGAATAAATAGACATTTGTCTCTTGGTGTTAAAAACTAACTTTCTTTTCTGCTGGAAACTCCTGCTCTGTAGGATGAGAGATGCTTCCCTGTGGCTATGCTGCAGAGGTAACAAAAAGTTCCGCGTACTCACATAGCTGTGCTCTCCTAGGTGAAGCGGCTTTTTAATGTTACCCTCCAGATTGTCTCTGTTGCAATGTGAGTCAGATCGGGTCTGGCTGGTTATCAGCTGCTGACCGTGAAGGCAGGGTGGAGAGGGTTTGTTAGAGTCTCCGTCTGCTGCCTGTGGCATGTCTATCCAGGAAAGAAGCCAGGAAACATTTGAAGGAAAGTATTGAATTTGGTACTTGCTGGGTGGTCCAATAAGTTTGAGATTTTCCCTGCACCTTATTTCCACTGTAATCGAGTTGGTTTTTTTTTCCTTCAGTATAATGGTTTTCTCTGCCCCAGACTTTCAGGAGGGGAAAAACAATGGAACTTGCTGATGGGACTTTTTTGATGTGAGGATCTGATTTTTGAGTTTGCTTGGAATTCATAAGCTGGAAAGCTGATAAGGTCTACCAAATTTCCCAGGCATGTGGGGAGAAAACAGCAGGTAGATGGAGGTATTTCTTTTTCCTTTTCTCCCACTTGGATAACATGTCTGTGTTGGCTGATTGATTTTCTGGACCAGGGTTTATACTGTTGAACTATCATCCTGTATCATAAATTAAATGTTTCTTATGGCTATTTGGTGAGGTGAGACATTTAATTGGTTTATTTAATGAATAAATAATAGCCATTTAAAATATGACCAGCTACTTGGCTGGCATGGGTTGCCAGTCCTAACCAGCGTCCTTTCTTTCTCTGTGGAGGAATGTGGGTATCTTCAGGCGTTTTCCAGCAGCACGTTCAGGCTCTGACAAAACTCTCTTTGCAGTTCTCACTCCATTTTGTTGATTCAGTGTGTCTGGGTTGATTGCAGCTGCAATCTTTTCTTTCTTTCTTTTTTTTTTCCCATAGAAAAAAGTTACACATAGCTGTTTCACCCATGCTATAAACCTCTTAAGAATACAAATCTGCTTGCTTGGAGATGTTTTTTGGCTTGAGTTGTGGTGAGAGGAGTTGAAGTCCACAGCAAATGCTTCTGGCTTGCTAACCTAACACCCTGTGGCACCCCTCTGTTTTTTTGAGATTTCAGTAAGATTAATTTGAAGGGGGAACATTTCATAAGCCTATTTTAATAAAACAAATCACTCATGTGACTCCTTTTTTTCCCCTTTTTGAACAAGAGCCAGATTTTTTTTTTCCTTTGAGAGTAAAGATAAATTATAGCTGCACCCATCAACTACCTCTGTTGATGTCCAACAGAAGATGGGGTTAACAACATCTGGAGTATTATTCATTACTAAGTAATCTGTGAGCTTTTTTCCATTTCTTCTTGAGTCAGGAGGTCTGACAAAAGCAAATGGTCACAGCCCAGCCAGGCTGTTTTGCAACACTGAATGTAAAGTGCACTGCACCAGCATCAGCTAAGGTGCCATTGCTGATTTATTTGCACTATGCAAAGTTAGATTCTGTGAAGCACTATAAAAAGTGACATTTATGTTGCATGAAAGAATAGGACTGATTCTCTTCAGGGGGACAAGGGACCACTCTGATCACAGCCAAAACAGCTGAGCTGTTTGCTGTAAGAAATGCACGGCACTGGGATCAATTTAGCCCGAGCTGTGAGGAGGGTGGCAGATTCACCCTGGGGACCTCAAAAGGAACAGGAGGTTTTTATGTTTGAGGTAGTTCTGTGCCTTTATACTGACACTGATGTAGCTTCCATGGCGCAGCGACTCCCTGAATGACTGCAATGTGGTGCTCAGACATCAGCCCTTGCTGAGCCAGAGAACTACTGCACTGTTGTTGTAGGGTCAAGCACTGCAGCTGCTTCAGTGTGTGCCCAGGGTGTGCTTCCCCGGCCTACAGAAGGGTCGGGGTGAATTTGCAGCATCAGTAAGTCCCAGGGCAAAATTTACTTTGACTTCAGTAAAGTAGGATGTTTGTCTCTAAGTCACAGAATCATAAAATGGTTTAGGCTGTTGGGGTTGTTCAGCCTGGAGAAGAGAAGGCTCTGGGGAGACCTTATAGCAGCTTTCCAGTATCTGAAAGGCACCTGTAAGAAAGTTGGAGAGGGACTGTTTACAAGGGCATGTAGGGATATGATGAGGGGTAAGGCTTCAAACAGGAAGAGCATAGGTTTAGATTAGATATTAGGAAGAAATTTTTCACTATGAGGG
This sequence comes from Ibidorhyncha struthersii, assembly GCA_013398815.1. Lineage (NCBI taxonomy): Eukaryota > Metazoa > Chordata > Aves > Charadriiformes > Charadriidae > Ibidorhyncha > Ibidorhyncha struthersii. The sequence continues at coordinate 51,258 of VZSZ01009894.1, forward strand.
TGGTGAGGCACTGGAACAGGTTGCCCAGGGAAGTTGGGGAGGCCCCATCCCTGGAGGTATTCAAGGGCAGGTTGGACGGGGCTTTGAGCAACCTGGTCTAGTGGGAGGTGTCCCTGACCATGGCAGGGGGGGTGGAACTAGACGATCTTTGAGGCCCCTAAAATTAAAATCAGAAATATCATTTAAAAAGAATGAGGAGGCACCTTTGTAACAGTAAATAGCTCTTCTCACAGCCATCTATCTCACCAGTCTCATTAGTTTTTCCTCTTTTAATCTAATTTCTTCTGACTAAGAAATAAAAAAGATTTCTGCCTCAGCAAACAGAGGAGTGAACTATCAACCCCACCCAAAAATGGGTTTCACAGGTACCGCTCATCACCCTGGAAAAGGTTAACCACCACGGCTTATTCTCTCCTATCACCCTTTTGCTCTACTCACAGGTCTCCTTAAGCTCTCTGCATAGCAGAACCTGTGTTAGACACTAGGTAGTAACACTAACACCTCCATCTGGCACCTCTTTCTTTACTCTACTTACCTCAGTATCTGAAACATGTAAAAATAGGCATGGCATAAAAATAAACCAAAGATTCAGTGTTCACCCCATGAAAAGAAAAATTAGCGTTGACAAACAAACACAAGCTCTGGCACACTGTTGTTTTGTGCAGGACGTAAGAACAATTAGTAGTTTAATAAAATATGCTGCAATTGCCAATACACTTTTCTGGTCACAACCACAGCTGAACAAAACATTTGGGAAAATCAGTTAGCTGTTTTTTTGGTGTTTTGTTTGATTTGGGGATTTTGGTTTCGGTGTATTTGGGGATTTGGTGTTTGGGTTGTTGGGTTTTTTTGTTTGTGGTTTGTTGGGTTTTTTCTTTTTTTCAAAAAATCAATAAGCATAACTAAATCGTATTGGGAAAGAATGCATTGCAATTTTGCTACAGCAATGAAAAGTTCACGTCAGGAAACAGGTTACACAGCACAGCAAGAAAAACATCTTACCTTCCAGTTTTGCTCAATAGCTTGTGTCTACTTTTCACTCTGCATCTTCTGCAGATTTCCTGAGTTCAGCTTCACTGAGATGGTGCAGGGAAATTTCAGTCTTCCTTTGAGAAAGGGATAGTAAGCGAGATATTAAACAAAAGTGGTTTCTTCAGACTCAGGTAAACTGAAACTGTGAATCCCATAATTTCTCCTTAATCAACACAGAATATTTAACTTCGTATAAGTAGGGGACTATGTTTTTCTGCTTCATCTCTCTCCCATCCCACTGAGCAGTATACAGGGTGGAAGGGGGACTGAGATTTGGTGAGGCATATCCATGGGCATATGATTTGCACACGCTTTTCTTCCCCAACATAACAAAAGACAACAGACCCAAGGGTTGCAGTGGCACCCTTGTGTTACTGCCCTTGTTCAGCCTATTCGAGGATGTGTGAAGTTTATCCACTTTTCCTAATACCTTCTCAGTGCCAGCTCTCACTTTTCTCCAGGCTTGGCAAAACTAAAGCCAGTAATGTCTTCACCTGGGGTTGATCCAAAGCCCGGGGATCCCTCCCATGCCCACAGCTGGCTCCCAGCAGGCTTCTGGACACCATGGGTCAGTTGGGCTCTCAGGAGCTGTGCCAGCGGCTTCCGAGGGAGTGGCTGCTAGCTCTTATGTACAGGCTTTTCTCAAAAATATCTTCGGCACTTGCTCTGAGAGCTAGTATTCAGATATTTTCCTTACCAAAGGTGCTGCCGACCATAATGGTAACGCAGACCTACCTCTTCTACAGTACTTTGCAATGTTAGATTTTAAGGCAGTTGGTTGAGGGTGCAACTAAAGCCACAGCAGCTGTAAGATGAGAAGGATGCATAACATCAGCATGCTCTGAGGTGACGCCAGGCAAAGGCTGCCATGTCTGAGGCCACAAACATCTCCTCTGGCATTGCTGCTCATGGCGAGGGATGACAGGCCAGCGTGAAGAGTGTGAGCACAGGGAGACATCTACAGCCACTGAAAGTGAGAAGGCAGACATTAAGTTGGGTCCATATTTAGAGCTCTAGAGATCAGCAATTATCCTTATTTTTTTAAAAATAAGGCAGTGTAATCACTTTCTCAGGTTTTGTGAGCAACCCTAAAGCACAGCTGAGGCCATAACTCCTGCCTCTCAATTCCCAAGAAAACATTCATTTTTCTGGGCAGTACCTATGATACTGTATCTTGTGTCCTGGTAGGAAAATTCTCTTTTATTCAAAAATTATTGCTTATGGAGGAAAATTCAAAGCACAAGTCTCACATTTGAATGATTGTATAATTTGGTAGAACCTTCATTCAGATAGGTATTTTATTGTAGTGGGGACAAGGAGCAATTTTAAGATGTCCACCACATAATATAGGCTTTATCTTCACTGGTCTGTGCTGTAGGCTTTAAACTGCAATTAGATGAGAAACATGTCTTCAGCTAACACTGTGCAATGCTCTGCTTCTGATAAAAACCCCTTGTGTAGGCATAATTTAAGTAGCAAAATAATGAGGCAGATTCTCTTTGGTGAAATCCCTTCAGCCAATGGAGCACTGCTAAAGTCAGCAATGATGATTTCTACTCCAGCAACCAAGGGATGCAGAACCTGCTATAAGCAGTCCTGGGAATAGTGACAGTCTTTCATTTTTCATCCTTAGTGTGAAGAGTTTTCTTGCTACGAGAAAGCTCTGGTAGAACTCACCAAAGAGGGTTGGTATTTATTAGTCTGAACACTGTCAGCAACCTCCACCTTCTTCTACTGCTTCAGGATCTGAAATCCCTGCAGTGTAGGTCCCTAGTTACCAGTTGTAGGCCAAAAAAGTCAACATTGTCATTTTGTTCAATCACCAAATGTTTATTTCATATTTGAAGGACTCTCATGAAGGACAAAGGAGGACTCAATTTCTTAATGCAATAAAACCACATTGTCATGTTTCTCTAGAAAGAAAGAGTCATGTGGACTTCCCTGCCTTTTCTGTGTTATATAATCTACTATATACATTTGCTGGGAGAAAAAGCAAGAGAGAAGAGGTACGCCAGGTGCTCGTAAATGAAGCATACAAATTCCCAGGACACTAGCTCTCCTTTTTTAATTACATTGAGAAAAAAAAAAATGCAGTGCTTATGAAAGGGGACAGGTTGATGATAGAGGAGAACAATACTATTACTTTTCTGTGGGACTTTTCCAGCACAAGAGGCAGGTGTACTTGAATTCATGAATTTTGGTTCATTATTTGTTCCTTTTTTTTCATTTGGGTCTTTCAGTGAAGTTATGATCCGTGGCAAAGAGTAAGGGTTGTACCAATAAAAAGCCTTCTGTTTAAAAAGAACTAAATCTATGCCCCTATCTGTTACAAGGGAATAAATACATCAGCATTAATGAAGCAGTGCAGCATTCCCACTTTTGTTGTAAAAGATAAACATTTTTTTCGATAGGGCAATACAGCATAGCTTAAGTTATATATAATTAGTCATAATTTCCCCAATAAATTGTTTGTGAAAAAAAACACCTCTAAAACAACTCTAAAACACAAGAAGAAAAGACGAAATATTGCTGAAGTCTAAGATGCCAGGAAATGTGTTTCAAAAAATCAGATGTTTTTATAATGCATAGTGTTCTTTGCAAAAAAATAATCCCCACTGCTCATAAAAATGATGAAATGATACAGTTGCAGAGAGTTTGCACACCCTCTTCCTGCCTACCCATGATTGCATATTTAACCTCAGCATTAAAAAATGTGAGAGAGTTAGAGGAATTTTTTCATTCTGTTGCTGTTCAGGCAAACATGCTGTTTCCAAGATATATTTATATTATAAAGGTTAGTTCCAAAGTGCTCAATGTCCACAGCAGGGTTCAGATATTCAGAAGAGCAAACCACAGTTTCCACTACCTCAGTGGAAGGCAGTGGGTATTCAACAGTCCTGGAAATCTGGCCAGTCAATTTAAATACCTAATTTAGGTAACTGAGTCTTGGTGCTGAGTCCTTTTGCAAAGCTCTCTTACCAGGTCAAACAAATTGAAAATAAAACTTGCATCTTGAATCCTATGTGCAGTTCTTTTTCCCCATTTCCCAAATAAAAGAGTAGAAAGAGAAAAATATGTCAGAAATTACAGCAATGTGCAAAATAAGGCAGTGACTTTTATTCAGCAGGACAGAGTAGGAGCATCCATCTTGGAAAAGAGAAACCTAAAGGGATATACGGTAGAGAAATAAAACATTGTGAGCAGTATGGAGAAGATGAATGGTGAATGGTTATTCACTATTTTTCACAGTCCAAGTACTAGCAAGTATCAGATTTTTAAAAAAAAATCTATCAAGAATTATTAAGCACAAAGGTGCAGCTTTTTGTTTCAGAGGTCTTTAAACTGCAAACTGCTGCAAACTGGGAAATACACTGGGAAAAAGATCATTGTAAGCTTGTTCTGTTTTTCCTTAAATCTCTGTGACCAGCTACTGTCAGAGATGCAGTAGTGGCCTTCATGGACTTTTGGCTGGACCCCGTGCAGCAGTTCTAGTTCTTATAAATGGTTAGGCAATTCAAATAGCAGGGAATCAGACTCATGATGCAAGAGGTCACTTCATCTCTCTGCAGTTGATGGCTGAATAAACAGGCAATCAGTGAGTAGGAGTTGAGGAGTAAATTAACATTTGTATTCAGCACTCGGAGAAAGATAGTACAGCATCATATCCACTTCTGGTAACTGTAGTTTTAAGAGGGTGTCAAGAACTTGGAGAGAATACAAAAAAGAGCCATCAGAAAGACTGGGATTAGGCTTTGCCAGTAAGAATTTGTCTGTTTACTTATCAAAGAAAGAAACAGAAGAATTTATCAACACTTTGGGAAAAAAAGAAAAGAAAAAGAAAAAAGCCAGTCACTCAAGGACTCTTTAATCTATTGAGAAAATAAAGAATAGCTGAAAATTAAATCCACAAACATTCAGACTGGAAATAATGCAGACCAGGGAGAAGGGAGGTTGTTTTTTTTTTGGTTGGTTTGGTTTGGATTGGGTTGGGGTTTTTCCTCCCCAGGCTTGAGAATGTTAAACCATTAGAGAAAATTACAAAAGTGGTGGATTTTCCATCTCTTAATGCCTTCAACTAAAGACTATTTTTCCAGTCAAGCATGTTATTGGATTTTATACAGGGTTAAAAGCAACACCATGCACACAATTATAACATATAGAAAGACAGCTTATTTCTTCTAATGGTCCTGCCTAGAGTAGTTAAATTGGCGACTGTAAAAAATCCTTCCTCCTGTGTGCATTCCCCTCAGTTCTTCCCTCCAGCCACATACAGCACACGTCTCTTCATTTATCCTGAACAGCGAAAAAATATTTTTAAACTCCAGGTTCTGTTTCATGGATTTGCATAATCTTCATAAATGGCTTTCCATATGCATCTACGCTTGCTGATTGTTTCTGGAAGTGATGAACTTCCATAAGTTCATGATGAACTTTGCAGATTGCACATGACTGAAATGGATATCCACCTCTACCAGTTCGGATACATTCTTCAAATTACTAAGCTGTGCTGTTAAAATCAATTCCTATTTCAGTTTGCTATTATTCCTGTAAGTTTGAATGATATTGAGCAGAAACAATCTTGTTTGGACTATGGGGCCTGATGAGCTAATTGACTAGTTGTCTGTGTACCTGCATCTCCTCCACTGGGAAAGCACAGACACGTAGCTGCCTGTAATTCTGCTAGCTTCTTCAGTAAAATCAGTCACAGCACCAGAAGAAATCAGAGTTCTTATTCTTTTCTTGCTTGGTATTAATAATTAAACATAACATTCAACAGTGTGGTCAAGCCAGGATGCAGCTCCACTGGCCTCTCTGTTATGTAGACCTTGCTGTTACGTCGAGTAAGGTTAATCATAAGATTATAGTAAAATCTCAAGGTCCTCTTCAAGGGACCTCAAAAGGTCATATATTCTTATCTTCTACTCCATGTCAGAAACAAACTATACAAACTACATCATTCTTAGCAGATATTTGTCTGAAGACTTCAAATTAAAGAGGCTCTGGAACCTCCCCACACTTACACCTTTGCCATGGATATTTATCTTGGAAGCACCTTCTTCCATTCAGGAGGTGAAAAAAGACCCATTCCTTTCAGGACATTGAAGCTGCTGCTTTCTGGACCCTCTTCATTGGGCCCACATCTTCCCTGGAGCAAAACTGTACACTAGACTCCAGCAAAGGCCTTTCAAACCTGGATGGAATTGAAGGATCATATCGCACCACTTTTAGGCTCTACTCAAGTTCATATCCCCCAGAGGGACAGTCATGTTTTTTCAGCAAGCATGTTCAGCTTCCAATTAATCCTAACTCCTTTTTTTCCCCCTGTAGATCTGCTGTCTAGTCAATTGTTCTCCACTGTGAACTTTTTTTTCCACCTAAGTGTAGAAACTTTACTTGTGCTTATTGTCTTCACATACAACTACCCTATTTTAGACCATTTCTCTATTTACTTTATATCCTTTTGAATTTTACTCCTGCATCTGGCATAAGTATGGTCTTTCAAATTATCATGTCATCTACAAATGTAGTAACTCTGTTTCGTCCACCATCCAGCACCAAACAGAGCCTGGACAGGACATAGTCCCATACAACACCTCTTCGTTCATTCTTCCCATGGGAGAGTGAAAAGTTATGAGTCTCTTGGAATACTTATCTCAACAGCTTCCACATACTCTCAAGACTATGCTTTCCTAGCCCACTTGCTTGGTGCATCACACAGTGTCAAAATCTTATTACAGTCACGATATATGTGTCTGTACTGTTACTACACAGTCCAAAAAGTTTATTAACATTCTGTGGAGGAAAATTAGCTCCTGATGAATCTATACTGTTTATTACTCAACTCATCCTGCAAAAACATGTTCCAGTATTTTCTAGATACCTAAGTTAAATTGAATAATCTATCCTTTCCCTTCTTTTTTTAAAAATTAAGTGTAGTATTTTCTAGCCTTCCAGTACCTTGTTTGTCCTCCACTATTTCTTAAACATAAACTGCTAAAGCCTCTGAGATTGCTGCAGCCAATTCTTTCAGTATTCTCGGGTGAAGTTCATTAAGGCTACTCAGACTGATGTACCTAACTTACAAACTCTCTAACTTGCTATTTGCTTATTCTAGGCTGAGATACTACTTCTTCACAGTGGTTTGAATTATAGCCACCTCTTCGCAATTGACCTGGTTTCTCCTTTTGAAACAGAGAGATTTAACACTTTGATCTTCTCAGGGTGGAAATATAGCACTCTTCTCTCCTTCACCAAAAAAGTCACTTGTTATTAAGGAGCATCAGCTTCTCCAGCCCATGGTATGTAAAACAGTGGTGTTCCCAACACGGCGCTAGTGTGGCTTCCTGTTACCTACTTTGTGATTTTAACTCCTTGGGAGCATGTTTGCATCTGGATTACCTTGTGCCTCTTAAGCCATAGTAAAATACCTCATTATGACATAACATAAGCAAGCCTTCTTTTTTTGGTAAGCTTTTTACTTTCAGTACAGTCTATGGGAGCCCACTTACATGGAAGAGTTGAGTGGGGTTTAAGTCCCTGGGCTAGAGAATATCCAGTTACTTCTACAAAGGACACCAGCATCAATCCAAGAGGTGCAGGGAAAACACCATCTCAGAATACTTTATAGTCTGGTGACTAAAGTAGCAGGGTGGAAGACCTGGGAAGCTAAATACCTACTTTCCCTTCTCCACTGCAATCAACCAAGAGGTGAAATTTTTATCTTCTCAGATGAGCACTCCAAAGTACTCGGCTACTACAAATACAGACGATATTTCTCCCCCTCCATTTTAGCAAGAAAGGACTTCTGTGTTTTAGATATCTGACCCCAGGAAAGAAGCCATGCTTTGGAGCCCATTTGGAAACAGCCATGTTTTTTTCATCCTTGATGGTGTCTGGGCTAGGGACTGAGCATATATCTCTCCTCGATGTTTCTTACTGGTTGCTTTGGCTATCCTCCACTTCCCTGCCAGCAGATGGGCTAGTGTGATTTACACTGTTTAGGTACCCAGATCTTTCAGCACAGGGTGGTAAGTGAAGGTGTTGATTCAAGTAGAGAACATATCAACTAAAAGTCATTTGATTCTGGTAGTCTAGATAATCCTAAAACAAGTCATAGTCAGTCAGGCCCTGCAGTGGCTCCCCTCTATGGATGAAGCAGAGATGCACACTGAGGTTTCCAGATGGACTGACTGGGCTTGACTACTCATCTTCTGCAGGAAGCAAAGATAAAATTTGAATTCTAAAGTGAAAACCTCCACCAGACTTGATTTTAATGTGATTAGACCAGTGAATAATGACTTTCTGAGAGAAAAAAAATGCATTCGTAGGCCCAGACCCTTGCTGTTTCCTGGGAGAGCACTACCTTGCCTGAAAGCAATGGATCCTTCTACTCTACCAGAAACTTCTTGGGAAGGGTCTCCAGCTCAGCAGCAACCTTTTATTTTCTCCCATGAGGTTGAAATCTTGTGCCAGTATCATCTGAATTGATGACAAAAATAAATACAGCGTTCATGCTATCTGCATGGAAAGCATAACTCATGGGCCACGCAGATCCCTGGAGTAGATCTGTCAAAACAAGTAGGATCATAGAATTGCCCAGGTTGGAGGGGACCTTTAAGGTCCTTGAGTCCAATCGTTAACGTAACACTGCCAAAACCAACACTAAACCATGTCCCTAAGCACCTAAGCATAGCTATCCCCACAAAGAACTATAACCTTCTTTTTTGTAGTGCTATAGAGTTTCCTCTACGAGAGCCCAACACTTCCAAGTCTACAGCTCTGTAAAACTTTAGTCTACCTTTTTTTGCTTTTCATATCATGTTTACCTCAGTATATTCATCTAAGGGAGAAACTCGCTCCGTGCTGAATTCTTAAATTACTAGAAAAACAGGTGACTCATGAAACTAGACATCTGCAGCTAGGTGTGTGGCTTAGATGCATTTTTTGCAGAAAAAGTGTTATTTAGTTAAACATTTTTGCTAAATTCTAGGAGGATACTTTTATATTTCCCTTCTCTATTTAGATGGATCAATACTACCATTAATTAAAATTCTTATGAGCTTAGAGAAAAAGTATGACACCTTTTCATATGGGCTTGTGCCAGGGAAAATGGAAGATGATATATATATATGCATGCATAGGATATGTGAAAATAATTAAAGAGGTCCAACAGAAGAGATGAGTTTTTAACATGAATACAAGTGAAGAAGACAAAGACTGAAGCCAGCTGCCCCATGAATGAATCCTACATCTTCATGGCAAATGCTTTTAATATGCATTCAGTGAACAAGTTCCTGCAGAGCCATGCTTTGTGCAAGCAGCCCAAATCAGTGTGTAAGTTACATGGCTGGGGCATCCACCACATCACTGTGGAAAGTGGGCTCGCATAGCTAAAGAACTGGGAAAAAAGAGTTATATTAGTTTTATAGCTGAAATATGAGGCTGGGAAATCCTGGGGAAAGATCACCGATGCAAGACTAGGCATCAAGTGTATGTTTTTTAGGAAACTTTTCAGCCAATTGGTAAAAGCCAATAGGAAAATATAGACATTTGGAAATCTTTTTTATTATTATTATTATTATTATATTCCAATTCTTTCAACAGTTTTGTTTTGATGTTTTCCTAAAGAAATTTTATTTTATGGACCTTGACAACTTTTCACTTTGAAATGTGAATCTATACGAAAAGTAATGGTTTGACTCTGGTCAGAATATATTTTGGGTTCTTCATATACAAAAATATTTAACTTTTCATTCTGATTTGGGATAGAAAAATAGCCTGCAGTACCATATAATCTAGCAGGACAAGCAAACTCTTTCCTAGACAAATTTAGGAAATAATGATGCATTCAGTACTCTGCTCTGTGACTAATTTCCTATATGATCTCTTATGGTTAAAATAATACCTTGTAACTAAAAATTTCTAAGGTAATTATGTGGAATATAAGTTTCCATCATATGAGGGATTTTGCAGGGAATCATTCAAGCTATGTCCAAAATCCAGTTGTTTTACTCAGAAGTAACAGAGCAAGTTACAACACAGTATCTCTGATCATGAAAAAAGAAAAATACATTTAAGTAATTGATCGTTGAGAAATGCAGAAAACTAAATGTAAAACATTTTCAAGTAGCAGGGAATCCTTGCTAAAGTGACTGTAGCAGTTAATATTCTTTATCTCATTGGAAAGGATGAATCACATTTATCTAGTCTTCTGGCATTGTCAGTAAATGTCATTCTCTTTTCCGTGTCATTTAAAAACAAGAATTGAAAGATATCCTTAATTTTTCATAAGCCTTAATGTAACAATGCTGAGCAGAAGTCAAAAATATTTAGGCAGCTTTTATGGAATAAGTGTCATGGCCTTGGCTGCTAGGCTGAGACGTGCTCATAAGGACCTTGCTCCTGCACAGAGGGAAGTTTTATCCGTGCACCCACCCTTTTTATTGAATGATTTCCCCTTCCCAAATGAATTCCTATTCCAAAAACATTTCTCAAATTCACATGATTGCCTTAAGTACTGGGCCAGTTTTTGGGGATGCCTACAACAGAAAAGCGTGTGCCTCGTGCTTGCCACCTACTGTGATGAGGGATGGCAAGACACAAAATGGGCCAGAGTTCAGCTGGCATATACCTATAGCAGAAGTTTTGAAATCAGTGGATGTCTACTGATTTATATCAGCTGTTCAAAAACTGAGGCAAAAGCTCTGCTTCCAGCTAGCTGAATTTTGGAGATGTTGTCTGGAGTCAGCTCTGCAGCACAGGTTTCTCTCTATTAACTTCACAGCGTGATGTGGGGAAGTGAAATAAAGAAGTTAAATGTGAAGCTCATCACAGTCCAGCTCATTTGTAATTCTAAATTACATTCTCCTGTTGCCTTTTCAGTCCCTGTTGCAGTGTTTTACCATCATTTTACAACAACTACAGGTGATGCATGCTTATCAAAAGTTGGGGCAGAGAAAGAAAAAGGTCTAAATAAAAAATCCTAAATCTGCAAAGACTGGTATTTGAAACATGCTGGTCTATTGGAAAAGCCTGTGCAAGTGGCTGAGCTTAGTCATAGCATGCAATGACTGGTTCTTATGCAGGCAGCACTGTTGAGGTGACAAGGTTTCAGGGTTCTCCATGTCCCTGCCAGCAATCCTGCATATGCATGGATAATCCCGTGCCTGAGTGGTGACGTCAGAGAGGCATCACTTTATGTTTTCTGTAGTCACTGAGACCCATATTCAGGTCTGGCCAAGTCATGGGAGACTATGACCATAAGAAAGGGTAAGCACCCTTAGAATCCAGCTGACTTGGTGAACACAACAATACCAAGGACCCGGAACTGTGAAATAGTGTTTGGAAAATAACTTTTGGACCCTGCTGTCATTGTTGTTACATAACAGACATAGCGTCGAATCTGCTGCCTTTGTTCCTGTAAAAACGGAGTTTGCCATTGTATTTTGTCCCATGATTAAATTCAGTCTGGGATTGGCTCTGATAATTGTGCCCTTGACAAACTGACCTAGATGGGAGGCACTGGAGTGGCTTATACTGCATTAAAGTCTTTAAGTTGTTTATTTGTGTTTCTAACATTAAAATTATTTCAAACTCGATGTTAGCAGCTTCACGAAAGTACTAGGAATGACATTCCCACCTGCAAGAGTCAAGCTAAAACAGATGTTTTCAGAGCAGTTTAAACTTGGACTTGGAATGGAGGCTACCTATCCAATTCTTTCGGTCTCTTCAGCAAAATCTGTCACACTGTAAGGAGAAGCCAAAATCCTTCTGTTCAGTACTGTTAAGATATCCATAAAATAAAAAGTTCGTAAGTTCACCTCCACATAAGTGGAGGATCAGGCTAATGAGATACGGCCATAGTGGCACGCAGCCTCTTCCCTGTGAGATGAGGCAGGCCTTGATCCTCCATCGGGCAGTTAGAGATGTCTGAGGGAACTGCAGGAGGTCTCCAGGCCACCCCTAAATCCCAAGGTAACACTGCCTATGTCATTCCTGAAAGATGTCCGTCTAACCTGCACCTACAGACTGCTGCTGGTGAACTATCCACAGCTTCCCCAGGCAACATACTCCAGGGCTTCTCCCACCGGTCTGCTGGAAAGCTTTTCCTAAGAGCTATGAAATTCATCAAACTGTGAGCAATCACTTAAAAATGTAGTTGCTTGGGCTTCAGGAACCTTTTGGCTATGGTGCTGTCCTGCCTTATCTGGCAGGCAAGAAACCAGGGTGACAGATGAGAAATCCAGCTTCCAATGATTAACTGTTTGACCCTAAGAACATGGATTTGACCAGTCAAAACAGGCAAAAAAATAGAAAAGTGCAATTGTCCAGTTTTTCAGACCCCAAAAATGAAGGTGAGAAGACACAGTGGATGAAGAACAGATATTCAATATTAAACTATTCAATGAAGAGACTCTTCATTCCAGGAACAGTACAGGGCAGAATACAACCAGCCCTCAAGCAGGATTGAAGTTGGAAAGAAGTCAGGACAATCTTTTCTTTGCTGACACTTGATTCTGTATCAAACTGAGTTGCCCATTAAAAAAAAAAAAAATCAGTGATACTGTGTGGCAGAAACTACACGTATCCTTTGCACACAGGAAGTTGAGTCCCCTGAGCCTGGTTCTGGTGAAAACTTCACCCACTGGCTGACACATTTCCTTACCCTCCATGAATCAGGATTCACACCGACACATTTTCAAGGCAGGCAGGTGGGAGGGGGTGCACAGTATCTTGGCAAACAGGCCATCTTCTGCTCTTTTATGCAACCAGATTGTGATAAGAATGTCTTCATTCATCAAATGTGTTCAGTGATGGCTTTTTCTGAGCCTTTTTTAACTTAGTTAATCGCATCTCCCATTTTGGGTCTTTGCTATTGTTTTTTGCGCTCCTTGACTGACCTCCTACATAACTGCACAATGTTAGTTTTTGTGTTGAAAACCTTTTTGCCCCCCTCACTGAAGCTCTGAACACCACAAGGCATTCAACCAGTTTGCTATGGCTTTGTCAGGTTTCAACACACAGCTATGTCACTGTAATTTACATGCCAAGAAGCTGAAAATCAGTCCTTTTGGAAAACAACTGGCAGAAGGTGAAGCAGCCAGCCTGTTTTTGTCACACGGTATGGCTGCCCAGCGCATCCCAGACTCACACTTAATGGATACCAGACTCATCTTACACAAAAATCCATCAGTGACTTTGCGAAAACCCTTCCTAAACATGTCAATGGCAAAGTTATTGCTTCACCACGTCCTGAGTGAGTCCAATGAGCTGAAGGAGGCCTCTCTTCAGCCCCTGTGGCTTTGATGACTGGTCTGCATTAGCTTCCGCCTGACAGAGCAGCTTTAGAGCTGCGTGTGCTCCCCGAAAAGACCTGAGCTCTTTCTCCTGCCTCATGGCCAGAGTCACTGTCAAAGACATGCCTGGTAACAAGACAATTCCTGGCAGAAATCAGGTAAAAAGATTAAACCTTAGATGCCGTGCCAGCCCCACCATCGGGCAGGATTTCTCTGGGAAGCTGGGGCCGTGCCCCCACAGTCACTTGCCGCCCGGACACCGACTCCCATTGCCACCCACTGCGGCCACTTCCTACTGCTCTGCAGAAAACCACCAGCATCTAAATGGCACACTCGGCACCACATCTGTTAGCGTTTAGCCCGAGTGTTGGCTGTCCTTCCTAATAATTCATCCCGAACAGGCTAAAGCAACAAGCGGGCGTTCATTCCCTCACTCCTTTTTTTTTCACCATTGTGCCATTCAACAGGCTCCAAAGCTGCTAAAGCCACAAAAATGTTAGAGTGATTATTGGCCAATGTCAAACTTATTTTGGAGTGGTTGTCTTATATTGGGTAGACATGTTATTTACCTTTCTTATCTAAGCTTAATAGAGTTAAACAAATTAGCGCTTCCTGCTGGGAGGCTGCTAAAATGTGATTGAATGAGTGGTGTCGTTTGGAAAGCACATGTGCCTGAGCTCTGACGACTTCTAACAGCTAACCTCCAGTGCCCAGTGTTGTGACACTATATTTCCAGGTTCACTGTCAGTTTAACACCACCCGATGTAGCAGAATAAAAAAATCAGAAATGCAAACACCTTTTAATACACCTTCGCAGGTTTTGGTACTTGTAATTCATGAGTTGCTGTAGGATACATAGAGAAACCTCAAAAACTCAGAGGTTGAAAGTGGAAAATTCTTTTTTTTTAAACTCTGAAATGTTTTAAAATGAGTTTTTCTTAAAGTCAGTGAAACTTTCAGCATGGTGGATTAACACAAAAGAGGTAACAGTAATAAGCAAAATGGTATCTTTTTTCGTACTATGAAGGTTGCAGGAAAGTATGATAGCGAGTTTTGCAATGGAAGCTTTAAACTTCAGTTTACCCCTACAGAAACCTGTTCCCGAAGAGAGCGGGTTGGAAAAGGCCAGAGATCAAAACTGTATTGACAGAAGGCTCACCTTATCTGCCTGGGCGCAGCACGCTGGTCGCCGTGCTATCTGCAACCCTCGTACGCTGGCTGATTTAATTCTTACACCGACCCACGAGAGCTGGGATGGCCCCTCGCCTTAGGAGACATGCATTGTCTTCTGCCGAGGACCTTTGGCTTTAAAGAAACAAATAGGGATTAACCCAAGCAACAGCCAAAGCAGGGGCTAAAGTGCAAAGGAATCGCAGCAGTCATTAGAGACCGGCCTCGGCGTCCACCCGGGGTCGTTGCCTGCGTGGTGTTCCCAAGGTCTCGCCGAGGCCGGCTACCACCCGCTCGCCCACGCCTCAGCGTGCTAACGGCCCCATGTTCGGCAGCGCCTGCAGACAAAAACTCCCTCGCCCTCCCACCGAGCACGGCCGGCGGCTGCGCAGGGGCCGGTGGCCTCCCGAACCGCAGCAGCTGCGGAGCGAGTGCTGGCTCCCGAGCAGGCAGCTTGGCTCACCGTCCCCGGCCCAAAGCATCCCTCTCTGTGGTAGGTAGCTGCCTGGCTGGCCGGGAGAGGGAAGCTCATTCACAGGACTCTCTCCCCACAGAACTGGGGTGATGGACCTGTGCGGGCAGGCTGCCCACCTTCCCCCTCCTCACAGTGCAAAGAGGAGTGCTCCCCAGGCCAGCAAGGGGGGCAGCCATGGCCAGCGAGGGCTGGTGAGCACCTTTGCCTGCTGCTGCCCCTCTACTGAGTTTCTGCTGATGCATTCCCCCACACCTCTGGGGGTCTCGTGGCTGCCTTGTTGGCAAAAAGGACTTTTGCAGGCTCCCTCTTCTGTTAGCAGTGTCCCAGCTTTCCCAAGTCTTACAGCCATCGTGGAGCCAAAAGCAGGGTTTGGAGGCATCCTTGCACCACCATTATGGTCCGTGGATCTCTGTAGCAGCCTGCCTAGAGGTGTCACGGGCTCCACATCATGGCCCTGCACCAAAGGTGAAAGAACGGATGATATATGTGCCTCTGCACCTACAGGAAGAACACTCAGGCTTTCTATGGGTAAAATGAACTCTGGTCATGAAGACCACTATAATAAATGCAAACTTAGAAACATCTTCCTTGAAAGACTATCTTTTTTTTTTTTTTTGATCAGTGCTGAGCCGAGTATCTTTGGTGATGTTTTTATTTATTACATGATAATCTGGCAGGGAATTGGTAAGCCACTTGCAAAAGTGATTAATCAGAAGTACCAATCTTGCTCTGATTTGCAGCATAACAGAAAATAGCAGCTCAGTCCTGTGCTACTCCCCAGTGAGTTACATCAGTATGTGCCAATGATGGAAAACACGGCCTGCCTGTAAAGCTACAATTAGGGCTAGTTTCCATGGACATAATCAGTTGAATATAGAAAGAAAAAAAAAAAAAGAAGAAAGAAAAAAAAGAAAAGAAAAGGAACAATATAAAGTAACTATTATAAAATAACTGAGGACTTTATACGCCAGAACATGAATGACTTTAAGATATATTTTTCTACTGGCAATTTTCGTATTCTTTTTAATGCTTTGTGAGACTATCCAAGTTGAAAAGTTCACATTTATACAGGAATAAAAGAAAAATCTGAAGAAGCCTGGAGTTTATAAATAAAAGGCATGATACATTAATATGTAGTTTCCAGAGTATTCTACTTCGCCATCTTCTACTTTACATAACTGGAGTTATACTCAAAGGAAGTACTATCAAATAAATACAGGAATAAGCAGCTGAGGAAGTCAGACTATTTACAAAGATCCAAAAGCTGCTGACACTACATCAAGAGAGGGAACATTTTGACAACTTTATACATGCCAATAATCACAAGTTGACTTTTTTAACATTCAGATTACTGAAGTTGCTTTATGCTGTTTCTTACCCACTAGAGCAAAATGAAATAAAATTTCACAATAATGAAAAAAGTTTTGATTCCTAATTTTAGGCACCCCCAAATTTGAAAACTTTGCCATTCTTCTGCCAACAGTTCTTGATATTTCAGGATTTTTCCCTCCTAGTTTGTATGCCCAGACTTGAGAAGTGCTGAACCATCTCATGCAGACCTTAAGTGCCATAACTCTCTTACAGGCAGTAATGTGAAAGTTGATTTTTAAACATGGCAAGTGATATTTCATTTGCCAGTGTTAGGGGTATTTGCAGTCACACACTGCACCAGCAGTGTTGTTTCTTAGCTTT
The DNA here is from genome assembly GCA_013398815.1 of Ibidorhyncha struthersii. Taxonomy (NCBI): domain Eukaryota; kingdom Metazoa; phylum Chordata; class Aves; order Charadriiformes; family Charadriidae; genus Ibidorhyncha; species Ibidorhyncha struthersii. The sequence continues at coordinate 67,923 of VZSZ01009894.1, forward strand.
CTGTTCTTCACCACTCATGCTAGCAAAAGTAAAGTGAGAATGTGTCTCAATAGCTGCTTTCCTTTGCTAATTCTATGTAGGTTTGGCTTGTAAGAGAGCTGTGTTGGTCTTGATATTTTCCTTTTCAAACATTGAACTCCCCTGGGATACTTCCCACTCTTTGTGTTACGAACTTAGACTGATATGTGTCTCCAGTTAGGCAGCTGTAGATTTCTAACCCATTGTAACTAGCACATCCTAAGTGTTCCTGGAAGGAAACATGCAATATAAAAATACCCTTAATGATTTAACTGTACTCTGTGTAATACTATATTACTCTGTGTTAGGGTACAGCAGTACAGAGCCGTGTTTTTACAGGTTGTTATTCTGTCCCCTGACTCTCTTCATTCAGGCAACTTTTACTGTATATGAAGAGCCAAACTCTTCAAATAGGGTATACCCAACAAAAATACCCACAAGACAATTATGGACTGGATAGTGCACACAATAGATAGCGAGGATGTAAGGAGCTAAACGTTAGCATCAGGTACTAGACTAAGCATTAGCATGCTCACCACCCCCAGAAAGACACCCAGGAGGACATTGCTGGTCAGGCAGGCATTTGTCAGGTGGAAAGCATCAGCCTTTGCTGCTGCTCCTGGGAGCAGCTGGTCCTCGGTGTCACTAAGTCGCCATCTTCCAGCTCACTGTCTTCTACTGTAAGATTTTATAACTTTTCTTGTCATTGATTTTCTCCTTGAATCCTTCAGTTGTTACCTGTGCCCGTCCCAATGATCTTACCTCTGCCTCCAATTTTACCTTTTAATTTGGCTGATTCTAGTCTACGTACTTTCTCACAGCTCTTTCTCATAACATTTTCTCTAAAGTTTGAGCTAAGGTTGCACAGCTGGCCTGTATCAAAACTAAGCCTGAGATCACAGGCAGCTGAACTCCTAGAAGGAGAATCACGAGTTGGGGGAGGAGGGAGGAAAAGTCCTGTTTTGATGGAATTGTACCATACAACTTTCCAAGGTTTTGAAGGGAACTGTGGTTCTAAGCTGGAGATGATAGTGCTTGCTAAGCTTTGCCAAGCCAAGTATCTAGGAGACGAATCTCTGAACTCAAATCAGATAAAATTTTCCAGACACCTACAGTGAGCTATTCTCTTTCTGAAAGTAGGAGGAATAGATGTTTGCAAATGGTTACTGTACCCCCAACACACAAACCCAGAAATCGAGGAAAGACAATGCTATGGAATTTTAAATTGTAATAAATATGCAAGCTCTCTTCTGTTTCAGGTGAGGAAGTTTCAGCTGAGGAAGAAGCCAGAATAGGTCAGTAGTTAGGTAACTCTGCAGCACCTGTGGAGCTCCATATTCAGCTCCTTGCTCTTCCACAGACCTTCCTGTGTAATTTAAGGCAAGATGTGTAAGTTCCAAACTTGGACATTAAAATGCCTTGAAGATGGATATAACATCCCAGTAATAGCAGTTTATGCATATAAGATGCCAAACTAGTTCATAAAATGTAGTAAAGTCAGGGGAAAAAAAAATCCAGAAAGTTTAAATGCTGCTTAAAGTCAAGTCCAGGTACCTGCACTTCCCCAAAGCCTTGCTGTGCACATCAGTGCTGGATCCCTCTGTTTTTCCCTGAAAGCAAGTCACCATTACCAATCTTTCTCTTAAAAAAGAAACAGGCAGGGAGACGTTTTGCTTGTGAATCTACTGGTTGGAATACTCACCCATAAAGGGGAAACCTGGACTCTAGTCTCTCCAGAGCTTTCTGAGATTGAACCCATGGAGTTTATATCCCATTTTTAAGGCAGCATTGCCCTATTGCTACAGCTGAGCCGCTGTGACGAGTAAGAGCGTAGGAGTCATGGTCCAGAGAGACAAGCCTGGCTGCGTTGCATAGTGGAAAAACAAAGTAGCTGGAGGGGCAAACTCAATTCTGGTCCCTGTGGTCTGGACTTCTGATGAATTTTTCAGTAGATGATCATTTGCTAAAATCCAGGAATAGTCCAGAGAACAGGGATTCTTATGCAGACTAATGCATAACATGAAATATGAGTGCCACTGCTGCTGGCCATAATTTAGACAAAAAGAGTGAGACAACTACGTATTGCTAAATGAGGTGATTTTGATACCTTGGTTTAAAAAGAAGACTTGGGTTATTAAATTCAGTCCCACATAGGCTGAAGATGAGTGCCTAGTCTGCTGAATAGGGGAGATGTCAGCATTTCCAAATCAATGGTGTAGGCATGTCCCCACTCAGTTAGTGGCTGGTTGCAAATCCCAGCTGAAGCTCTGACTCCCCCATTTGCCATGTAAGGGAGTGTCCAACTTCTTTCCAGATACAACCCAAAACATTTAACTGTTATTTTTTGAGGATGATATCACTTCAAGTATTAGCTGTGACTTTATTTTCATGGTGTATTGCCTGACTTGCACTCCTCTGCAAGTTACAGCAGGCTCACAAATGGCACTTAAATGCATGCATTAAAAAGCTATTTAGGAGCCTAACTCTTGTTAATTTAAATGGGAGCTGTGCTCCTCAGTGGCCATTAGGTGAGGAACTACTTCAAGGATCTGGATGCAGACAGCAGGTTAGGTGTGGTGATGTCATGCCTTGTCGAGCCAGCCTTAAATTTATAAAGAAAGTGAGTGGAAAATATTTAGGTCAGGCTATAGACCAAAGCAGACTTAACAGTACAGTCACTGATAAAATGTAAAATGATTTCTCCTCAGCACTAATATTTTTAACATTAGTTAATATGCCAGGATTTTGAGAACTTTTTTTTATTATTATTTTCCTGAACAATAAGGGAATCTTACTGTAGTCTTACATGCCCTACAAGGGCAATAAAGAATGTGCAAGGTATGGTTTTTATTCTACCTGCTTTTCCTAGACTGCATTGAGCCTCTGCTGAGAATACCCAGATTTAAAATATTGTGCTACACTTTATGACTCTTGTTCTACACTTTATGACTGTTATTCTAAATCACATGCAATTAAAGCAGCCACAAATGTTAGTCCATTTTTAGTCCAAATAGTTCCTTCAGAGCAAGCCTGAGTGCTTCTGCACAGCCCTGTACTCCATAGATGGGGCTGAAGAGCAAGCAATTGTCACTGAAGTAGTCTGAAAAGGCACCTTGCTGTCTTTCCTACCCACCAAAAAAAAATATTGGTCTTCATGTGAGAATGTTTGTATTTAAATGTTTCCTTCTCTCTTGCAATCTACATTAATCACAAGAGAGAAGAAAGGGAGACAGGCAGATGTAAAAAAAGCCTGTGAAACTCAGTGGAACAAGTGGGATAATTTCCAATTTCTTTACTAGGTGTTAGATCAGGCCCAAAGGAATCACCGGCTGCGATCCAGTCTGCCTGCAATGAACTCATACTGAGGCAGCTAGTCAAGCACCACTGCCTGCCTAGTGGACAGAAAACATCTCCAAGGTTCTCCAGGGGAAGACCCCGCCTGCCTGCTGCCCCAACACCCAAACTGAGTGCATGGTCATCTTCTGGAGGCACTCCACTCTTCCTTTATTGGCAGAGTCAGGTGATTTCTTTTCTACTGTCACCTCACTACACACTGAATTAAATGCCAAAGCAAGGAGACTTGGCTCTCCCCACGAGTAACTTGCATTAAAATTGCTCTTAGCAGTATTACGGGGGCTCTCTGTCACTACTGTCAGATTGGATTCACATGCACAGACCATGCAGGGACTGACGCCAGAATCTTGTGGAGTTACAGATGTGAACTCCTAGCCACCATCATACCCGTACTGGGTCCAAACTGGCACTTACGATTTTAATGCAAAACTACGTCAACTAATAAGCATTAAAAATCTGGTGAGGATAGAAAGGTGAAAGACCAGTGTACATAGCTCTCTCACTGCTCACCAGCTGATGCTGTGCTAATTTCCACAACAATTGCTACCTTTAATTTAAACAAAAAGGTGCTCCAGGTTTTTTTTACATTCGTATATTTTACATTACTCTTACAGATACTGCTTGTTTCATGGCCTTTAGTGGGAGAACATCTCCAAGGGAGCAAATGAAGTACATGTTGCAGATAGGATGCTGGCCTTCTCATGAGAAAAATATAGGCTACATCCATACTGGTAAATTAAGTAAGGCCAGTAAATCTTCCTGGGCACTGCAATTTGATTGTCCGTACTGTTAGAAGTGTTAGACTAGTCCCTGGCCCTGTTTCACTGGGACAACCAGCACTCCTGCAGACAATATCCACACGCAGTTCAGGGGCTAGCACAAGCTGTCACATGGGCAAACCACTGAGTTCACAAAATTTAAGTCAAATCAGGGTTACAGTGGCTTGTTGTTTATGATATTAATCAAGCACCAATCAGTAAACTACACATTCATGACCAATATCAGTAATACAACAGATAAATCACAGTGCTAAACATTTCTAAATTGTTAATAAACACCTACAAACCTCTCAACACTCTTCCAAGAATCACAAGAAGCTTTAAACTCACGTGCGCAGGCAAACATGCACATGCTTGGTGGCCATGGGGGCTCTCTAGCTGTCCACCTACCCCTGCGGCTGCCTGCAACCCGCTGATGCCCCAGCAGGTCAGGGCACGCAGCCATGGTGGGCTTCCATGCTGCTGCCCACTCGCTGGGTGCTGGCTGCTCTGCCTGCCCTGCCCGAGGTCGGGGTGCTACAAGGTGTCTCCGGAGGTGGCACACCAGGTTTTGACTACTGCCTTTTCCATGTCAAGATCTCCACCCCTGTTACAAATTGAGATCCCTCTTTTAATTTTCCTTTCAAGCTGATTCCTTCTTTGTTTCAAAAGTATCTTTGTAATTCCTTGGTTACTGTTTACTCTGGTTTATGGTCATCTTCCTCCTTAAGATGATGAGTTTTGGGGCGGTTTTGTGTATTTGATCCACACATGCTGTTTACAGCCACATGCTTATCTTAGCAGGTGGGGTTATCCAGGCCCTTTTCCAAGCACCCCCACAGTGGGCCAAGGATCATTTCAAATGGACAGTTTGGGATGCAGCCATCCTGTTCTGGAGGGCAAGAGCAGTTAATGATGTGGACACACACTCTCACATGTGGGTTGGGCTCAGTGCCAGAGAACTATCTCAAGCACCTTTAATTTACCAATACAGATGGAGCCAAAGATGACTCTCATGAGAAATGAGCAAGCAAACTTTGAGCTACAGGCAAGATGCAGAGTCAAGGTCTTGATCTGGGAGATAACTCTCCTCGAACGCTCAGTGCTTTATAGCTGGGATTTTTGTTTTCTCCAGCATACCACTAAAAAATGGCCATAAATTTCAGAGCTTAATTCTGAGTTTAGATTCTGATTCTTTGTATGCTCAAATGGGGCACAGAGCCAATGTTTTGGTTCAACACCATCTCTAAAACATTGCATTAGCTTTATGTCACATGAAATAAAAGGTAAATGTCTTTTGATCTTGGTCTGCAGCCAGGTCATTAGAGGTTCCCTCCCCAGCCTCTTGGGCCTGCACAGGGTCTCACTGACTGTGGAGCTGATTGCAAGATCTGGTTGCTTGTTCCAACCTATTAAGTTTCTTTCTAAAGCCTTTCTTAAAGTGATAAAATACAGACATTGAAACTGGGAGAAGCATTTTTTCTCCCTTGGATTCTGTCTATTACAGTCACTTCTCTGAAAAATGACAGAGGACAACTGATCTCAGAATGGGCAGGGGGGGAGCAGGTACTGCCAAATTTCTATAGAAACCTCAGGTTTATTCCTGCCTGTTTTCCCAGCATTGAAGACATCACAACAGTGAAGGATGAAACCAAGTCTGAGACGCTGTTTGTGTCACTGGCCTTGTCCCCATCAGTCTTTCCTTTCGGGTGCCTCAAGGATTTGTCTCTTGTATTTACACTTTGGTGTATCATGTGAATAAAACCTCCGTCAGCTGAGCTCACACAAGACATCAGAAGGGCACAGACTCCTAAGGACTTTATTATAATCTCAGAATAATCCCAGCAGATTACAGGTTGACTCAGGTAAACAAACAGGGGGAATGCGAGCATCTAAGGTGGAAAACACTTCCCTTTCTAAGCAAGCCATGAGAATCAACCCAAAGAATATTTTTTGGTGCTCAGGGACTACATTACAACAAATTACAGAGAAAAAAAATTAATATATCCAATCTTTCATTCCTTTCATTCCTTATTCCTTCACATTCCTTGATATGAATGAAAGCCACTCAGAGTAAAAATGTACCTGGAAAAAAGAAGTACCTGGAAAAAAGAAGTACCTGGACTAGAGGGAGCAGACCAGGGCAACCCAAGGGAGTAGATGGGTAGAAGGATGAGTTATGAGCTAAAGACTTCAAATTTTATTAATTCCCTGAGGTTGAATCAGAGAAACTTGGGGGCTTGGAAGTATACACATGAAAAGATGGTATTCTGGAAGTGAGATTTTGAGTGGAGATCACATTGGTGGCTGCCTGGCACATTTCACAAACAGTACCTCTTAAGAAAACAAAAGAAAAAGAAAAATCCTACTGTGTGGAGTTAAAAGGTCCAATGAGGAGTTAAATGTGGTAGCGTCAGTTTGCTGTTTGTGTATGCAACTTGCCAGTAATTGCAACACTACATTCTCTGGAAAGTAAGAAAAAAAAGAAAAATCCCTGCAGTATTTTTTCTCATAATGTGCAGAGCATGATGTCAGCCTGGCAGAGGAATTTAAAAATAAACAATAACACACATTTTTACCAAACAGAAAAAAAATCACTTACAAAGGCAATAAAATAGCGGGTGGAATACGTTCTGTCTCTTATTTTCTTCATGACTAAAGAGGAAGTAGGTAAGCAGTAGCAAAGCAGACACTTTCTGCAGGACATTTATTTTGACCACTCTTTGCACGGGCCTGATCTCTTTTCCCAGCCCTGGCACCAGTCAGTGCTCATAAAGGTGTTTCCATGAGGATGGGTAAAATGCTACAGCTGCTTTCCCCCCACTGCCTCAACACATTATACTTCCAACTAACAGAAATTTTTGTTTGTGTGAGGGGAAGGACACAGCTGAATTTTTTCAACTCATAGAATTACATCTTTTCAAAGCAATCTAGTTGGAAAATATTCATGAAGCTGAAGCTTTGACGAAATCTTGCTCTTTCATTGGCGCCTTGTTTGGAGTAGTATTGGCTTCATATGAAATGCTCATTGAGGACAGTTTTTTCTTATAGAGATTTGAAGGAGAAGATTTCAATCTTAAATACATGACTTAAATTTAGATGTTCACTTGGCAGATGTCTCCATCTGAATTAATTATTTACATGCTTTCACAGACTGAGGAAGACAATGAAATTAAAGCGGTGAACTTCTTTCTACCTGGTGGGGAATGAGGTCTTATCTGAGGAAGATTTCAGAATCTAGTCCTTTTTGTGCATGAAATAGTTTAAGAAAAGACTTGAAATAAATCCGTGTTTCAGATATGTAACCACATATTAAAAACACACACTGGAGTCTCAGTGCCACCTCACTTTTGCGGAATGGATATGGATCCTAAGGCAAACATCCTAACATAGAGACCTAATTATGGCAAGTGAATTGGCCATTTGTTCACGTGAAGACATCTACCTTGTAGGTGTCTAAAGTAGATTAAGTAAACCCCTCTCTCTCTCTCTATCCCTCACTACCTGTATTTCAGTGTTTTAGGTACCAGGATGAAAGACATCGTTTCCCGTCTGTACTGAGATCACCTGAAAAATCTACTCTGAATCGGGCACTGGAAAGTCTTAAGTCTGATTTTGCACATCAAAGATAAATAGATAAATAAACCTTTTTGCCCTGAAAACAGATATTTTGATATTGTTTACTTTCCAGAAGGTTTGGGTTTCATTCAAGTATAAGAGGCAAATGTCTTCAGAATGTCATACTTTGGCCACTGCTTTTGTTCACTGCTTTTCACAAAACTGGATGCTATCTACTTCTTCTACTCTTTTTTCTTAATGAATTTCATTAATTTGTTAATCATTGCTGTGAGAATATTTAAGAAGATTTTTACCTCTTTAAATTGAAATCATATATGATTTTCTTATCTTAGACCTTCTAAAGTAGAGAACTATAAGGATCAAAAGATTCCTTCCACAAATCAAGTTTTTTCTTCTTTTTTTGTTTTCTTTTCCTCCAGTGTTTCTGGATAAGGCTCCTGAGACATCTGTCTGAGCTATGGTATGGATTTGAGAAGATGAACATCAGGCCTAAGCACTGTCTGAAACTAAGTACCACAGGACAGACCATATATAATGTAAGAAAACACTGTGTCATTGAAAGAGGATGATTCATTTCCCTCCTTCAAGGCAGCTGATCACCAGGCCAACCATGAATTCCACATTGTCAGCTTCATAACAAAGGAACAGAAGTAAATTTTTGGTTGGTTCCAAATTTCACTGCTGCCTTGGCTGCCCGCTTATCACTTCCAAATGCTAAATATTCTGAATGCCAGCCATCACCATCAGTAAAAATGTCAGTGTGGTTCATTGCTTCCACCGACGCACATCTCTTTGGGATTACAGAGCATCCTTTATGGATCACCATTTAATCTCAATGGCTTTCTGCAATGCCAACTGCACTGAAATACTCCTAGATCTCTGGCTAGTTTTGTCTTTCTGTATTTGGAAAAGTAGTGTTAGTAGAGCTCTGAGCAGTGAATGACATGACAGCAAAAAAGAAAATGAAACAGTATCCCCAAATGATTTTCAGGACTGGTGAAAAATGAAACTTTTTATCACTTTCATATTTTCTGATACATCTTCATCCTGCAGGGAAAAGCATCAATGCCAATAACAAGTATGTTAATTACTATTTAGGCCATAGCTTCAAGTCTTTAAGTAACATTGAATAATTATTTGGTTCAGTCAGGAAATTTGCTAAGACACATTTCTCCCAACTGCTGCCAAAGGCAATGTCTGTTTTTAATACTTGAAAAATAAACCAGATTTACACTTTTGAGTGACCACATTTTTACAGTTTCTTTTGGGCTCCTATGCAACATTTGACTTTATCCCACCTCATGCTCTCTCTTTCCAGCCATCCAACTCATCTACACTCCAGGGCAACACTGAAGATCACAGTTCTGGAAGCAAATTGCTATACTGTTTTATGCGCTTTGGTTTAGTGTAGCAGGAGTCAGGAGCAGAGGTGCGGTGATGGTGGAGCCACTTTCAATGGCTCTGAGCAAAATCTAAGGAAAGGGTAATATGTGATAGACAAAACCAGAAGGTCGGTAAGAATTTTGCTAACATACAAAAGAAAATACAGAGAACTTCATGCTTCCTATTGCAACTACATGCATGATTAAAGTGAGACACCACTACTTTGGAACTGAACAGACTCATTTCAGCCTGAAGTGAGGATCACAGCAGAATGATGACATCTAATAAAATTACTTTTCTTTACGATCTTCTTCAGCTGTTACTGGTCCATTAAAATCAATAGATTACACTGATCTCTGCATGTTCTTTGCTCTTCTCTCAATTTTGATGGCAATCTTTGGTACAGTCCTAAGCTATTAACATCTGCTGCTGATGCTAGAAAAATGGAGATGAACTCCCCTTTATTTCAAAGTTCAGAATGTATGAAGGAAATATAGGTTGCACTGAAATACCCCTTTGACATGTAAAATACTGCCTGAGGTTTGCTCAAGCAAGAAAGACCAGAGCAATGTTTCCTCAGTAGAGAAGAGCTATACTTATCAAAAGCCACAAAAAGGAATGCTCACCTGTGCCTCCTGGGAAGGACTACCCCTTATTTTTTGTTTCCGATCTTCCAGCTGGGACCACTGGCACAGAAATGTCATGAGCAAGAAACATAAAACAACAGAGTGTGATGGTTTAAAATACCATTGGTGATTATTGGCCTGTCCCAGGTTGCTTCTCCAGACTAGTTACGGGTTAGTCTCTTTAAGTCATCTGCCATAGATGTATCTGCCTGCACATTTAGCCTCTGTAGCGAGAGAGCAGTGTACAGACTGTAAATTTAAATCCCACCTGAGAACCACATTTACCTCGAGAACAATTTTTTATCATAGATAGCATTTTGTCTCCAAATCTTTAGAGCTCAGAAAATAAAGAAAAGTCAATAGTATCATGTTATTTCTTGATCCTGATGGAACTTTTTGATGGCCTGATGGGAATCTAGAAGGTAGAAGATCCATTTTGACAAGAGCCTTAGCTACCTCAGATCTGAATATTTTTCCACAGGACCTAGTTAATACATTCAGGTTCTACATATTTCCTAATTTGAAAAGTCAAACCTCATGAAATATAATATTAGTGACATAAAAAAAAAAATTAAAATGCCAGGGAACAGAGTTCCCTCAACCCAGCTTGACATTCCCACTAGCTCTGATACTTGTCAATCAAACCAGAAGTGTCTATACCTATGGGCTGCCCAAGAAAGCAAAGACAATTGACTGTCTTCTCAAAGAAGTAGCTTGAAAGATTATAGGACATATACCAGTGCTGAAAGTTGAGGGCACTATGGGCAGCTAAGAAAGGAATGATCTGGATTAGGGGATCAAGTGCACCATCAATAAGTTTGCAGATGACACCAAGCTGGGCAGGAGTGTTGATCCGTTTGAGGGTAGGAAGACACTACAGAGAGATGTGGACAGGCTGGACCGATGGGCCGAGGCCATGGTATGAGGTTCAACAAGGCCAAGTGCCGGGTCCTGCACTTGGGTCACAACAACCCCATGCAGCGCTACAGGCTTGGGGAAGAGTGGCTGGAAAGCGCTCGGCAGAAAAGGACGTGGGGGTGTTGGTTGACAACTGGCTGAATATGAGCTGGCAGCATGCCCAGGCAGCCAAGAAGGCCAACACCATTGTGGCTTGTATCCGAAATAGTGTGGCCAGTAGGACTAGGGAAGTAATCATCCCCTTGTACTCAGCACTGGTGAGGCCCCACCTCGAGTACTGTGTTCAGTTTTGGGCCCCTCACTACAAGGAAGACACTGAGGTGCTGGAGCTTGTCCAAAGAAGGGCAACAAAGCTGGTGAAGGGTCTAAAGCACAAGTCCTGTGAGAAGCGGTTGAGGGAACTGCGGTTGTTTATCCTGGAGAAAAGGAGGCTGAGGGGAGACCTTATTGCTTTCTACAACTACCTAAAAGGAGGTTATAGAGAGGTGGCTATCAGTCTCTTCTCCCAAGTAACAAGTGATAGAATGAGAGGAAATGGCCTCAAGTTGCTCCAGGGGAGGTTTAGATTGGGTATTGTGAGAAATTTCTTCATCGAAGGCATTGTCAAGCGTTGGAACAGGCTGCCCAGGGAAGTGGTTGAGTCACCATCCCTGGAGGTATTTAAAAGATGTGTAGATGTGGTGCTTAGGGGCATGGTTTAGTGGTGGACTTGGCAGTGCTACGTTTGCAGTCAGACTCAATGATCTTAAAGGTCTTTTCCAACCTAAATGATTCTATGATTCTATATTAACCCATACTTAGGTCACAAGCAATTGTTGGTCTGGAGTGCCGCAGCACCCACATGCCCAGTCTAAAACATTTTGGTGTACTTTGGATTTTTCAGGGCTAGATCTGCAGCATTTGAAAAATAACCTTTAACAGCTCTAGCTCCTCCAACACGAGAGTTTGAAGTAGCAAGGACAACCATTGCCTGTGGAGAGGTTATTGTGCTGGAAGGGTGTTCGGGCCTTCAGCTATCCATTTCATGCTAGTGCTGCATGTGGAAGGGGTGATAGGGGAGCGAGCGAGACCTGGCAGTAAACACTCTGCCTTTTAGCCAAAAACATTGCCAGCCTCTGCCCGCTCCAATGTGCCAGAGCAGGTGGTCTCACTCCAGTTTCCCCAAACAGTAGTTCATACAGTATAACAAAAAAATGCAAGTGTAATTTAACACAACATGCCACCTCTGCTCAGATGTGGCCCAGGCCTGATCCAACATGGAGATTGAATTACCTCCCAGCTCTGCAGGGGGAAAACCCTGCCATCACTGGCACATAGCTTGGCATGCAGCTGCCTGTGCCTTATCTAGTCCAAGGACAGAGAGGGGGGCCCAAATTCCACTGCTGCCCTGTCCCAGCCCATATGTAACAAAAAGACTGGTTACAATAACTTGCAGACAAAATAAAATGGGTTCAAAGGAACTGAAGTCCTGAGCCCAACATGCTCCATAAGCCATACGGACCTTGCAGCCCCAGGAAAACATGCAGTCTCTGGGCAGCTTGAGGCACGGTGAGCGTCGCAGCCAGTGGCGCATGCAGCACTCACGAAATAACTGGGGGGTTTGCAAGTGTTTTCCCTCTGTCATCTAAACACAGTTTATTTCAAAGATGAATGAATTTAAATGAATGTCAAGGTAAAGTTAGGAACACACACATACATATATATGGATAGTCTAAACTGTGTGCTTTCTACTGTTCTTTTTTTTTCTCACCCTTTTCCACCCAATTGTTCCTAATTGGAAATGGAACAAATTGTGCTTACATCTGTGTATGGAGATCAATAAATTCAAGTAAGCTAAAATTCCAAAATGAGATTGACTTTCCCTGCTTAGACTCAAAGGCAGTTTAGCAATCTGGCACGTTGCACGTTGTTGTGCCCTAGCCCTGCTTAGCATCAAGCCCTGGGAAAGCCACATTGACTTTGTCTAGGGTTATTCCTCTGCTTAAAGCTAAGCAGGGCTTGTGAAGCAAGCTCTGAATCTTAATGGTTTACTTTCTTTTATAAGGTGAAATAACCATGTAATTATATCATAATTACATGGCAGTAAGCAGAAATTACAGAAAAAAATATTGCTGAATTACTGAATGCAATTATGCAACTTTACACAGTTACTAGAATTTGCCAAGATTGCGTGTGAACCTAGGCAATTGTTCCTCTCTGATAACCATATAATTTCACTAAACTGAACTCCCATCTTGGAGGACAGACCAATCATGTATTTATGTTGTAATGACACAGTAATAATTACCACATCCAGCCACTGTATGGAAGATACTGTGCAATCAGTTCTGAAGACTTATCAGGCATGATAATTTGAAGATTGCTCACTTCATACTGCTGTTCTGTAACTTAAACCTGGATTCTTTAAGTTTCTGACAGCTTCTAATATCTACTGCATGCTTGGGAAGAGGGAGGAACTGCTTTCTTCTACAAAAGAACATAAGCTTGCTCTGTATTCTGAATCAGAGAAAGGCTATATCCTCCAGATGTCACTACAAAATTTCACTGCTTCAATTGTGTTTTAGTCCAACGTAGCTGAAAGAATGGAAACGATTGAAGTTCCCAACATTCATGTGTCCAGCATGACAGGGCACAGTAATTGTATAATTTTATAATTTTAGAAATTAGAATAAGAAATTAGGAATAGAAATCACAGGATGATGACATGATACCCACCTCTTACTAGAGCAGCTTCTCCCCCTTGGTCCTCTAGCTCCTGGACTCTGTTCCCTCACCCCTTCATTTCGATCATGATCAGTGCTACTTCTTATGCCTGTGTGTGAAGCCTGTTTTTCTGGGTGGCAGTAGCAGAAGAGGCGGTGACAGAGGGCTGGTCCCACCTGAGCTCCCCTTCACAGACCAGCCTGATAGATGCTGCTTTCACCCAGCTTTTCCTGGGGATCTACTTAGTTGCCCACATAACACAAGCCTCTCTGCGCATCAGGAGCATTTTGACACCTTCCAAAGCATTTAACTTCATCATGTTTGGCATCTTGCCATGCAGGCAAGAGGCATAGCCAGAATGCTTTTGCATTTCTTCTGACTCCTGTTCCTTAATTTGTTGTGAAATCATTTAGCCTCCTCATTTTTACATAGCCAGCCTGAAATCATGAAGCCTACCCCTGTGACTTATGAGAAGATAAAGCTACAACAGGAATATAACTTCTCAGTTTGGGCACCGCTTCCACCAAAATGAGGACATTGCTGACTTCCAACCAGAGAAGAAAGACTTTCAGCCATTCTCAAGGCCTGAGCCATTCTCTGTCTGTGCATGTAAGAATTGTATCTAGTCAAAACCTTATCTTCAAGGCTATCATACAGGTTTTATTATCATGTTATCCTTTCCTTTTCCTCTTTATTACAAAATTGTTATTGGAATTATTATCACCAACAGAGGAAACCCTCCCACAAATCCCTGCATTTAAAAGGAAGAACATTTCCACAGAAGTTTTACATATTGAACACGTAAAAGCTAAAAGGCTTTAGATGATTGTGAATTGTCACATATAGGGAAAAACTAATCTTTTTCCTCCATAAAATATTACTTGCCCCAGAGCTTGTTGGGAGTGTGAAGTGTCTGTGAACTGCAAAACCAGATCAGGTTATTTCAAGGAAAGAGAAGATATCCTATAGTAAGAGTATGTAATGTTAAAGCATTAAGGAGAGATGTAATCTGGAGAACAGGAGGAAAGACACACCAGTTTTAGAGAGAAGAGGAGGTTTTTGAAGGTGAATTTAGATGTGAGGAAGAGGTAAGAGACTGTGTGGGGGAAAGGATCTAAAAGATTTTAGGCAGGGGTTTTCCTGACTCACAGGTTTCCAAATTGCTCCGTTTCCTTCTTTGCCTCTGGACCTGCCAAATCCAAAGAAAGACAACCATAACCCTGTCCTGTCCTGCCGTTTTGGCACTGTGGTAGAGGCAGTCCTAACTACAGGTCATGAACTGGGAAATTTGGGCTTTCGATGACCCAGGAGGAAAACTAACCTGAATGTCCAAACTGAAATATGGATGCAGAGGAACTCTGTTTTGTTACTGCTTGGTCCTTCTGGCTCACAGTAACAGCACTCTCACACTCTTCATTTGTGTTCCTGAGTTAGTGCTCTCAGCACAGAACTGGAAACCCCCAAATTTTTCTCCCAACTATGATAATTTTTTTGTGCCATTAATTTTACTTCAGTTTCTCCATATGTGAAATGTTATTGAGCTTAATTCCCTACCTCCCAATTATGTTCCACTGACATTTTTCACGTCAACGTCTCCTGTCAGAAATCTTTTTAAGTACATAAGCGATTTTTTTTTAAATAGCTGACCTCACAGTAATTTTCTATTCATTTTTTCTTTAACACATGACAACATATGTCACCCAAAATTTAGGTTTACATTGTTTTCAGTAGTTACCAAAATATATTTTTTTACTGAGTTTTCAATAAGTAAATGAAAATTTCTAGTGGAATTTTTTACCAAGGAAATCCAACATTTCTAGCACATTTTGAAATGTTTCTTCTGCAAACACTATTAACAAAGGTGCAGAGAGATTATACATCTCTAAACATTTCAAAAGGTGAAAAAGAATTTTTAGCAGTTGAAACATAGCAGCTACCCATGACTTTTATGATAAATGTATACCTTTACTTCATGTATAATCATATAAAATAACTTGCAATTGTGTTAATGTGCTGGCATTCCTTTCTTTTAGCAGGAAAAATTAGTATGCATTTATTTAACCTGTCATTACATCATACTGTACATCAGTCACTATGCAATTACAAAGGTAATGGTTACCATGTAATACTGACAAAGCCACTGTTTGGCTTTTGTAATTGGTAGTCAGTAAAATGCATTTTCCACATGATGAATGAAGTAGCCAGCAAAGCAGTCAATGCTGCATGAGATTGGCCAGAACAAAGATTAGGTTGAGAGTCCTGTATGAGCTCGAACATACAATAGTGTGTCTGTTTCTTGTTTTTTCAGTTCTGTTACAAAACTCTACAGAGTAAGTTCAGGAGGGGGAGAGCAGTGAAGGAAAAAAGGAGCATATTTTGGGGCAGGGAGGGGAGGAAAGAAACTCGAAGGATAAAATTTGCCATGTGTAAAGGTCAGTTCAAGACCCATGTTGGTCTTAAATCACATTATTTTAATTCAACCCCCTTCTTTTTCTGCAGCAGCTCTGCTATTGGCTGCAGTTCCTTGACGGAGCCAGAGATGCTAGGACCAAAGCGAGCCATTTAGTAGCTGGAGCTGATGCAATGTGCAGTCAGGATATCTTCCCACGTGTACATTTATCTCTCTTCTAGACAGATGAGGACAGGCTACCTTTAACTAACAGTTAAACTTGGCTGTCTTCCTCCTGTTACCTCTTATGAATTTGCTCGTGCAAACAAATAAACCCTCCTAGAATCAGTTCCTTCACACATTTGTGAGGGCCATATTCATACTTTTCACAGATACAAGTTGATTCATTGGGGAAATATTGTCATGCTGTAAAACCTATTGAAGAGCCAGCTACAGAGAGGGATTTGGTCTTTTGTACTGAATTACATTAACTTAATGAGTAAAAGTTATTGACGTTGCAATGACTTCCATGTTTTGAACAGTAATCTATGTCAGATTTTAGATGTACTTAGGAGTCTGATTCCTTGTACAAAGTATGCATTGCAAGCCTACATATCTGGATAAGTCTCCTTTTGGGATTTTCACTTAAAAAACATGGGAGTGAGGCATTTTGTGAGCAGCACCTCCTGCTGCTCTGTGACTCTGAACCCAGCACCTGTATGGCCTGGTGTGCCGTTCCCAGAGAGGTGCTTGGAGACCTTCCGTGGGGTTCCCCTCAGCTGTCCAACAGAGCATCTTCACTAAGGGATGAGGATGTTGATGGCTATAAAATAGGTGAACGCTGGAAGCGTGGAAGCTGGCAAGCTAACAAGAGTGCTTTCTGCTCCTGTGCTGCAAAAAGATTCACACTCACCCCAAAGAGAAAAAAGCTGGGAAATGTATTAAACTTACCCAACAGCACGAGTCACTTCTCACAGAGACACACCATAAGCCATGGAGGCTACTTTTCTAATCCTCAGACTTTCTATAGTATAAAACAGATGACCAGTTCTAGTCCTAAAAGGACCAAACAGACAGAGCTCCACTTTCCCTTTGCAGCAAGTGGCTCTGTCAAACTGCAACCTGAGCTCTGTCTTTTGGGGCCCCTGCCACCCGTAGCATTAGCCCAATTAGGACAAAACTAAGCAGCTAGGAAAAGAGGAACACCTCTCATATCTTCCCCCTCACAGGGACTGTGGAAGTGCATTTCTTCCAGCCAACTTGTGGGTCCCCCTGGAATCTCAAAAGCCAGCTGAGACTAATACTCAATAACCACAAATTTGCTCATGTGAGCCTGACTTTGGTGTGACTAGAATTTTACCTGGTGCATTATTCTTAGACACATAAACTAGATTTTACAGTTGAGCTAAGAGATATTCTGTCATGTATTCCTCTCAGCATCCTCTTGTCTGGCTTTTCTCTGTGTTCCCTAAATCCATCAATGTACAACTGATTTAATTACTGTGTAAAAAACAGCAACGCTTCTAGCCTCATCTAGGTGAGTATTGCGTGTCTGACAGACATCAAAGCTCACTAGTGAAAGACAACTTATAAGAAACAACTGCTTATAGAAAAATCTTTTCTCTTAGTTTTTCTGGTAATCAGTGACTTAAGGAACCACAGCCATTTGCAGTCACCTTCTGCTTTACATAAAAGGCTTAATGTACAAAGTTCTGGATTTCTAGGAAGAAAATAATCTCAGGGAAATGACTGTCTATGCAGCCACTATAAGTTGTATATTTAGGTTTTCAAAATATCTGAAGGCAACCACGGTACAAAGAAGTATAAAAAAAGAGTGAAAAGGGATTTTCTAATAAACTGTGTGACAGCTTCCCAAGGTAAAAGGCATATATTTAATTTCATGAGACATCTTAGAACAAGAGCAGTAAAAACATTCAAAATGTGCTACGGAGTAGTGTTGCATTAGTAGGGGAATGGCCTGCATAAGCTATTTTGGCTCTTCTAACTCTATAAATTCTTTTTAATTGGCCTTTGCTTTCATCTCCCACGCTTTGCAAAAAAGCAAAGAATATGAATAGCTTTGGGGAAAGAGGGAGCTTGCAAGATTAGAACTCAACGTTTGGATTTTGTGTACATCTAGTCCGTAAGAACAGGTTTTTTGAATACATTTTCAGTGTCATTTCAGTATTATGCATTAAGAATCCACACTTAAATATGCACACTGTTTTCTGTGTCTTTTAACAACACCAAACCTAAACCGTAAGCTATTGGCAGTACCTCTTCTGAGCTATTTGCCTGAATTATTTCTGCAGTAAATCTCTACAAATGTCCACTTAAGCAGTAAGGGTCATAAATATCTCGTGGAAGCCATAAAATACAACAGAATTTTGGAAGTCATAATTTTAATGGATAAAACTGTGCTATAAAAGAAGGACCTCTGGGACCGAGGCTAAAGTAAAATTTATCTAAGCGAGCTGCGATGCTAATCCATCTGCAAGCAATAAATTATCTTATGTCCCAGGTGTGACATATTATCCAAAGGGTGCTTAGTGATTAAGGACGCAAAGGTATAGATGTGGCTGAGGTCCAAGAAAGCCCCAAGCAATTAGTGGTGACTGGAAATTGTCAACAATTGCTCTGAATGTTTGGTAGTTTCCTCTGCGCTCAGGTTGGCCAAGGCACACACTCCCAAGTGTCTGTGCTCGGTCTCCAAAGCCTGCACGGGACTCAGTGGCAGGGCCTGGCTGGAGACCCACACAGCTCCGGGCAGGATGCTTATAATCTTTTCAACAAGATACTAACACACCCCTCCCCAGCCCCTGCTTAAGTCAGCATGCCAGGCCAACAATTAGGACCAAAAAAAAAGAAACTGGGAATGCTCTTTTTAAAGTACCTAAATAGAAATATTTCTGTTTGGTCAGAAACAGAAAAAAAAAAAAAACAAACTTTAAAAAGTCCTTTCTTGTTCTAAAGGAAACAAAAGTAATTCTTGGAAATGCTGAATTGCTTTGTGGTATCGTTATAAACTGCTGCAATTCTGAAAGGTCTTTCGAAGGGACCGGCACAATCCTCATAAATTAACAACAATAAAATGTTTAGCCAGCAGGCAGGCTGTGTTGGACTGGATACCCAAATCGGTCCATATCATTATACAAACTGATTATGTTTCAAACAGTAAAAATGGTGAGCTGTTAATGGCAGCAAGTGTGTTTACATAACTTGGTGTCACTGGAGAAATCAGACACAAACTCCTCGGATTCCCTTATTTGCAGGGAAGGTGAACGGGATCCAGATGAATGGCTCCCCCAGCAAAACCCTGAGCCCGTGCGCTGGAGGGGGCTGTGCCACTCCCGACGCAGGCTGCTGCTCTGTCAGTGAAACCTTCATCTGGCTGAAAAAACACTCGGTTCTGGAAGAGGCTGTGTAGATTATCATTATTCCTGGGCTGCAGTGGGAGAGGGAGAGCAGAGACATTTGGGGTTGTACTTGCCAGCTGAGAGTGTCTGGCATGAAGAAGGATGACACGCACTCACTCAGTGGGTTAGATGAAGCCTTTGGATGTGAAACGTGTGCCCCACTTCACACCCAAAGCCATGCTGCTGCACGCAGCGGGATCACACAACAGCCCTTTGAAACCCTCCTTGTGCACCAGATCTGACGTGAGCCCGCCCAGTGGTGCAGAGGGCTGGCGTGGTGCCTGGCGCCAGCAGCGCCTGGATGCTCATCCCTGCTTTCCCCTGGTGCTGTTGCCCGGTTCTCCTGATAACCTACAGCACACGGGCATGACAGCTGCAGCGCTGCATGCATGCACAAGGGATTGCAGGAGGGACTGTCTAAAACCAGTCCTCATCACTTTTATTCCCAAATCTCCATCTTACCAAGGTCCATAAGATCTACCATCTGTTTCAGGGACCTGTGAGAAGGGAGAGCTTCCAGAGCAGCTCGCAGACAAAACACAGCATAGGACATGTTATGACCATATGAAGAGATAACACTGCTTCACTGTACGACCAGGCTGGGCTGGATGGAGAGCTGGCTCCCAAACTAAACTAAAAGTGCCAGTTTCAGCCCCTGTGACAAGGTATTTTGAACCCTTGCTGGAGGACTCAGGATACCCAGCAGACCCAGGGTAATATAGTCACACTGAAAGTCTCATTTTGTATTTGGGAGTTCCCCTCAAACTGCCCGTGAGCCTGTCATAGCTTACAGTCACTGGATCTCTTCAGGCCCCACCATAGCCATGTGCAGACATGCTGACAGTCCAATGCTTTAACTTCCAACAATCTCTGCCTTTTCGCTTTTTATCTGAAATCAGTTGGTCCCTATTTACACAGCAGCATGCTGTATGTCCAATTGGAAGGATTGGGGCCTTTTTATCTGCCCCACTGTAGCTTCCCCATACCCCTGCTAATACCAGTGTTCTCATGTCCATACAATCACATGCAAGAGCTGTGCTCCTTCCTCAAGGAAAATGCTAACTATTGCATTGTTCTGCTCTTATATGAACAAAATCACCACCCATCTAAAGAGCTTTTGGTAATTCTCACAAAATGGACTTAACTGGTGGTGCTCTGTCCCCCTGGGCTTTGACACCTTGTTGCTACTGTTTTTCAGTAACTTAATATGGTTTAGTTCACCCCTAGAAAAATTACCAGCATTTCTAAAGATGTTCTCATTAAACACTAATCAATATGAGGTTGTTTCTGCAGTCATTTTCCATTGAACTCTTTTTCCCCGATTAATCTTTTTCTCTCCTTGCCACAAACTCAGGATTTTGATTAAAGGCTTCGTTATCTTTTGACCTGTCATGGAGACAAAACCACACTGAAAACTTCCTCCCTATCCACTGCGAGTAATCCAGCAGGGGTCAAGCTCCCTCCTGGGTGCCAGGGAGTGTGCTGTATGCCGTGAGGGGCTTAATCACATGGAGAATGCCAGATATCATGCAGCAATATGGAGAGACTGAGGAGGATCTGCTTTGCCGGAGAGCAGGGTCCACGACTACAGCCCTTCTCTGCCTCACAGAGCAATTCACTCAGTTGTAGTCAGAGTTTGCTTTTGCTGCTTTGCTGAGTGTGGGCTCCTTCTCTTACCTTTAGGCATCAGGGTAAAGAGGAGTTTGCCTGGATGATATTTGATGCATATTTTAAATGATGGGTTTTGTAAGCCATTAGAAAATTGGCTTCAATGAAAATTAAAAGATCAAGACACAGTAATTTCACCCTCCGGTCACCTTACTAAAACTATTTTTAGAAGTTAGACAGGCTGTGGTGGGGAGGAGAAGGATGCAGGGAGATGAGGAGGGGGGAACTCTGTCTCGTATCAGAGGACAGTGGGTTGCCATTTACATCCTGCTACAGTTCAGTTTATGAAATGCAAAGGGACCCTTCAGAGGGCTCCATCTGAAGCCAGTTTATCAGTATCCTTCCCATGTCTAGTTGTTGTTACCCACTGAAAACTACCACAGAGGGCTAAGCAATCCTCTGGTGCTGATAACAGTCTGCCCACCATGCCGCGGTATCCGCTGAGCAGGGGACAGGAGAGACAAGCAGCTGAAGCCCCCATGTGAGAGCTACACGCAGCCACCACTGCTAAACAGTGCCTTTGACCAGATAGTGAGACTCTGCTTACCTTGCCTTCATTTACTGTAGCTCGTTAGGCTGAGTATCAGATCCTTGCTGGGAGACCAAGGATGATGGGCTATAAAATTTTTAGGGAGGTTTCTTTGGGGCGTCTGCACAGCAACTGAGTTGTACTGGATATTTCAGCTTGCATAAACCACAGAGACATGGTTCAATAAATTCACACAGTGCTACAGATGTCTCAGTCAAAGTTAAATTTAAAAAATATTAATTTCACCTATTTCACTCCAGCAACTGGAGGGCTATGTGTAGACCTGAACAAATGCAGCTTTGGCAAATATAAAATATAAATACAAAGAATATCTGCTTTGAAATACATCTAGGAACTGAAAGATTTGCTTAAATCAAGAAGATGAGGGGGAAATGTAGGCATTTCTAAAGTCCAAATGTTTCATTTCAGTGGTCTTAAGACAAGAGAGTTTAATCCGTCATTTCAAAATACCAATTTTATTTTGATGTTGGCTACAATCTTATGTAAAAGAGACACGAGTTCAATTGCCTGAAAACAAGGTGTTTTATTTTGGGTTTCCACAAAATCATTTCTTTGAGTTATTTAGGGGCTGGTTGGCTTTGGCCAGTGACCGTAACCCTTGCTGTGTGTCCTGCGTGGGTGATGTGGGTCGAGGTCTGGGGACCTCGAATGGCCTGCCCCATACCCTGGCTCTCCAGGTGACCTGCACAGCAACTTTTCTTGTGTCTCTCCTCCATTTTGTGCTTGCCTGGCTGGGCTTAGAACTCCCTGGGGACAGGCAGTGTTGTCAGACACCTACTCATGTGGCTCCTTGCATGCTGGTCTTTCTGTTTACTTAGGTGCTGCTGCAGTGGGAGCCCTTTAATAAATGCCTCCCCTCTCATATAAACGTTATTATAACTGCTGAGCATTGTAGAAAGTCCCCCACCTGTCCTCTCCCAAGACTTTGAGAAAGAGAAGGGAACGCAAACCAGCTGCAACTGGAAACCACAAAAGGTTTGATCAGAGTTCATCTCTGAGGTAGCCATACCAACCGTGCTATTATAACCAACATTTGAACCTACAATTGTAAACAGAGCTGACATTTGTTCCCAGGAGAGGCTGCTGATATGTCATGCACACGTGAGCTGTATGGGTGTTTCTTCTGATTCTTACACGCTGGTTACAAAAGGCAAGTAGCAAATCCAGACTGATACCACCTCCCGGCTCCTGTCATGTAGATGTAGCAGGTGGCTGGTGCAGTTGGGTACGCAATGTTTGGATGTCTTCAGTCCTCCAGAATTAGCCATGAGGCTTCACTAAAAGACTCCCTGAACCATAATATAAAAATAAAATGTCAAACATATGCTATATAAAAAAGGAAACAAAAGAAAGGCTGTAGTTATAAACGTAATATGAGCTTACTGAGGTCCAAGCTGCCACGAACGTTGCTGTTGTAGGTTTTAATGTCCTTTGAAATGGAAACCATTAACATCTTGTGTATAACAATTATAAATATACAGTAATTTACAATCTTAACCTGGAGACCATTGCATAAATCATTAATGTATTTTACTACTTTTTGGAGGCACTGGAAGAAGGAATGTGATGCTCCTTCTCTCTGCCACAATCCCCATCGCTACCATGACCCCCATGAACACCGTGTGACAGAAAGGAACGGGGCAGAAGAATCCACTCTAAGCAGTTTTCACTCTTCAGTTTTTTTTATTTTCACAGCCTGTGACCCTTCTGTTCCTCCCAGAGCACAAGCAGTGGCAATGGGACCACTAAGCAAGGTGCAAGCACTTGAGGGGGCCCTTCCTCCTTGAGACCTCTGCAACAGCCTTGAGTATTTCAGCAAGCTGGAAAGTATACAGTTGCAGGGCTGTGTTTTAGTGCAGACACAGAAGGCTGGATCGCTCTGGTCTTCCATGCTCGTTTTGACAAAAAGAGAGGAACAGAACAATCTGCCAAGAGGATCCAAAAATGTCCCAGGTCTGGCCCAAACCCAGAAACTCACAACTAAGGATCAAACTTTAAATCTGGTACAGAACTATAGACTGTGAAAAATGTGGTGTGATGGTTGGGAGGAATGTGTGCGCAGCCCTTGGTAGAACTCTTCTGAAACCACAAATCCCACTCAAATCCCACCTAGATGATAAGGACTCCAGACCACTGAGCATGTCTTTTATTTGACTGCAAGACCCCAGGCAAGCTTAATAAAAAGCCTGGAAAAAAAAAAATCAGCTGTGGGCTCTGCCATACCCATTTGTTGAAGCTTGAAATTAGAACCTTTGCCAGGGAAAACCAGGCCAGTGTGTAATATTACATATCCTACATGCTGAAAAACATTGAAATGAGGAAACCTCAGTGGCTTAGCAAGGGACAACTGTCACAAGAAAGAGGAGAGATGTTTTTCATGTTTTTCCTGTGCCAGACCTAAGCAACCTTCCTCCCCTTCCTAACAGGGTGGCACAGCACAACAAGGTCCTTCTGCAAAAACTCATTGAGTTTTCAGATACAGCTTTTTTTCCAGAAACTTTTCCCGTTTACTACTTGTAGGACCCACCACTGCCATCACCCTTCCCCCCAACTTATGACCATCAGGTTGTTCTCCACCAAATCTCCTTCCCTCTCCCCAGCATAGTTATAGACCTCATTTCACAGGCTCCTTTGTCACCTCCTTCAAACACAGCTGCCAATTCCTTTCTTTTCTGTCCTGTCCACCCCTCACACCTGCCTTTCTGGCGCTTTGCCTCTCCTGCTCTGCTCTGAATTTTGATTCCTCCCTTCAGCTGCTGTCTGCGACTCCTACGTCCTCTCCAAAAACATTTCAGAGAACCAGGATTACTTTATGCTGTCGTCTCCCTAGATCATGTCCTGTGGATAACTATATCCCCCTCGCTGCCTGTATGTATCCCTTTCCCCACCTCTCATCAGGACAGCCATAGTGGGTGTCTTCTCTTCTGTATGGGATGTGTCCCTATGCTTCATCCTCCACACGGTTCCTCCTTGGGTTCCTCCCTGACTACAGCTTCCTTCCAGCTGCCCTTCTTCCAGGTACCCACTTCCCACCCACCTGCTGGCTTCTGGTTCTCTCCCCTCCTCTCCAGCTCTCCCATTAAAGACCCAAACAGGATCCTAGAGGGTCATTTCTTTCTTTATTTTCCTGTAGTCTTCTGGCCCTGGTTTAAGTTCCACACTCACCAAGAGTAGCGGACCTACAAATTCTGCTACATCTTATCAACTAGGACGCAAGATTGAGTACCTTCTGAATAGCATTCAGAGTGCCACATTGATAATTTCTAAGAGAAATCACTGTTTAGCTCTAAAATTCAGTGCTGTTTGTTTTGGTATGTGATAGTTTTCTGGTTTGAGCAACACAGGGCTACTTTCTCTTCTAATGCTTGGGGAAACTGCACTTTTAGAAGAATCTAGTGTCTGAATTGGTGAAAATATTTACTTTATAGCCAGCTATGGTGCGTGGGGTTCAAGGTCTCGGTGTTTTTGAGCTCACCAGATGCAGGAATGAGGAGGAGCAAGACCCGGGCACTTGACCCAAGCTGTCCAACAGCATTATTTCATACCATGAACATCACATTCAATATAAATTAGAAAGTTTGCTGCAAAGTGCCCTCTCTCCCTTGATGGTGGTGATCCAGAGAATTTCTTGCCCAGGTGCCAGACCACTGAGACCTTCCCTTCCTCCCATAGCCGTAGCACTCACAGTGTCTGACATTTGCTGTACAATGCTGGGAGTACACAGCTTCCCACCGATATCATTGGCTAACTGTAATCCTTCTATATTTTATGTTGGTGTCAGGATCAATACTCGTTCTTTAGTATTACTAATGTTAATTATTTAGTCTTATACTATTAAACCTATTTATATTTCAGCCCCCGGGTTTCCTTGTTTTTCCCCAATTCCCCTTCCCAGGTGGGGAGCGGTCATTGAGTGATGCAATAATTGTCTGAATGACAATAAATGGTTGCGCGTTACTCAAACCATAACAGATAGCTAAAGACTATTTGCTACTAGTCCATTACAACTGACTTTTATTTTGGTTTATGATGATGCAGTGACTGTAGTCATGTAGCAACACAGAGAGAAACAGTATGGCACACAGTGAATTTAACATTCATGCAGGTAAGTAGTGGGTCAGACCGCATTAACTGGGCTTGTCTGACAACTCTGATTGAGGTATAACTCAAAATCATACTCTGACTCTTCCCAGATAAATTATTTCTGTTATTCATTAAACTGCATGTGCACGTAGGTCTGGTGAAGCAAGAATTTCTGAATTTAAAGACTTAAAGAGAAGACTGCAGGGCAAACAAGTTGTCATGTGTAATGAAGATGAAGTACTTTTACTACAAATTTAATTATGCAATAAAGTGCCAGCATGGTGTGCAAGGAATTTGCTCAAGGTTCCCAAGGTAGCCTTTCATTCATTTTATCTTGCATTCTTGAACACTAGCAGTCAGACTTCCAAGAGAATAAAGTACATATATTACCTCCCCTCATTATTTGTTTGCTTAAAATATATCAGAGACAACGTGTACAAGTTGGTTAATGTAAACTCTTCAGTTTAAGAAAGCAGAAGCCAAGAACTCATGTAAAGCTAATTAATTATTTATTTTGTTTCTGCATAACATATTCAAATGTAACATCTCAGTTTCTTTGAATAAAGGTGTCAGTGGTTTATGTCACTGTTTATACACCTTTCCACAAACACATTGCCCCACATCTTTGGCACTCTGGTTTAGTTATACAGATGTAGATCTCTCAGATACTTTATCTGCATGACAAATATGTTTGTAAACTCAGTGGTAATTCTTCAGTGTCTTGTGTATTCACAGTCAGTTGCTATGAATAGAGGACTTGGGGAATGGCCACGCAACATTTACAGAAACAGGATCGCAACTGAAATGAATGTGATTTTCCCTATTCATGTCATTTTAAGACAATGAATAGGCTTGTATGTATTTTTGGGTACAATGACCCACATTTTATGCTGATGTATCCTGGCAGAGCCTCACTGACTTCAGTAGAGCTCAAATTATTTTGAACTCCCAGGAAATTCAGCCCACTTTTCCTTAGGAGTATTTGTAAATATTTCCCTGAAAAGGCAAAAGTAGTCTCAGCATATACCTTGAGCACAGTCCCATGGGCAGCAACCCCTTCTGTTGCCTGTCATGTTGGCCATTCCAGAAGGTAATCAGGTGGTCTATGGGCATCCCACATTTTGTTCTGCGTTTGGCCTGCAAACTGGTGGTGTTCTGCTGTACAATCTTGTGGCTTGGTGTATACAGATTTGGGCTTGGCTTGTATTCACTGTGGTATAAAGTCATGTAGGAAGGATTAGAATCAGAGTCTCAAGTAAGAAGATGGTTTAGAGCCCTGTGGAGGTTTTCTCATGGAAGGGGGAAAAACCCTCCCACACAACCACCTCTAAAGAAGGGATTACCTGTTTTCTTTTACCACTGAAACAAACCCAAGCATCTCTGAGTTGGTTTTGTGGCTAATGCACAGCTGGTATTGTGAGAAGTTCTGTAAGTTGTGGCTGGATCCTCCTCTCAGCAATGCCCATGTAAGGCTGAAATGACTGTTTGCTGAAGGAGTAATCCAGTTTTACACTGGCATAATTGAGGCCAGAATTTAGCCAAACAGTTGAATGTCTTTGTCCCAAGAGAGAGAAGAGACTAAACATAGTGAAATCTAAGCAGCAAACGAGCACTACTCAGAGGTGCACTAATTTATATTAGCTAAAAGGGTCCTTCATATTAGGCCATGGTTCTGGAAAGCATTTTGGCGCTTGCTTATCTTACACCATCTGAAGACAGTAAAGCAGTTAAATACATACTGAATTTCAAGTTGATGCCCCTGAGACTGTAGTTCTGGTAGTGAAGACTTTTGATGAGCATCCATCTGTGCTGCAGAGCAACAGAAATTAGGTGAATATGTTGGGCCACTGTCTGCCCTCTGCTGCTGCAAAGCTCCAGGGGCCAAAGGGACCACATGCCGGTGGGAGCCAGCCAAGTCTGCAAGCATGGCTGGATCAGTGGAAGGTCCTGGAAGCTGTGGACAGGGCAGTGGCAGGAACCAGCTGTGTCTCACATCTGTAACTGGGAATAATTTGATTGGGTTCATGGTACGCTCAGCATGGCATTACTCTGCCCCCTTAGAAATTCTCCGTAGGCTCTTTAGTCTCTTTCCAAGACCCCATTTTCTGGGCAACTGGGTAAGTGGTTGCTGCAAAAATGTGGCAAAAGCCATGTCCCCTTTTTTTTTTTTCATATGGTATTTAGCTGTGTAATATGGAAAACTCTGTGTTGCACAGGATATTTGGCAACTCTTGCCCTGGTGTATGGGAGTTGGGAGCTGTATTAAACTGAACGTCCAGGCTCCATGGGCCCATGTTTTGATGCACAGCTGGGACAGTGTTCTCCTGAGCCCACATAAAAAGGAGTTATTCCTCTACAGTTTCTGTTTGGTTGCATGCAGTATATATCCTTCCCTGGAGGTATCCTGCTGAATGGGTTCAGAAAGGACTTGCATCTAGAACTAGCATCAGGGTAGGACTTTGGCAATGTTATGTTCCCTGCAGAGCCCAACTCACAGCGTGGGGACCATTCTGTTTTTGGTATCTGGTCTCTAAAACTCATTGACAAAGATCTGTGGAACCATGAACACCTGTATAGTTTGGGACATGTGGCTGTTTATAGAGTCATAGACTGAACTCTTGGATGGCTGTGTATCAACCGCTCAAAAAGAGCTTGCAGTCAGTAATATCATGGTTCCCATCTTCTTCCATCATCAAAAGCTGCTAGTTGGAGATATGACCCAGGAGTTATATGTTCCATAGTGGAAGAAAATCTAGGTACTGTGGAGGCTAGAGATTGGAGTGGGTAGGTTATACAACTTTCAAGAGTCCCTAAAAATAACTAAAGGAATTACCTATGCTTTGTATTTAAAAAATAAATTATAATAAAGGTCTCTGTTCCTCTTTGTGTTAAGCCTTTCCTGTTCCAGATCTTACATACCTTTCTCCCTTCAACTGACAACATACAGAGATTTTTGGGTAAATTTAACAGTCTTTTTTGCGTCTCTGCCTCTTTCCCCAAGGTGGACTTGACCTTTGTGTAGATGAGGAGCACAGCACTATACTGCTGTGCAGACATGCTTGCTGCGTAAGCAACATATTTACTTGAGACCATGTATGTTTTCAGTTTCATGAAAGGACTGCTAAGGTCAGGGATAAAGCTTGAGCACCATGCTGTTTGCACATCTCAGGGTGACTAGAAATGTGCTGGAACAGCCACATTATATAACTTACGGAGGCACAAAGTTTTGCTTCTAGGAAGTGAGTCCTGCTTGGAACAAGAACTTGCATGTACTATAGTGTAGTAAATGATACACACACAACCTCATACTTTGGTTTTCCCTTAATACCTCTGATATTTTCACAGGCTGTGACCTGTTTGTGTATCTCATGTAGAGGTCTAGTTTTATTACAGATGTTAAAATGGCATCATACTGACTAGGAAGTTTTGACACGTGCTCTGAAATCAGCCTTTGTAACATATCGCTGTACCTTCTTTTTTCAGTGTGCACGTCGTAGCAGCATATGGCTGTACATACCAGGGACACTCCTGGGACAGCACAGCACTATGTGGTGTGGTACAGTGGCTGTGCTGAAATTCTACCACTTTGCTAGAGCATCCTTTCAAAAACCTTCACAGCCTGACCCAAAGACTGCTCCAGGCAATGGGAATCTTTTGCATAAGGAAACCCTGGTATGATTGTGAATAAAATGCATTCAGGTGAATGTGCAGTATGCGACATTTGAGAAAAGTCATAAGTACCCCAAAAGGACAGCCGTATCTATTAGGCAGTAGGCAGGATCAGTGAACTAACGGAACTTTAAGGAGCTACAGTAAAGCATGATTATGTTCACGTGCATGTTTCAAGGCAAGAAACTGGCTCCATGCTTCCATACTAGGTTCAAAGAGGAAAAAATATCATATATGAATCCAAACATTTATAAATCAGAGATATCTCTTTTCATAATTCCCTGTCAGAAAATTGGCAAAATTCTGTCTGTATTGATTTTTGTACATAACAAAGTGCAATAAGATGAAATGTTTTCTTAGGAACAGAGAGACAGGTTCCATGAAATCTCTCTGCAGAAATATGTGTATTTGCTTAGAAATCCATGGAATAGATCACTTTGGAGCTTTTGTCTTTTTATTTTTGTCCTACTTGGATTTAGCACATACTCCCAGGCACTCAGAGAGTGTTACCATATTGTTTTTGCACTAAGCTGCATCATGAAAAAAAAAAGGAAGGTAGTGTTAATGAATCCAGAGCACGTTTTGTGCAGAAAATTCCTCTCCTTCCCCCTCACGGTGAGGGAGCACATTGAATGTCAAGGGTGTTTGAATGGCTTTAATAGAACTGGTGTGAAGGCAGAAGTAGATTTTATATATAGCAACTTGGAACAGGGAGGAAAAGCAGCACGTGTTCACTGGAGGGACAAGGACATAGCTACTTAGAAACATCGTAAATTAACATAGTGTGATGACAAATGGAAAAAAGGGACCTTGTTAACGAACCAAATTGTTATTACAACAAATGTTTATTTTTAGAGTTACAGGAGGTACGTTTTAGAGTGAAAAAAAAAAAAGAAGGGAGTGGGGATTTCGTTCAACATCTAACCACATGCTTCTGCCCTGCAATGCAGGGAAACAAGGAGAGCATTGGATTTCACAGATAGCACCACAGACAGCTATTAAGGCCTAATCCACTGTCACATTTCTGCCCAGTGCTGGCTAACTACCAGCCCAATTTGCTGGCTTTTCTCTCCCTGTGTTTCTTAGTTGTTTCAAGCCATGCAGAGACTTATCCTAATAATGGGTCAACCCTCAGCCAAATGTGTTCAATTGAAGGCCACCATGGGAGAATGGCAGGATATCGTCTTTCCAACAGCAAGTGAATTTCAGGCAGCTTAAGGCGGTATCCATTTCACTATAATGCTGGTTTATATTACAGCCCTTTTCAAACTTCTAATTGCCCTATACTGCTGACATTTATAGACATCCCCGACTTTAAATGAAAACACAACACTGAGGTCAGGAGAAGGTTCTGGGACAGCAGAGATCCCAGGTGAGACCAATGGAGGAAATTACTTCAAAACTTCCAAATGCCAAACATGTTGGGGTGGGGGGAGGAGAAGAGAGACAGGAATAATATCTAGAGGTGAGGGAGACCCTATTCACAGTCCCAAAGGTATGAATGCTTAATAATGACTATTACTTAGCCACACGTTCAAGGCCTGGAGCATAGCTAGTCCTCTCTCTCCTCAGTTTCTCCCCCCTAGGTACAAACATTTTAAAATATTCATTTATTTATCTGAATGCATGACTCTATTTCGGCCCAGCTCTTCAGCTTTGCTAAATTGGTGGCTCTCCAGTAATGCCAGTGACTCTATGCCAGCCAGGAACCTGGTCTCACTGGAGTGAGGAAGTGCTCTGCTGATGACAGAGGACAAGACTCCCAGATTTCCTTTCTTCCGTGCAGGCATCTTCATCTGAGGGAAACTGATTTAGCAGCAGCTGATGGTAGGAGATGTTGTTGCATAGGCTGGATTTTGCAATCCAACATGCTCCACAACCTGTCAGCCACAACATGAGGTGAGTTAAAGGGCCAAAGTGAAGAAACAAGACATGTCTCCCATTCATGCAGGGATCTGTTAGAGCTGTAGACTTTGTCTGCTCACTTCATGTTACAGCTGTGGAGTAAATGACTCTGTTATGCCAGGGGAAAAATACCTTGCAAGGACAAAAATGAAGGGATGCTACCACACGGAGAGTTCCTTTGTATCTACAACTATCCTTATGCATTTCCAGGAAGCCAATGCCTGTCCCTTGCACCCTGGATGCTTGGCACCCCTGGAGCTAAGCTGGGCAGGGCAGGATGGCAGAACATGGGGACCACACCAAGGAATGCACTTTCTTTGTTCAGCCTGTTCCAAGGATGCCTATACGTTCAAGGCATCATCCCATCCTATGCAAGAGAAACTTGCATCAATGCAAAATGATAGAGAAGAAACTTTGCAAAGCTGCAGCCTCAGTGCCCAGGGAGAAATGCTGCAGGTCCTTGATGAGGCACAGAAGCAGTGCATGATACCAGGATAGCTCACAGATCTGAGAAGAACATGCAGGTGGAGAAGACACGGCAGCTATAGGGACCCCTTGGCTCTCTAACATGAATGCCATGGCTCCTCAAGAAGTCTTAACAGGTCATAATTTTGTTCCTGCTGAAGGATTTCCTACTGCTTTATTTTTTCCCTTGTATCACTATCGCCTTTTGAAAAACAGGACTATGAACTATGAGACCGATGGACTATATATGGTATTGGACTGGAACTTGGACAATAAATCAGATATACTATTCTAGAACCAGACAAAATTAAGATAATTGTGTATCAATTGTTTGAAAAAGTTCCTAAATGCCAAAGTAGACAGATGAAAACCACAGAAAATGTCGTGTTTGCTATTTTCATTGTTGAAAATATATTTAAAGCTTTCAAGTACATAATATTTTTTATTTGAAATAGTCATGTATATATAACTATATTTCTGTGATTACAGGTTGATATTACTAACAAATATTTATAATGCTTTTATATAGCAACCAAAAAGTCTTCTAAACATTGCCAACTGTGTGCTGATTTTAAAGTCCTGTGGTTTATTCTGCCATAGATATACACTTCTACACTTCTCCTGGTGTCTTGCAAATTAGTAGACATGCACTAGCTATTATGCAAAGTATTCAATAGCTGCATGGTGACAGGTTACAGTACTTCAGGCCAGTTACTTAGGTTGCTAATAATGCTAATAATTCAAATGAACCTCCAGTGACTTTCAGTGGGAGACAAGTGACAAAACATTTTTGAAAATCCGATGAAAAATTTCGTCATGGGTTTGATTCAGTTGCTCATACACAAATACTCAGTGTCACTCCAGAGATCTTACAATATCTGAGAGGCAGTATCTGCCACACAGGACTGGCAGATATAAACAAGGACCTCCAAGATAATCATACATTTCAACAGCTTGAATATCTTTATGATAAGGGGAGGGGGTGAGGGTGGGGGATGATACTCTCCTATGTTCAGGACAACTGAGCCCTGGTGTCTGACAACACTTATACATCTGACTTCTCCTGGTTGTAGAAAGTTTAAATTCAAAATTATCAACCCAAAGGCAATTTCTGATAAAGAAATGAGGCTTTTATTATGCAGGAAGAGGTTCACTTACTTTGCTTCCTTGTGGAAAAGAAGTGTGGGTGCCGCATAGCCAGCCAGTAAAATTCAGAGGAGATCTGCTCACTTTGGTGGGGAGAATGTTAATCTACCACACTTAAAGAAAAGGCCAGGCAAGATTCCTCTTCCTGGGATTTTTGCAATTATATAGAATCATAGAATGGAATATCACTCAACCTGTCACAGGGATAGACAATGAGGAGAAACTCAAATTCCTTTGTTGTAGTGTTTGCCCCAGTTTTGAAAATACCATCCGGGTTTTAAATAACATCTTATTAATACAGTGAAGCTTAAGACCTAAGTGAAGTATTGTAAAGCATATCTGGACTTAAAATAGCTGTTTCTCCCTATGTTTGTACCTGTTCCTGTCTCCAGGCATCAGCAGAAGCTACTGAAATTCCTCCTTATAGAGAGGACAGTCAAGTCTTCTGATATAGTACTGATATGCTACTTTACAAGCTGGGACATAAGCGTGGAAGTGACTACTGAGCAGAATGCACAGGAGAGTCCTCCTCACCTGCAACAACTGCTCTCCATGTTTTTGCTCCTCACTTACAGAATCGGGACTTAAAGACCTTGTCTTTCTTTCAGCATCCCACTGTCATGCCAGGGTTAGTCAAGTAACATTCATGCTGTGTTAAGCTTTCCGTGACTTTTCTGCTGATACCTTTGAAGGCCTGGGCCACAGCAATCTTGTTCAGCTTCACTTTCTGCCTGATCCATCCTTGTCCCACACTGCGTGGGAAACTCCAGAGTTGGAGCCAAGGAAAGGACAGGGAGATCTCTTGCAAATGTATTCATGCAATATTCCATCTTTGACTTTTTTTTTCCAGAGTGGTGACAACCTGAGTCTGTGTTATTAATAGATCCAGTGACTGCAAACAAACTCACGTGTTATTTTATTTTGGTTTTGTGAGACCCAATATTTCCATTAAAAATTCTCCATTTCTTGCTGGAGTATAAATTACATTTTCTATTTCCTCTCCCTTCTTAATTTATGTCAAGTGACAACACTGTCTAAGGAGGAAAAATGCCATTCTCCTAATGGGATGTGTCCATTCCCTTTAGCCCTTGTAAGTTTTTATTTGATGCTTTTGTTCCTTTCTGATTCTAGCTGTTGATAAAAAAAAGGTCTCTTCAAAACAATGCTTAACATAAAGATATTTATGAATGGGAAACACATTTCTAATGCAGCTCCTTCTTGCGCTATCATTTCTGAGCAGAAACTGACCTATGTTTCCACTGTTTTCAGATTTCAGGTTGTTAAAGGCAGTATTCGTTATGGAGCACAGCATTCAGCCAACATTTCATTACATTTTGGGATCCAATTACTCAGGCAGAGGGGTCTTTTTGTAGCTTGGTGTAAGTTTCCTTTTCCTGGGGAGGTTTTCTTTTAATTCCCTTCAGTCTGCAATCTCCTACAAGTATTTAGTGATATTTTTTAAATTGTGGCAGAGCTACAAAATAAATGTCTTTTTTTCTTCCTTTTTTTTTTTTTTAACAAATCTGGACAAGAACCAAATCCAGATGAAATGCATCTCCAAGATTTTTGAGTGAAAGCAACATTAAAGGATATCTAATTAGACCTACAGTAATAACATCACCATCCCTGTTATGGGACATATATATATATATATAAAGGCTTGTGATCTGCTGAGTTAGGAAATTAGCAAGCTGGAGGGTCTACCACAATTTCTGAGCACCCAATCAGCTACACCACATATTACACACACCATGGAAATTATAACCTACTCTATAGCTTTTGTGTAATCAATTTGGAATGACCAGATTTGCTCTCAAAACAAGACTTCCAGGATGCAAAACCCACAGATCTGAACAAAACCACAACTCCCTATATGCAAACTATCACATTTTTATATAGTACAGTGAATCTAAAGAATTTAAAACAAGATGCAGAAAATCTGAAATGCCAGCAAACTAGTTGTGCTGTTTGCCTATGACCACAGAAAATTATTCTGGATGTCCTATACAGCCTTTAACTTTTTTAAGGAACATTTAATGAGCATATAGGAATTGCCATCTATGAATCCAGGCATATAGCCTCACCAAATCCTAATATAGCATCTCTTCTGCTTGCTGTTGCTTGGCTTCTGCATGCCAACACAATCTTTAAATGGTAAACTTCCTTACTGTCCAAAATGCTGATCTGTGCTTGTGAATTTTAAGTAACATCTGTTCTTTACAATTTCAATTACTTTGCTGAACATTGATGTAAATTGTTGGTGGGTTTGGTTTTTTGGGGTTTCTTTTAGTTTTCCCCTTCTACTGCATCTATTTGCCATTTTATGCAACATTGAGTTTTGATGCTTTTATTAATCTTGGCGAAACCCAGGAAAATGAAAATCATAAATAAATAAGTCTGGTCAATTTGGAATAGCCCATGGCTGCCATGCATTGAAGGAGTCATTATGGACCAGTTCTGTTGAAACAAACGTAGGGCAGCATCTTACTTTATAAAAGCCCCATCTGTTTGGCCACATTTCTGTGTCATGTCATGAGTATGGTGAAGTTAGTGAGGTGTTCCTCACTAGAGGATAAATTTATTCCAGACATTGCAGAGTCTTCATTCAACCTATATTCTGGACTAAATCTTTTTCTAGACAATCTGTTTAGTACTCTTTCCTTGCTGAGGTTTCAATAGGGATCGTTACCTGTTTTTACATTCAACAAAGTATTTTTACTGATTAATTTCTCCATAAATCACCTTCTTTCTTTTCCTTTATTTTTGCTTGAGGGGTCCAGATTTGAAGCCGTCAACCTAAAGCTCAAGACACTTAGACCTAGCTCCCAGGCTCTTCAATAGCCCATTTACACAGCCTGGGGAAAATCCCTCTGTCTTTACAGACATGGTCAGAGACGGGNCCTGGCATTACTGTTGTATTGTCCTCCTGGCATTACTGAGCTGAACCCATCTGGCCTCTTTATTTTAAAGATGCAGCCACTGCTTCTGCCTCAGATGGTAGACAGACATCCCTTTGCAGCACTTTTGAGTGTGGGTTGAAAACTGCACAGAAGATGTAAGTTAGCAGCTCTGAGCAGGCTCTGAGGCAAACTAAGAGAGCTCATACAGATGGTCGCGTCATCCCAGCAAGGGATGTGGCAATAAGCTCTGGTGGGCTTGTGGTAGCAAACTGACAGGGCAGCCAACTGATCAACTACTCTGGCTAGTTAAGTAAAAGTACATCTGCCCATATCCCTGGTTCTTCCAGCATAAATAGGAATTATGTCATTTTTTCCTGTAACACACATTAAAGATAGAAACATTGATGCCTGTGGTGGTTCTACACTACAGGAACAGGGTCCATACTAACTTCTGAAGAGGTACATTTCTTCACAACAACAGATCCCCACATTTGAGGCCAAATATTCAGTATTCTGAATTCAACCAATTCACATCACACTATTAGTACCCTCATTTCCAGGACATTTTATCCTGCCATAAATATTAGAAGTTTCTTAAGGTCATGAAACTCTGAAGTCATTTGACTAGAGATACCTACACAGTACATATCAGCCCCTGAGCTCCCCATTCTTGCTCCCCTTTGTAGCCATTTGGGAGAAAAAAAAAAAAAGGTATGTTTACACTAATTTTTTTTTAATGTATTTTTTTATGACACACTTTAAAATTGCCCAAATCCCTTTGGCAAGGATGGATAAGAGAGTGTGCAGAAACTAGCTGGCCGTTGTCTTTATTTTATTAGCTGAATTTTACCCACAGAGACAGCTGGAGTGAGGCTCTTGGAGGGATAATGGTCTTAAGACAGTGATATATGAAGGACTGAGAGTGGTGGTAGCTGAAGCTCTGATCTGACTGGAGGGGCTGCACAGCCCTGTGACCACAACTGTCTCAGGTAATACAGGAGCACATATTGCCCTGGCTGATGGCTCAGGGAACTAAAGCTCTCTCTTCTCACCTTTGTGGTAAATCCATGCTTGCAAGTTATGGCTGCTTTGGATCACAGAAACAAAAAAATAAGGAGCAATAAGTGCCTGGTTAGAGAAATAGCCAAGTAATCCGAATCAACTTGCAACACAGAGGTGTCTGTTTTGACACATAATAGCACAGTATCTATAGATCTTTTCTGGGATCCACAAAAATGTTCTGCTTTCTGTTGTGCTCAGTGAAATAGATCTGGACTCTGTGCACCCCTCCTGTTATCACTAAAATATTTGAACACCTAAACCCTTATCTCCGTCGTGCTGTGGATCAAAATGACTGAGTGAATGTTCTGAAACTTTAAATCATTAGTTTAGAGTTATTCCAAAAAATATTTGCAGATAGATACAGTGAATAAGGAAAAATATTTACCACGTTTTAGGAAAATATGATGGGGCTAGGAGGACAAGATTTCCTGTTGTGTTTGGTCCGTACTGGGCCAAATAATGGTTAAGCCCAAATCATCTCTGCCTCTATTCTGCAGCTATTTAGAGAAATCAACACTTTTCCTGAGCACTAACAGGAGGTTCTGATGGTTCACTGTTCTCAGACAAAACTGATTGCCCGAGGCTGGGGACCCAATGGTCCTGTCCTTGGGGCAGAGCTGTCAAGAATGAAGAGAATTTGCAGAACACTGCTTTGTTTTGTTGAAATCGTCTCAAATTCATTACATTTTCAAGAGAACAAATGCACACATTGCACAGAGAATGTTCTGCCATCAGGAAAATATTGACGGGGTGGATGTATTCACAGTAAAGAACAAAGGCATAAAGATAAATAAGACTCTGACAAAGAAAAGTATTTAAACATTTTGAAGTATGCGTTCAGAGTAAAACATCTCCATAATCACTTTGTTGAAGTGTATCCAAAATACAACACTAACCTAGTTATTTTTCTAGAAGTGAAGTTGGACAATGTGGTTCTGGTTTTCTTGCTTGTCCTGCTGTATCAATGACATACCTCAATACAAAACCTCTGGCAGATGAGAACAGTTGAATTTAACATGCAGTTTCAACCCGCAGAAGTTATCAAGCCCAGTAAAGAGGTTTTGCATGCATAAATACGTACAAACTCGTCTACACACGTACAGTCTAAATGTGTTTGCATTACTTCCTAAGCTGTTGTAAGGCATAAAAAGACAACACAGTCAAGTAGCCCACCATAGCACATCCTCTTATCAAACAGAATGTGACATAATTGCAAACTGCAGTGTAGCTTCACACAGCTTAAGCAAATGCATTATTTAGTGGTG
Source organism: Ibidorhyncha struthersii (assembly GCA_013398815.1). Lineage (NCBI taxonomy): Eukaryota > Metazoa > Chordata > Aves > Charadriiformes > Charadriidae > Ibidorhyncha > Ibidorhyncha struthersii. Next base: position 105,780 of record VZSZ01009894.1, read on the forward strand.
AATTTCCCAGGAGGGCTGGTGGGGAGCTAAGGCGGTCCTAAAGTTCCTCTTGCACCAGCACCCCGAGTGATGTTTCCCAGGGTAGCGACCACACCATCATCAGCTTAGTTTCTCACACCAGATCTGCACCCAGCACTGTCATGTCTCCTCTATGTCCAGACAATTCCTTTTACCGTGTTATAATATATGGAGAACACTCTAGTATGATTTTCAGTCTACAAAGGCAAGTACTTTAAGGAGACGGTCCTCATGTAACCCATAAACTCTGAAATTTTCCTACCACTGGCAGCATCTACTCATTGTGGGCGGGGGGAAGTGTGAATTGCAGCAGCCACAGCTCAGTTACACCTTATGTAAACTACCCTTCTATAGGTATATATGTGAAAAGATGTGAAGGCATCACATGCCACCTTCTCTATGACTGGAAACAGTTGTGCTTTCACTCATCCCCCCTAACTTTAGATGTCTCCCTCTGGCAGTGATCCTCTCTCTCTCCGCTGTCAGAAAAAGAAATTTAACAAGTCTCTGCCCATAACCTAAGCACCATTGCTAAGGATCTGAAATTAGGTGGGATGATTCCAGGTTTCTGTGATGACCTGCCATGGTCCACCTCCATCTAAATTTCTAGATGCAGCTTCAGTAATGAGACATTTTAATCACTGAAACTGTCCTTGCCTTGCCTGACATTACACACTGCTGCATACCTATTTGTTCATGACAGTCATTGCTGTAAATGAGCCTAGCAGGTAGTCTTGCACGGCACTTCATGATCATGTACCTTGGCCACCCACGTATCCTAAGACTTTTTCCTAGCTTTCACACTGACACTGTAGCTAATTATAAAAGCAAACTGTAAGCCTATCTGTTTGCCCTTGTCTGTTGCCAAGTAATGTTTGGTTTGACGTGTGACAATAGTATCAAGATGCTTGAACCAAGGTTGATATATAATAAGACAATGACGTTCAGAGGAAACAATTGCAATAAGTAACTTTCCTCATAAGGAAAAGAATCAAAAAACTATACACAGTCTTAATATTTTACATGCTTTTTCATTTTAGCAATAGCTTGTATGTTTGAGGATAAATTTCTCTTCATTTATTAAAATTACAACCATCATTTCACTTTCTTTGATATTTATACCAAATAAAAAAGTATGTAGCTCTCTTTATAGACTTACAAGAACCTAATAATTTCTTCAGGGCTAGACATCCAGCCCTGAAAGATCGGGCGAACCCTTTTTTATATAAAAGAAAAGAAAAATAAGATAATATAGCTATCCAAGGAGAGTTTGGGATCCGTGATTCCAGAGCTGTCTGATTACTTCATCTGTGACTTTGATCCAGCCAATGTCTACAGCTATGCATAATTTTATGTATTCTGACCTTCGTGCAGCCAGTGACAAAGAAGAGGTAGCTAATGCATAATGAATTGCAGATTCACATCCTAATGAGTATCACAGCGCAGCAGAGATCATCCTTTTCAACATCATGTGTCTTTTCAAGTTGTAATAACCTGACTAAAATTAACATACTTTCTAAGGCACCAGAGAGCAAACAAAAATGAAGCCTTGCTCAGGATATGTATTAAATTTTTGTCTTCAGGATTCTGGAGAAAAGCTGAATCTGCTAATTCCAAAATTTCTGAAACCTTTTCCTGGTTTAGCTGTTTATTTTTATATGTGTTATGTTCAGTTTTATATCCTAAACCCACAGGTTTTTAAACTGAGCCACTTAGAATCATATAGGAGAGTTGAGCTGGCGTTCCTACTAATGCTACTCCAGTACTGACAAGTTCCTGACATGTAATCTTTTGCTTTTTAAATTCCATTTGGTTGTCAAACCCAGTCATAGATTGCAATAGTATGTCCATACATAAACTTCCTAAATTCCCATTTAGTTGACAGCATCAGGTTCTTTTGGAAGTCCTAGGAATTGAGAATAGTTATTTTCCTTGCTCAGCAGGCAAAGGAAATCTCTGTGGCATCTACTTAAGTCACTGAAACACAGAGGAGAAAAAGAAGTGCCACTGCCTGATATTCATGTGCCTTTAATGTTAAGTGATACAAGTAGATCTGTTTTGATGAAAGAGTGGTACCAATGCCAAGGTGCTGAGTATCTATTCATTTCTAACAGAGATGCACCATGGCTTCAAAAAAAAAAAAAAAGGCAGGAAAGCAGACTTCTTCATTTTTTCCAATTCATAACTGTTCCAGCTATTTATGGCTTGCTCTTTCCACCCAACCTTCTGGAGGCATTTCTGTTCCTCATGACCGTTCAGCGCTTTCTCTGGATGCCTCTGCCTATAAAGAAAGGTAGGACTGGATTTTGATTTATCAGCTAGGTCCCTACTGTGAAAATACTAGGTCCCTATGAAAATACTTTTCCTGTTGTAGGTGGAGGAGTGTTTGCAATGGCTTGGCCTGCCCTGACAGTTCTCTGTGTTCGGTAACTTGTCTGAAGCATTTGTTTTGGGATGCCAGCCATTTATCTCAATCAGTGTTGAAATTTTTAATAGCAGACTACTGGAAAACAACTTTCTGTTAGAATTGTTTTACCTTTACATAACAAGCAACAAAATACTTAATAATTCATATGGAAAGAATCTGAAGAAGAATTGATGATATATTTTAATATTTTACTAGCATTATGTATTATTGGGCCTTGTTTAATCCCATTTCTAATTTGAATGAACATCTGGCTTCTCATTGCATCAGAAGACAAAATACTTTCACCTCCACCATGTTGTGTACAAAGACACAATAGCAGGTTCAAGAGACAGAACAATCTCTTTCTGGATGGCAGATGCTCTGTAGTGTAATCATTATTCATTGGCTGCAGGGATTTTCAGGCAGGCTGCCAAACAGCCCATGTGCCTCTGCTTATTGCCACATTTCTTCAAGGTAAGATTTTTAATTGGAAAAGGGAGAGATCATGTGTGATTTGCCATGCAGTTCTCGACAAGTAGTTTTGAAAATTAAATGCTATGCTATTTTTTCACATGCAGGAAACTTTGGAGAATGTGATCTGCTTCTCCGACAATCACACATTATATTATAAAACTCCATAGAACACAACTGTTGATAAGAAGAGAGGAAAACTGGGAAATGATTTAAACTGGCCTGCAGTTCAGGCCTTTAGATAAGTCCATGCAAAACATAATGCATACATCCACCATAAAGACCAAGCGATATATCCACTAACGCATTCCATCTCCAATGCAAAGTGCTATTACCATGTACTCTTCATCTCTACCAAGACCTATACCTTCATCAATCTTTTGTACAGTATGGCCCTCCCATATGGCAGTGGATAAAACACAGATCTACAGATAAGTTTAATTCCAGGATTTGATGGGCCTGAAAAACATATAGTTCTCATCTTCTAGACCCTGTCTGAGATTTTACAGTTGTCCAGATCACCAGATCCTTAGGTCTTGATCTGTAGGTATAGGATGTAGCCCTATAGGGATAAAACTATACAACTTTGTCTTAAAGGAACTAGAATATGGTAAACTGCAAACTTGAAAGGCCTGATTTTCACATTTGAATGTCTAGAACCCATAAATCCATTTCTAGCTTTTAGCTTATTTCAGGTTGAATTGTAAGACTTGATTTCAGCACCTCCAAATGGAAATGTCATCCAGACATATAGATGTGGTAATAGGTACCTGGTTGGGCTTCCTCTTCATGTGTGTGTCAGCAGTGTAAATGTTTACATCTGAGCTGGTCATTTGAGCTCTTCTTTCAGACAGTTAGAGGAAGAGGCTCCAATAAGGTGCTGCTCATCTCTTCCTGAAGTAGATCTCTAAAGTAGATCTGTTAAACACACCCTAAAAATGCCTTTTTTTTTTTTTAACATTAACAATAAAGAACTAGAGACTAGAGAACTAGACTCCATGTACACCTCTGCATTGTAGATATTGCATCCTCCTTGTGTACTAACCCACAGGACTAATGAAACACAACCAAGTTTAAAAACTGGAAGCAAGACGGACAACCTATGAGGAAAGAGTAGAAATGCTAACACATTCATACAGCCTGGTTAAGCTGTGACACAAGCCCTCCTTCATGTTTTTCAGCCTCAAAAATACCAAGAAAGAAAAATAAAATTTCCTGATGTGCTGGGGCTGCCCAGCTTTATCTACATCAGCTGACTGGCAATAAGACTGAGCTTGCCTGCAAACTGCTGGGACGACCCAACTTCTGAACGAGGGAGGAAGGACACCAGAGGGTACCAGCATCCCATCTGCACTCTGATGCAGTCATGAGGCCCTGTAGGAGCCACTGCCACCTCCTGTTCCTGCAGTCACTCCTGGAAGCGCCCTTTCGCCATCTCTCCTGCATCTATCTTGTATTTCGTGACTTTATGAAGATTTGGTGATGTATCACCAGGGGTCAAGAAGATGTGCTAAGACATATAGCTAGAAATAATGAAGTAGAAATAAGAACAAACAGAATAAGTATAAGGAAAAATGTTTCCTAAAGCTTCCTTACAGTGAACTCTCAAGAGATGTAAAAGAGAAGCAGGTCATTCCTTGCAGATGTTTTCTCCAGTGTCTTCAAGCCTGATCATTGGAGGCATTATGCAGCAGACAGACACACAGCACTATCATAAATTCCCAGACCTGGGTGTGCTCAAAAGGTGTGAGATCCCCTGACACTGCTGAAAGTATCCCTTCAGGTAATCTGCTGCTTTAGCTACTTTAATAACTTTAGATATCTGGCACTTTGCTCCACTTTCTTTAACCATACTGGTGTGCCTGCTCAGCTCTCTTCTCAACATCTCCTGTGAAGCCCCATAAGATTGCTGCTTTCAACTGTATTACCAAGATATGAATAAAGATGTCCTGACTCTCATGCTCACTCCCTCTCTGACTTGTCTTCCCTTTACAGGAAAGCTGCCTGACTGAAGCTGTTGGTTTAAATTACATAGACCAAATCTGTTAAGCTTTCAAACAATATTTTATGAGTAGGCATTGTCTTCCTCCCACTTGGAGAACACCACCTTGGTTTTCCTCTTGCTTTTGCAACCTGATTGTTAGGGCTAGGGTATTCCTTAACAGAGTTGTTTTTTTAGAATATGTAAAAAACAAGGTTTGTAAAGTCTACAAAAGATAGAGCAAATCCATTGTAGGATATGATGCTGAACTAGCACAGGATAGATTAAAGTCATAGTGGCCAAAGCTGGGTTTCTGGGGGCTGCTGTGGGTTATTCACTTGGCAGGGATTTTCATATTGTTGTGGTTTAGGCTAAACTGGCCATCAGGCGACCGACAGATGCTCCTCCCTACCTCTCCTCAAAGAGAGAGGCAGAAGAGGGAAAAAGAGACTTATGAGCTTAGAAGGAACTAAACTACTTTAATGAAATATTAATAATAAAATAAAAAGGAAATAATGAAATTATACAAAACCATATCAAGCTCCCAGGATGACAATCATGACACAGGCTGGCACTGGGGCAGTCCCAGACTGGACTCAGTGATGGGTGGGAACTGCATTCTGGATCTGGATTCAGATTCAGGATCAAAGGCAGACGAACAGACAAAGTAGTCCTCGGACGCCGGCCGTTGAAGAGAGAGGGTTGACCCTTTGATCCCTCAGCTTTTATACTGAGCATGAGGCAGATGGGATGGAATACCCTGTTGGTCAGTTTTGGGTCACCTGTCCTACCCGCTCCTCCTCGCAGGTGGGACCCCTCTACGCTTTTCCATTTCCAACCCTTCAATGGGGAAAGTAACACAGTGAGCTGCCCTTGGCTGTTATGGCAATAAGTATAAGCAAGAGCCTCCCTGCATACCATCCCTTGGCATCAACTATAAACATAGGTCTTATCACTCTGAGAGCAAAAAGTCTCTGCACAATATGATGTTAATTTCAGTAGTTAGAAGAGGCCCAGCTAAGAAGTAAAGTTACTGAACAAAACTGGTCCTGTTTTACCTCAAACCAGGACACATATGTACATGACAGCAGGAAAATATCCTACAGGTGAAGCGGTGGGACAGAAATTCTTTCCCATCCTTCTGGGAGCACTAAGAGGTATTGGGGCTGGCAAGATATGGAAGAGAGAAGGAAGATGGACCCACCAGTCTGGAACATCAGAAGCTCCAAGCTTCTGGCCTTGTTCCTCAGCTCTCCAACTAAATAAGGGGTCTGAGATGTTTCGGAAGGAAGGAAAGGAGCATCTCAGAACAAAAGAGTCTGCCAAATGTTCTCAGATGCCAAAGAAGTCCTTGGGGAAAACAATAAAAAATTAAAAAAATAGAAAGGTTTGGGGTCTGGTCTGAATGATTAAGCAGTTTTTTCCATCTCTAGTTTCTATGACTTCATACTGTGTGTTGAAATCCAGACTCCACTGAAACTGATGATGAAACTTCCACTGAATTCCAGGAGCCAGGCTTTTATCTGTAGCGTCTAAGGAGAATTTTTGCTAATTCTAAAAGTCCTAAGTAAGTACTATTTGAGGAATTTCCAGCTGCTTTTATGAAAGCTATTGTTGTCTTCCTAGTACTGCAAGCAATTCCATTTTAAAAGAGATCTGTAGAAATATAAGCATTTGTATAAGTGTAAGGCTACCTTTCTGTTTCTCACTGTCTTTAACAAGAGATGTTTCTACTGATCAGTCTGAGATTTAAAAACTAGTAACGTTACAGATAGGTAAATAAACCTTAAGGAGATCAAAGATTGGCTTTCCAAGTCTATGTGGTCTGTATGCTGTCTATCAGCTTTTTTTATACTGACAGTTCCTGCTATTCACATTTGGCAGCCTAAAGTGAAGCTCCCAGGCTCCATCGGTCTATAGCTACAAAGGGAATAAGGGAGATCTGCAGGGAATTTGGAGAAGCCAGTTTGTTCCACATAGACGTCCCCATTGCAACTACTATGAAATGTGGAAAGCAGAATACTTTAAATGTTCCTTCTCTCTCCATGCTAGACTGTCCTCAGCACCACTGCGGTACAGGTGTCCTGGGTTTGGTTTCTTTCCTCGCTGAAAAAAGGTGACACCACATCTCCCACATTCCTGCAATTCCTTTGGTTTTGGGAACTATTATGGGGAATGCAATATATCATTTCCCTTTAGCTACAGTGGTTTAACTTTTCTTTTTAGGAATTAAATATTCATGAACACGGTAAGAAGGAACAAGTGTGAGTGCATCTCTGCGGTTTAGTGCCTCTCCCTTGATGGTGGAGAGGAGAACGAGAGCCTTCTCAGGAGCAGGGGGGTACTCAATACTGCTCTCACTTCTTGAATGTTGTCAGCCACAGCATGTTCTCTGAAAAGAGTGAGGACTCTTACTTTTTCCATTTGTCATGAGGGGGAATCATTAATGACACTGCCTTGCACAGACCTGATTTGTGTAGACATTTTCTCACTTTTCGGTGAGGAAGGCAGAGCAATCTCCAACCTGTGGATCCCAGAATCACTCAGAGCATCAGTCACTTGGGCTTTCTGGGCTTTCTGATTTTCCAAGGACACATATCCTTCTCATAGTGTTTCCCTTTTCACAATGGCAGCAGGCACTGGAGCATTTCCAGTCCATCCTCTGACACTGGAAAAGCTCAAGCTTCCAGTCCTGGAATGACCCAGCTGTTGCATGGACCAGCATCAGTCCTGAATTGGAGGACAGTCCATGTTTCCTCATCTGTGCCAAGGTTTCCACTTCCTCCCATGCCACCTGGGTAGCCTTAGACAAATGGTCAATCTCAGCTCCCACAAAGCAGCAAATGCCTAAAGCAAATCAAAGAAGTTAGGTGTTCTGCATCATCCTAGTTTGTAATTAAAGGGAATGAAGAAAATACACATAACAAGGGTGACAGGTTGCCACAGCTCCGCCCAGCACAGCACAGTTGTGCTTACAGTTGGCTTTATCCAGGAATCGTGATTTGATGGGACTCCTTTCCACATCATCTCTATGGCAGCATCTATGTCACTTACAATCCTTTCTCACTGGAGTGGTTTGCATAATATCTGCATAGTTTCATTCCTACAAAATTCTAGTGGCTCTTGACATTGACTCTTTGCAAGACACTTTTCCAGGTTCGTTCTTTTTTAATTCATTGTCTTCCTTCACTGCCTTGAATGTTCCCATGTGGTTATAATTGCTTCTAGCGAATCCATGCGCCTTAAAAGAAGCATACAAGTCAGTACATTGGTGCAGCCCACAACAGTCAGATTGCAAAGTTGTGTTCAAGTTTTTTTGAGGTTGCTTTCTTTACTGACAAAACTGGAGAAGGATGTATGAAAAGAGCAAAGCTAACTTCAGAAAATCGTGGTGACAATTGTTCCGTCCTATAAATGCCAATTTAATGTGCCGTTTTGTTCATCTGATGAGTAAAATGGTGAGAAAAAATGGATTTGATCAGAACCATGTGCACAACAATATGAATAACAGATTATATGAATATCATTAATAATCTTTCTATCAAAGGGTTGGGGGCTTTTTTCTTTAGTTTTCCATTTTAGATAAATTTCCGTTACCGCCTGTTTTTTTCAGACATCAAGGCCTCCTAAAAAATCCTTAGATAAGGATTGAATTTAGCAACCATAAAGCAAAGCAGATACCTGTTGATGGTAAGGTAGAAGAAAAACTGCTGTGCAGAAAAAGAATCTTATATGGCAACCAGCCTTCCATTTACATTTCCCAAGATAAAAAACTGTAAGGCTACAGTTTTTGACACGTCTAAATTTATTCCTGGATCACTTTTCCTCAGGTATTTAACACAAGGCATATGGATTGATCAAAATGATACATACACACCAACCTTCCACATGTTGTGAAATAATTAAACTAAAATGCATTAGATTATCACCATATAAATTAGTAACAAGTCATTGTCACGAATGAAGTTATATCAATTTGGATGTGCTGCAAGTCTGGCCAAACAAGGAAAAATTCCCTCTTCTGGGGAAATTCCTTGGCATCAGCTCTATCTATATTCTAAGAATAAGCAATTAGTTGCTTGTGTTTAAAACAGCAAAGAAAAAAATCATGGAAGCAAATAGCTCTTCCCCACAAATGCTTACAGACTGAATATTCTGAGAGAGTATCTTTGAGATGCTAATGGTAAAATAGCGTGAGACAGAAGAAATATTTTTGACCAGAAAAATCAGCAAGAAAACAACCAAAATGATCACTTGCATGTAAGAGAAGGCAGAAGTGCCAGGGAAGTTTTTGCCATGTAACAGACTGGTTTCTAACAAGAAAAAAGAGCTGAAGAATGATACTTTTTGTAAATGGGTCAATAAAATAGAGACTAATAAATTTATTCGTATTAACATAAAGTATAAATAAATTCCATGTTTATATTTGGATTACGAAAAAGGTACTGACATTTAAATGAAAAATTAAGAGTTTTTCCATTGCTATCAGTACTGCAGTACCTTAGCAGATTGCCTAGAAAATGATCCAAACAAGACAGCAAAGCCTGCCTGTGCTTACTGGAATCATGTTTGCTGGAGAGAACTAGGGTCACACTACTAAACAGAATTAAAGCTGCTATGGCGGGTTTAATAGCCAAACAACAGAGAATATGTTGGAAACGTATAATGCATCTGTCAGCTAGACTGTGGCTTTCTGAATACTTCCAAACTATGGACATGGAAAAAAGTTTCTAGGAAATAAGATCTCACTATACTTCCCAAAAAACCCAGACAAAATATGGAAAGATATTTATGAAAGGCTTAGATTTCCCTCTTTTATATATTAATGTTTGGACTCCATACCCATGAGAAGCCCCAAAGAATGTATAGCTTACAAGCTAACATGCCATCTTTGTATGCAGTGAATTATGATATGGATAAGTTTTGCAAATCTCTGTACAAGAAGGTGTGTTGTGATGGAATCAAGGTTGTCTGGGAGAGCACTTGGCTTCCTTTCCTGTGAGATTGTCCCTTCCCTGCGATCTCCTGCCCTGTTCAGTACAAACATGTCATATTCTGCAGCAAAGAAGCCAGGAACCCCAATGGACAAAAAACTGTGTTCTTACCATATGATTGTGTTTCTGTCTTGGTATATGTATTATGGTGTGCTTCACCTCTTGATCTGGGTCAGCAAAAAGAGGAGGCAAGGAAAGAGGAAAAATGAAACAATGAAATAATAGAATGATGTGAAGTGAAGAAAAAATGAAATGAAATGAAATGAAATGAAATGAAATGAAATGAAATGAAATGAAAGAGAAAGGGAAAAAATGGAACTTTAGGTAGGTTTCCCAGTGTCTTCTTTAACAAGCATTTTATGGAAGAAAGCAGCCACATGTCTGTGAGAATTTTGGTTTTTTCTTTCCTTGTTAAGCACTTTTTTTTTTTTTATTGAATTGGGATAACTTCACAGTAGCTTGGTTTATAGCTGCTTTCTCTGGCCTACCTGAAAGAGTCATGAGCTGCAGTGCGGAATGAGAAGGTATAATGAGGAAATGAGTGTGGGGAAAGGAACAATTTTGTCATCAAAGTTGTTGTTCGTGTAGTTATCCTGAGGAAATATGATATTCTAACTACACATTTCAGAGATCTTTAAAAATTTTCTGAAGAAGCTGTTGTTTGGGCTGTTATTTTCAGTTCCATTGTCTTGGGGATTTCTGAACTACAAGTAAATCCACACACAACCTTCTGAAAAACTTGGAGTCATCTATTCTAAATTATTCCTATTCTTGCTCTTATGAATAAAGCTGAGAAAAAATAGTATTTCTGCTTTATAAGAAATGTAGATGTTCTGTTATTATCTTTAATTTAGAATTGCAACAAATGTATTTTTCAATTTCCTATGAAATGCAATTTTTAAAAAATGTTGTGATACTTATTTTGTCACCGTGGCAAAATGTCATATTGGAAGTGCAAGAATTTTTGAAATCTTTACTAAAACTTGGGTTTAGGCAACACATGACAAAGCTTAGTGGCATCTGTAATTTGTGTAAACCTAATAAATCAGTTGTGCCATACATGACAAATAGATACTTTGTCAGCTTCAGTAAGACTTCCTATAAGAGTGGGAGCTACTTCACTGATTAAAGGAAAGATAAATGTTGAGTTCTGTTCTCAGATATATTAACGCAAACCTGGAATGATTCCAGTTAAAGTCAGTTAAATTACTTTAGCTTCCCAAAGAAGTTGCACCGTGGTGCAATTGATATCATCACTCAATTTTCACTCATGTGGAACATAAGAATACTGTCCACAATCTGCAAGTCTCTTTTAAAAAATCTATTCATACAAATCTATACACAAGTAGAAAAGATTTTTGAGGCTTGCATGTAATCATTTTGCTCTCTGAATTGTGAAGTTTTCCTGTGTTGTATCATGGCCAAGCTTTGCATACCAAGAGATATCAGTAATGGCCATTAAAGTATCCTGTCATTTAAAAAAAAAAAACAAAATTACAAAACCATCATGACATTTTACAGGATTACCATTTGCAAGAAGAGAATTACACAAATGCAAGAAGCTGAAAGGGTGATCGCCTCCTTTATTTCTTCATATTAACTTCCTTGGATATTAATCTTCCTACAGTGTTTCCAACACTGGGAATTATGTGGGGGAGACTGTCAAGAGTGTTTTCTATCCACTATTAATTGGCTTCTGTTGGTGCCCATGAATTTAGACATTCACTTTAATAGCAGACTTTGTCCAACATGAAGCATATTTGAAAATTGCTTCTGCAAGTTACTAGTGACTGGGAAAAATGTTTTCCTCAGGCTGAGCCCTTCTTTGGTTAAGTATTGTCTCAGAATAGATCCCACAGTGGGACAAATGTACTTGTTGCTTAGATATGGTCTGCCAGATTTTCATGTGGAATATTTCAGGCCGAGAAGGGAGAATGACCTGTACCATGCAAGTTCTTCAAGGGCGTTTAACACCCACAGTTTGAAACTCTAGCTGTGTTTATTTTCTCAAATAAAAACCAAGTGCTTGTTTCTGGGTCCTAGGTTTGGACCAGACCTCCCTGCCAGTGAGGCCTGGCAGGACTGACTGAATAAGCAACCGCTTCGGGTCATACTAAAGTAACCCCGGGTTACTGGCTGGAGAGAGCTGCCAGAACTTGCAGTTGCTCCTGGGCTGGCTGACAACTGAAGGCTGTTGTTGCTAACCCTTCCCCTGACCTTCAGCTTGGCTTTTGGCTACTGATTTTGTTTTGGTCCCTGAATCCAGATCTTCATCCTAAACACTGACTTGGACCATGTGCATCCTTTTGCTTAAACAAAGGTCATATGATGGGTTTTTCAAGTATGGGGAGTAAATCTTAAGAGTCTTATGTCTTCACAGAGTGTTTCAGAGTATGCCAACCCTGGTGAATTTAATTGAGGTGCTCCCTGGCATCTGGGTTAGCTGCGTGTGGAAGTGAACTGCTACAGCAGAAAGCCATCCTCTCATTACTGCATCCAGCTGTGTACACCTCTCGTATGAGGTGCTAGGACTCATAAGGACATATCCTGTGACTCCGAGTGCTGTATGAAGTGGCACTACTCTGAATTGTTTTCATTATGTGTTAGGAGAGACCCTGTTCCTTTCCAGATGCCTATGCTGAAGTGTTCACAGCCCACCAACTCAGTAACATTTCCTTCCTATTTGTTATGCTCCATATTTCTGTGCAAGATTTTTGTTCTAACAGATGGCAAGATACAGGCTTTACAGACCTGCTCTAGCTGTTGCCATTAATCCAGCTTTCATTTTGTAGCCCCAGAGCAGATTTTGTGATGTGAGGTGTACAGTAGAGCAACCTGGCATCCGAGGAAGGCAGCTTGGCTTTGTTAAGAAGATCACACAGATTACAAGTGGATACAGCAGGTTTTAATAACTACAGCGTTTCCTCATGCTGATTGTCAATATTGGAACAGAATGCCAGGACTGTACCACCATTCTTTCTGTGGTAACCTTTAAGAAGTTGCATGAAGGACATGCTCCAACCCAGGTAAGGACACACAAATCAGGAAGACCCTATCAAGCCAGAAATGGGTTGTTAATAAACATTTCCCTATAAACTGTCCTTTAAATTGCCAAAGGTTTGTGGTTTACAACAGTTTAACGCTGACGATTGCAGGGATTGTGATGAAAGGTGACCTATTGCTGCGGCATTAGTACTATTGAAGATGTCTAAAATTCCTGATATTTTCAACCAAATCAAATACTGGGGCTTCTATCTAGTTTTTTTAAGACGGGCATTGTGAGGGAAGAGAAAAAAGACACTGTAGGCTAATAATCTCTGATTAACCTACAGTGCTAACATATTTTGAGGCTGAGGTGTCACTGGAAGAGCTGAACTTAGCTAAAGAGTAAGACCTTGGTAGGAGTATATCTGCCTGTGTTTGTGGACTTCTTTTGAGCTTTGGTGGCAGAGTGCATCAATGACTTAGGAAATATGTATGCTAAAAGAAAATGCTAGGAGTTCATTCTCCAACACGCTGCCTTGAAATTTCTACTGCAAAGGAAATTGGCCTGCACCACTGTGCAGGCAGGGATTGAAATTTGGGCTAATAGGAAAAGGATGATAAGTGAGATTGCAGGACCTCTGTTTGTGGCAAGCTGCTCTGGGATCTGTGCACTTTGCAAGTGCGTGGGGCTTAACGTTATCTCAGATCAGCCAGTAGATTGAAGTTACACACTAGGCTTCCAACTCAAATTTTCTCTGAAAACTCAAGTGAGGTAAAAAAAACCAATATGCATTAATATACCTATGCGTTTGTATCCTGTGTTTTCATCCACAAGAATTGCTGGATTTCTATCATTAATGCTTGCATTGTGCCCATTTGATACTGTAAACCAATCTGAAAATGTGGTTCCTCTACTTCAAGGCTGTTCGACATCTGCCAGGGACCAAAGGTGAAATAAAGAAAATGCAGGTTCTACCTTTAACCAAAGCTTGATGTGAAAAATCTCACTTCAGCTCAGGGAATATTTTACACTCCAATAAGTGGTTTGTCAGTACTAGGCAATAGCTGGACCAGCTAATGGCCCCACGGTAAAAGGTTGTTGTGTGGCTGGCTTTTTCTCTGCTGTGCACTCCAGTCTTGTCTTCCTTCTTGTCCTTACAGAGGTCAAAGAATTCCAGTTTGGGGTTGCCTTGACTGAAAGTTGCTTACTTCCCTCTGGTCCTAAAGTTGCTAGTGACTGTTCCAGGTCTTCTTGTCTTTCTGTTCCTAGACAAGTTTTTTCTAATCTTTCAGAAAGCAAATGGGCTGTCTTCTTGGGGAAATGGTAAGCAATTGGTCCAGCTCGTCATAATATAGACGGGATCTTAGTGAGCTACCAGACAAAAACACCGGTCTGGCTTACAGACACCAAGAATGTCAGGTGCAACAGATTTGCAGAGACATACTGGGGCAAGTCCAAGTGCAAGACGGTGCAGACAGACTATTAGAAGAAGTTCTGAGAAAGTTTTGGATGAAGTTCAAATCACTGAAACGACTAATGCATTTCAGATTTGGCCAAGAAGCAGTATTAAGGCTTCATTTTCAACAGAAAGGCACCTACCATTAAACTACGTCTTCTCTCTGACACATCACTTTTTACCAAGTTCACTGTTGCATCAATTTAATCACTGGTTACTTTTACTACCAAGGCAAACTGTTATGTGAGGTTTGTGTGCAGATAGGATGAGACGTTTTGAATGTCCAAAATGTGTTTGCTGCAGGCTGGGTTTGCTGCTAAGTAGAAAAACCACATCAGAAGCACTAATGCTCTCATAAACTGGCTTGTGCTTTCTGATCATTTCTTTTAAACACAGCTTCTACTCAGCATCAAAAAACATTAGCACTTTTCAGAGAAACCAGATCCCTCAGCTTTGACACATGATTTAGCACCCTGATCATTACACAACACATGGTTTCAAAGTGTCTGTTGCAATTTTAAACATGTGTGATGCTACTTGAACTACACTGTCTTTTTCACAAACTGCCCTGGGGAGTTTATTGAACATATTTTCAATCAGGTTTCCTGGCACTTTAAGTATAGTTTTCTCCAATAGCGGGGAACGTTGAAGCACTACATGAAATAAAATAATGCAGTGTGGCCTAAGCAGGTGCAACTTTCATGGCCTGTACTCAGAGGTGTTGTGAATTCACAAGTGTTTTGAGTTATTCTGAGTTAGTTTTGATTTGTCTTATCCCATTTTGGCATTTGGAGCGAGTCTAAAACCAAGTATAACACAAGTGCCACGACTGCTGGAAAACAGCAAGAAGTTGCTTCCCGCCGCTTTAATTTCCTCCTTTAGTATCCTGAGCCATTTGTGGGAGACAAACTCCTATCAGAGGCAGATCGAGCACTTCTGAGGTAGCACTTGCTTATACCAGTATGGAGTTTTTCATGGTCAAAGGAGTGGGTGAGAGAGTTTAGTTTGCAGTGGGATGCCCCCTTTCATCCAGCTCACCACAGGCCCACATAAGTGCTAGTGACAGCACTAGGGAGGGATGTGGGAGTGAAAGACTGAGCCCACAGGACAAGATGAGACCACCGCTTTCAGCAGCAGATTAGATTTATACCAGATTCAAATGATCCTGGAGGTGTGGCATGAGTAATACCCACTGCTCACAGCCACTGAAAAAACAAATCAGCCCAGGCTATGCTTATTGCTGAATCAACTCCTTTCTTACCGCTTCAGAAACACAAAGCGGTGCTGCCTGCCAGAAACAGGAAAGAGCAACACGTGGATCAGAAGCTCCAGCCTGTGAGAGGATGAAGGAACTGAAGCCCTCTGCTCTCCCCTGA
Organism: Ibidorhyncha struthersii; assembly: GCA_013398815.1. Classification (NCBI taxonomy): domain Eukaryota; kingdom Metazoa; phylum Chordata; class Aves; order Charadriiformes; family Charadriidae; genus Ibidorhyncha; species Ibidorhyncha struthersii. Next base: position 121,469 of record VZSZ01009894.1, read on the forward strand.
GCATCACTGACTGCAGCGCACCGGGAAGAGGAGGCTGATGGGCACTTTGTTGATGGGCAAGTGCTGGCAAGGATTTCTCCTTGACAGCAGTTTTCTGTGCTGGCTATCCTGACTGCTCACTCCTCCCAGTGACAGGTTTTGTGGATCCACTGCACTGTGCAACAACTCCCATGCTGCAAGCAGCCGAGACGACAGCCTTGCATCCCTGCTTCAGCCAGGGCGGCTGAGTGGGTGAAAGGGATCCTGGCACTGCCTCCTGGCACACACCTACCCCACAGCAATGCCTGGCTGGAGCTATCTGAAAGCCAGCTGGGTACTTCACAGCTGTGAACTGGGCTTTTCCAGCAAAAGCTCTGTTCTGTGAAGCCCCTTGATCACGTCAGCCTTGCTCGCTTTGGCTGAATAAAGGAAATGATGGAGCTTCTGCGAAAAACCCTTTTCCTAGGAGTGCATTCAGTTCCCACCAACTGCAGTACTGAAGCCTGTGCTAAATAACGGACAGAATTTAGTCCTACCTATCCTAATTTGTGCAGGTACTATTTGCAGGGCTATTCCAAAATAAATGGGGTACCTGCCAAAATAATAACCCCTTCACATTGTGATTGCTCCCTGGTGTGCCCCTGTTTCAGGAGGAGTAGGTTAATAAGGAAAGAGCCCGCTGAATTAACTTAACCAGCTGAAAGAGGTATATGGTGCTTTGGGGGCTAGCTCCAGTCATCCAAGTTTTCCTGCAGACAACAATACTAATTGGCCATGAAAACGGAAAGACTCACCTATTCTGAAATGTAGCTTAGTGAGATAAGCGAATCACCGTGGGCTGCCTCAAACCCACTATTCCAGATCTATAGACTGATGAAGAAAAACCTCTCCCCCTGAAGAACAAAACCAAATCTCACCTCGTGTGTGAAAAGATGTAATGGTATCGTTGTCAGTGGTATTTTACTAGGCTGAGAGTTCTGCGCTGTGAAGGCTCAGCTGGAGGACATACATGTGCTTTTTTGGAGACTAAAAATATCTGGTTTAAAATCATGCAATAATCAGAAGCTGTGGAAAGCTGCACAATTAATTAAATCCAAAATTCTCAAATATATAAAAAAAGAGTTGTTAGTCTGCATGCACAAGTGTAATATGAAAGTCTAATCTCAATTGATTTTACGTTTTCTTGTGCAAGACGTACACCAGAGATTTGCCACTGTGAAACTTTGACAAAAAATGTATTTTGAGTCATGACAGTAAAGGCTACCGATCAAGATAAGCTCTGGCACTTTTGAAACATTGTTGCCTGACTCTTGGAAACATTTCTTGTCACTCTGGAATTAGTTATCCTGCTAACGCTGTTTATTCTCTTCCACTATTTTTCAATAAGGCACGTATGACTATCACCAGTAAGCATACAAGTTGACCTGGCATTTTGTTTCTAACGTGGGAGAGCTGTTTCATCGTAAGCAGTCATGGTGATATAAGATGATACAGGGTTCATAAGATAGCAATCAAATCAATGAAATCATCATCTGCTTAAAGCAGAAAGCAAAACATATGTGAAATAAATTTTAAGCCAGCAGAAAGAAAATTCAGTGCTGTCATCACCCCAGTACTCTATCACCTGTACAGAAACAGTGCATGTGTGCTGGGTGTTCTTGCCACCCACCTCCTAAAATCATGTGCATGCTGACCAGTCCTATCGTGCTATCATAAAGCAGAATTTATACATGCTACAGCAACTGTGGCAAGAGTGCAAACCATCCTCGTCCAACGTGCTTTCAGGGAATGTGCAGAGAAAACAATCAAAGGCTTTGGAAGGTTTTGGGTCAGATTTCTGAGCAAGCAAGAAGCCTTCGTTCATGAGGGAAGTGTTCTTTGATATAAATAGCTTTATATCTCTGGAGTCTTCTTCCTACCTTCATAACCACTTCACTGCTGTTGAAGGTTGTTACTGTTCTGCGGGGAATCCAACATCTGGGCAGTGGGTTTTAATTATGGAAGAACTATGCCATAATACAGAACCAGCTATTTTTACTATGCTTTGGTGTCAGGGTTTTTTTTTTTTTTTTCACAAGGGTTGTGACAGGATGATTGAGAGGCTGGAATTTCCCCAGCTGATGTAAAAGCCCTGACTGAGTGAGGCTGAGGGCCAGTGGGCTGAGCAGCACTGAGACACTGACCATGGTGTCTGCCTGGAACTGGAGCCAGCTCCCGCTCTTCCACTCCCTTTCAAGCTCCTGCAGCACCCAGCCATGGGTTCACAATGATAACACCCGATCTCAGCCCTCCCAGCTGATCCAGATGCAAATGTTTGGTCTGGATACAATGTGAACATGCAACCCTTCTTCCAACACATGAGCTAGAGCACATTATTTAAAATTTGCTAATTTTATGCAATTGCAGGACAGATAACGCCTGAGCCATATAAGCCTAACTGATAAGCCAGTGCAATCGACTCAATAAATTAATACTAGCAAAATGAGTATATTCACTAGCAGAGCTGATCAGTACTTTGTATCATGTTTTCTCATCCTACCTTTTGATCTGGTAGGAAAGGCCCTTAAGGTGGAGTTGCTGTATCAGTGAACCCCAGCCTCAAGCGAAGTACTGTAGTGCCCATAATAAACCATCTGGAGCCCAGTATGCCAGCAGTGCAGAGCAGAAACCTTCATTTTGCCCCTGCATGGTATCAGAATAAGTTTGTCAGGGTTTCTTAGCCTGGACTACATTGGGAAGTGGCTGAATGACATTGGAAGTAGCATAGCTGACTTACATATTGTGAAGCCTAACCTAATAAATCCTGCTGATTGGGATTAGAGATGCATGGGACTGCTCTGGGGTTTCTGCACCCATGGCACAGCTAATTAATAGTCTAGATCCATAGATAAAGACTGACGAGGTCCAAAGTACCCATTTCAAATATCTGCTCTCTCTACCTTCCTATCCATCAGTTTCTTGATATTTCCTCTGCCTTCCCCAGTCTCCTACGCTTCTAGCGCAGGCACGTGCAGCATGCAGTGCAATGCCTTTGGCATACTGGAGAAAAAGGTTGAGTGGGAAAAGACAGCCGGGCAGCACATGCTTCCTCTCCAGCCACAGGTCTTCCCTGAGAAAAAGGAAAGGATTATTACTTTGGTACATGCTGTGTTGGCTCTGTCTACACTATTCTGGGAAGCGAGATCAAACCTACAGGCCAGATTCTGCCAGCAAGCCTCTAGCTGGGCATCCCTGCTCTACATGTTAGAGCAGGGCTGAAAAACAAAAGCCTACTAAATAAAGATTTGGGGTTTGTCTAATGAAAGGGAATACAAGAAGAGAAAGGAAACAAATCCCTCTGCATCCTACAGCAAAGACTGTTTAAAGTCCCCCATTGATTTTGCACTGGAAGCAACGAGGGCTGTTTCCTCTATAGTTCTGCCCTGGGAATGGCAACTTTCAGCCAGGACTTATGTCCTTACATTACCTCAGAGCACACTTGCGTTGCTACACGGCACCATGCAGCACCATGCAAAGAGATGACTGATGATGCCAGAAACAAGATAACCAGCACAGTGCAGCACTGCACTGAGCAGCTTCTCCGAGCGGAGCTCATTTGCCTGGGTCCTGTGCCATACTTATGTGGTGACGCTGTTTTTGTTCCTGGAGCAACCTCATCCAGTGCCAGCCCAGACATCTGGCACCGAATCTCATCACATAGGCTTGTGTTAACTGTGAAATTTATGAACGGCAATTACCAGTCCACATTTCTAATTCACTTTACTACTTAAGTGTCCACTAAAAACTAGGCAGGCTTAACCATAGGCCCCCATGGAAGGGCTGCAGCTGGACTTCTGTCTCTGAACCTGGAGTTTGACTCACACAGTGAAGGTTCATGTCTGTTAATCTCTCTCATATTTCTTCTTTACCCCTTCTTCCTTCTCCCATCACCAACTGGCCAGATCTTCTCATACAGGCACAAAATTACCTGCAAGAGGCACCAATGTCACTTGTTCAGGGAGTTTGCAAGGCTGACTGTTTGGTCTTCTTCTAGACCCAGCAGCACCCACAACCAATATGGTCACCAAAAACCTGTACCAGCCTGGCCTAGCTCAGCAGCCCCTATTTCTTACCTCTGGGGTTTTAATAGCCCACGTTCATTTTACCAAGGCAGCTTCTTTTCTCCACGACACTCACTGAAAATGTGTCTGTGCCCAGTGGGATACTCAGCATTGTTATGCCACAAAATGTGTCCCTAGGAGGGTTTGGCAGCAGTGAAGGCTTGAAAGTTGAAGGAATGTCATCTGTGTGACACCCTCACTAGTTTACTGCCTCTCTGAGGAACCCAGTGACTGCACAACAAGCCCAGATACAGCAGCAGTCTCCTGGTGGACTCTATCACCAGAGCTTTCTTTCCCATGTTGATGGTAACATGACTCATGTGTCCTTGAACCTGAAGGCAAACAAGCTGTGAAAACCTCTGAGAAATTCGGAAGTGGTGGCAGTGTTTTGCGGCATTGAATGACAGCGCAGCAAAGTCGTCTCTGTAAAATGTTCCGACTTTGCAATGTTTCAGCTACACACTACTAGAAAACATCTAATATTAAGCCATACATCACCAGGGGCAGAGACTTCTCATTCCTTTGCTGCAAAGGCAAAAGTAGGTAACTTGCATGTGATTTATAGGGAAAACTCTAACTAGATGAGTGCAACACATACCCTGTGCCAGCAGCAGTAAATCCAAGCCCTGTGTGCTCTCAGGGGAACGGTTCATGCAGTAGCCTGAAAAATATGTGCAATGCCTTTGAAAATCCTGCGGCTGAGTGTTGGTAGAAAATTTCTCACCACCTTCCTACGTGGCTACCTGCCTGTGCTGGGAGACTACTATAACAGCAACAACTGCAAAAATTGCCTGGTATCAGGCCTTGTATCAGACTTTCCAAACCACTTTTGCATATAGTCAGAAGGTTAAAAATTTTATCTACGTTTATAAAGTCTGCCCTAGAAAAAAAAAACAACAAAGATGATTATATCTAGCTTTGAAAAGAAGGACACTTTAATTGCAGGACTGCAATGCTTAAAAGTGTTACTCCAGGACTTTGGAAAAGTCCTGTTCAAAGTACTAAGACAAGCTCTGGGGCTGGTAAAAGGCAAGCTTGAAACCAGTATCAGTAAAACAAATTTTTCTCCAGCAGGGTCCTGAGAACGTGTGACTGATTAGCAGGCAAAGTGGCTGGAGCAGGCAGAGGAGGAATTCAGCTGGCTGTTGTCAGCTGTAGGTTGTTTTTGATTTTTATTTATGGAAATGGGTTAAAAATATATATTTTTTTAAACTCTTCTCCACCCTGAACAAGCTCATCCCTTGCCATCTAAATAACACCCACAAAGAGTGGAGGGAAACGGGAGATGAATGACTTGCCCAAAGTCAAGCTGTGGGATAGCAGAAGAGCTAAGGGAAAAGCAGATCCCCGTGACACAATGCTGAGCATCCTGATGCAGGACGTGTCCCCACCACCTCCAGCAGTGGGGCTGCAGCAGGACAGGTCATCCTCGGGACAGAGAGGCAGCAGGGACAACTGCCTCCCACCATCCTCAAAGAAAAGGTCTGGCCCTGCTGAGTTCAGAGGCTGCTGCCTCTGCTTCTGCTCCTGCAGTGAGGGTTTATTTCTCCCTCTGCTCAGAACAGACTGCTTCAGGTACAGTCTCCTGGGATGATAAAGTAGACACCAATCTTTAAAGTAATGGCATTTGCTCCCGCCTGCAGCAATATAACCACCACTGCAGAGGGAAAGGAAAAACTAAACCACTCTCAGAAATCTGGGAGATGGCAGGTGTTAGACTCTTTAATAGAGTAATAAAAATAATGACTTCTATTAATATTAGGTATCTGATTTCCAGTGTTGAACAAGAAAAGTGCAATACCTGCCATTTTAAATTACTCTGTCATGTTTTCATTCCTTCCTTTCCCCGCGGACTTCAAAAATCTTGACGAAATGTGTAGGCACTTTTTGAATATTTCCTGAGGCCAGTGGGGTCCATATGTTCTTAGGACCAAGTTTTTCTCTCTGTGGGTCATTCTTGATGACATTTAGACTTTCTGATTGGTACATATTGGCAGCACAGAGCTAGATGATGATGGGGATTTCCCCTTGCAAATATAATGCACTATTTTATATAGTTTAAGGGCAGTGCAAAAATAATATAGCATTTTACAAAGATTAAGCAGAACACTTCACTGTTTGCATTTTGATTACAGCCACGGCTCCTAAATTAGAGTGTCATTGTCAAGGTAACAGTGATATTTTATTTAAACTGCTGCTGAACATATGGTGTTATTTATGCCTCAGACGTTCATAGCAGAAAGAATTTTCTAAGTTTAATTTATGCTGTTAGCGAGTAGCCAGCAAAAAGATGAGACCTCACTGTTTTTACTAGCTAACAAGAGTGCTGTTTTAGATTAAAATAGTTAAGGCATGTATTTTTTTGAAGGGAAAAAAATTCTACACGGACTTGTACAGAAACCATGACTAATGTAAGTGTAGATTTGTATCCTTCCTCCGCTGTCAGATCTTGCCCATGACACCGTCTCTGGTTGTTCTCAGCTACCCATTGTACATCATATGCCGTGACCTTCCCCTCTATCAGCAGTTTTTGATGAAAGCATTATCTGAACAGGTTGGGGCAGGTTATGTGTGTCAGGGGATGGACATGTCTGTATTCATCTGTGCACGTGCTGAGAATCATTTACTCTTTTGCTCATATGGAAGATGAAACCAAAGTCAAATTTCAGATCAGTTTTAGTCCTAAGTAGTGGCAAAAGGTGTAGAAGGTTTTGTGAGTCGGTGTGCACTCTGAGGGACTTTGGGGTTTTTTTTTTTTAGAAAAACAGGAAATAAGAGAGTACTTTAGAAAAAGGCTTACTTTTATAAACAATTTAAATATATTTCAGTTCTGTGTCCTCTCTCCCTTCCTCACCTTCCTAGTACTGAAAGAAGACTTGAGCCCGCATGTTTCACCTTAATGCACTTCTTAACTCAGCTTTGTAGTTGGCCTTTATTCAAAGCTTGATCCACCTAATCACTTCCACCAGAGAATAGTTTTATTTTGTTTAAATGTTAGCTCTTTCTTACATGAGAGAGTTAGATAGGGATCTGCAATACAACAGACTATGCTAAAGAAAAGCTTAATGCAAAGTTATGATATTAATCATTCAAAGGGAGCTGCTAAGGGTGCGAACACATGGGAATGGACATAAGAATTTTACTTTTCAGGGAGAACTTCTAAGGATTATCTGATTTACACCTTTTGGTATTTTGGTTATGTAGAAAACTTATATATTATATATGCACATATTGGAAAAACAAATTTTAGGTTGTCCATCATACCATTCATTTGCATTACGCAGTGGCCACCCTCTGTAGCAGGTACAGGCATCATGCTGAGGTGTTTCCACAAAATGTCCTGCCAGGACAGCCTGGCGGGCTTGGGTAGAGGGACGGGCAGGAGAGGCAGTGAGACAGAACTCCCTGAGCTGGCCCCGCCATGAAAGATGTCCATAAAATGGCACCTCCTGCGGGGTACATAACAGGTCAAGGGCTGGATTTGGCACTGCCCTTGTGCTCCCAGACCCCCAGGTACCACTCTAACTTCTAGAGTGATGACTTGTAGCCCGTTTCCACTTGCAGGCTCACTGGCGGTTGTCCCCCTGCCCATGCACGGCCCCACTGCGGGCGTAGGGAAGCGCCCGGCTTGCAGCAGGGCAGTGCTGCCTCCATCTTTGCCAGCATGGAGAAAGGTCAGTGGGGACCAGCCAGAATGATCAGCGGGACAGGGTGGCTCAAGGTTTCTAAAGTATGTTTTGTCAAGAGCGCCTGTTCATAAAAAACAGGGATAGCGTTTCTGCCTGTTGTTTAAAAGAAAACACACATGTTATTGCCACTTATTTCAGCTAATCTTTGCCAAGTGCTTAAGTTTCGTGTTCAAAGACATTAAGCACATGTTTATATCCAGTTCAGCACCGTTATTAAGAATTTTCAACAGGATATGAGCAAAGTCAATAAATCTGGAAAGCAGCCGTCTGACAAGTCCTACAACTTGCAGTCAGGACATCCAGTAATACCACAAACAGCAGCCACGATGCTTTCAGAGGCAGTGTACGGTGATGCTTTCAGAGGCAACTTACAGTAACACCAGACTGCTACAGTAAGTAGTGTGATTACTCCAACACCCACATGGACCAGCCCACTGTCTCTTTCTCACAGCATCCAGAGATGAGGACTTTATTTCTCAAATTACACTGTTGAAGGAAGTGACTTTGGGCTAAATTCTCCAGGCCATTTCTTAGCAGGCTCCCAGCTCCATCAGAGGTGGTTTTTCTCGGGTACCAGAAGCAAGAATAGAGGGACTGGGCATCCTATCAGCTCTGAGAATGAATCCAGACCCCCACCTTCCTGCTGTTTTTTACATTCTTTTTTTTTCCTGTTTGCTTACCTATCCTTGTAATTCTTCTTCGAAGCCTTCTGAAAGGTGGGGTTTTTTTATCTCTTTAGAAATCAATTGTTCAAAATTCTAATGCACAGGATACGCTTTTTAAGTCATTGATCCTCAAATGCTCTGTGTGTACAGAGTAAGTGTGAGACACAGACGTGTGCCTGTGCACAAAGCAGAGGTATGCCTGCAGACTCGAGCAGAGAGAGTGTCTCAAACTGCTATTTCACACACCATGGTCCACGTGAAATGGCCAAATTTCATCAGAATCTGCAGGTTGTTTTATGCCAAGGCCACTATCTTTTAAAAAATTTGATTATTTTAGACTGTAGTATGTGATTGTATTTTTTGCTTTCATTTACACTGATGTAAAGTCGAAATAACTTCACCAAATGAGATGTTGGTGTAAATGTGGAATAGGTCAGATTTGGCTCTGACAAACCTCCTTGGCTCTAGAGGTGAATAATGGTTTAATTCTGTCACGAGATGATGGTTCCTGTATTTGTTTCCCCTGCTTTGAAGTGTGGGGATGAATCTGGGGCTTTGTTCTGACAGCAAAGACCTGATAGTGCTAAAGCCATTTGCAAACAGCCCCTGACTTCCAGCCTACAAATCCGGAGCTATTCCCATCCTAAACATCTCCCCGGCAGATTCTGCCAATCATGACAAATTGTGTGAAATTTGTGGTGAATTTGTGATGTGGAGAAAAGTCCGCTAGGGACTAATTTAACACCATCAGATGCAATTTTCCTTTATTACCCTAAGGCAAGATTTAAACTAGTTTCCAGGGGTGAGAGGTTACTCCATTAACCCAGGGCTGCCACCTAGACAGTCTGGAGCATCGCTAAGTGGATGTATTTCTCTTGTTTCCTCAGTCTTTTCTGGGGTTTTCATTTTAGGGTGGCACTTTTATTCTTAATCTACCTCTTTTCATCGTGGGACCGATCTCTACCAAAGCCCTTTCTGCAGGCTTTTTTTTTTTTTTTTCCGGAGAAAACTGAGATTTAGGCTCAGTCGTTCCAACAGATCCGGTTAACCCTGTGTTATCTGGAGAGAGGAGTGAGGAGTGAGGATGGCAGGGACAGAAGGCCCTGGGTGAAGCTTAGAATATAAGGAGGCAGAGATGGGCAGGGGTGTGTGGAGACATGGAGCAGAGAGTCACCTTGGGTCTTGTGGGGCACTGCCAGCCATCCCAAACCGAAGCCGCCTCTGCACACACCTACCCCATGAGTACTTGGGCACCTAGCAGGACACCAGAGCTTTTGCACCAGGCCAGGCTTCAGCTGAGCATCTGCCTCCGTGTGACCTCGGTGCCTGAGGCACCGCATCCCCTGGCGCCTTGGGTCTGCACGAGGGTCTCCGGGCAGGCTCCCCGCAGCACCTGCCCAGGCGCAGCAGGGCTCCCTAGCTTGGGGTTCATCCTCAACCAAGGGAGCTACTTTGCTTCTGGATCCCAGCAGGCGCCGGAAGCGGTACAGCTGTATTCTCTTGAAATCACCTCTGAGTTATAAATCTTCAGCTTGGTGTTTAGCTGTGGCACACTTGCCCTGCTATCCACATACACTGCACAGCAATAACAAATAACTGTGCAGGTGTTGATGTTGACCAACACCAGGTGAGATTGCAGAATCATGTCTAATACCCGTCTTATACTCATTCACGACCCAGTTCCACCAAAGTCCACCATAAAAAGTCAACAGCACAAGTAAGAATGGATTTGCAAAAAGAGCTCAGTTTGCATATGCTTTTTTTTCCCCTTCTGTTTTTTCAGTTTTTTTTCCTTCTTCCTTCAACTTCAAAAAAGTCAAGTTTAGTTTAGTTCTGTGACCTTGTGCTTCTCCCTTTCATACAGGCACTGGTTGCCAGGGGACATGCTGCTCGTGTGAGAGTTTGCAAAGGACAGAAGGAGAGCTCCTCGGTCTTTTCAGTGATGGGTCAGAAAAGCAAGGACAAAAAAATGAGAACTTGCCTCTTTAAGCCTGGGCATGAAACAGGCTCTTCTTCGGGTGCTGTGTGTCAGTGGTTTAGCTGAACCAGGGATTTCTGGTGCAGCAGAGGCATAACCACCCTGACTCTACAAATATTGCAGTGTTTGTCTTTGGCAATAATTTGGAAAAGACACTGCAGTGGCAGGAACAAGAATCCCCAGGGGGGCAGATGCAACATTCTCCATGGTTTTAATAGCTGGCAAAAATCACGAATGGTGAGGTAGTTCCACCTCTTTTAAAATGCCTTTTTAATTGTCAGGAAGAGCTGTTATGTGAATTAAAATGAGCTAGTTTTAAGAAATGAAATAAAAATATTTATATAAGGGCTTGGATGGGTTTGACTTCACCGCTTTAACTAAATTAGGTGAAGGCAGAATGTTGGAGATTGATAGTTATTGCAAAATAATCTGAATGAAGACTGGTTATAAATTTGAAGTTAATTAGCTACGCCTAAATGGTTTTATATATACATGGACATTCTTGTCCTGAGGCAGACAACTGGAAAGACTCTGCAGGCTGGATCACCTGAGAGAAGAAATCTGGGCCACTGTACTTCTGATGACAGCATTGCATTTCTATCGTTAACTAGCACCTCATGGGTCTAACGCTACTCACTCTCCTTTGAGAGCTGCCCAATATCCCTGGGTTTTGCCACATGCCCTCTACCTTTTTCTCCCACCTTTCCTCCTCCCTGCGTGAGGCAGGCCCCATTGCCATGTAAGAGTGTTTGCAACACACTCCTCCAGGAGGGACAACACAGGCTTAGGGGCATCTGCTTTCAAGATCAACAATTGCTGCTTTGGGAGAGAAAAGGGGGGGGACCAACAAAAAAACAACAGGAAAAGTTATTTAAACTGAATTACTGGCACTACTATTTTCACCTCTCCACAACCTAGCCATGACTTACAGAGCATCCTGAGTTTAGAGTTCACAATTCCAGCTGAACTTAATGGGACTATTTACACAAGAATTATGTTGCAATAGCTAATAGTCTTGGTCGTGGGCAAGTCTGTTTTGCTGTGTCTGTACCGATTTTCATCCAAAGAACATTCCCACTGCTGCAGTTCCACCAATAGGTAAGAATAATCCTAACACTGCTGTAACTGATCACCGCTAATTCAACAGCCATATAGTCTAACCGTGGCCCAGGGCAGATCACGGTATTTGCAGTCCACGCTGCTGCCTGTTGCTCGCTTGTCCACATGATCTCCCATCATTAGTACCACAACAGAAGTTCTGCTGGTGGGCAACTTGCAAGGAAAATGTGATCTTCGTCAGGTCCTCTCTGTCTCTGCTTTCTTCATGGACACGATAGCAGTAATGATATTTCTCAAGGTCACTGTGAAGAGCAATGAATAAATGCTTATACAGTGCTTTGAAGATGAAATATTCTATTCAGTTATAAAAGCATAGATGAGGCAAACGCAGCAGCCAACCATCTAATTTAAATAAAATATCCTTTTATAAAGTTCTAGTGATGCTGGTTTCTGAATGTGACAGAAAACAGTCAATCTCTGTACATAGACAATGACATCAGGAGATGCACTTCCTCTTCATGAACTTTGGAAAACCTTATCCATCTCATTGAAAAGAAAAATAAGGAAAGGAGAGAAAGAAAGAAAGAGACAGAGAATGGAAATATGTTCTTTGAGCCAATGTGAGGTATAGGGCAACATTTCATATTAACCCTGGCTTCCTCTTCATCCAGCTGATTTCTTTGAAAAACACAGCCATAGTTCAACCCCTGGTCCTACGGCTTGTGTTGTTCCTCGGGGAGGCTCAATGTTATGGTTAGAAAGAGCTAACGAAAAAATGCTGCTGAGGAATTTAACTAGATTTTTCAGTCTAGCAGCTTTGTAAGAAAAGGGGATGCATTAAAGCTAAAGTTTCTAAAGTAAATAGAGGGGGTTTTATTGATACTGTCAAGAAAGTTTGGACAATCTCCAGCCAGGACCAGAGAGAAACCATTGCATCTTACTGGGTTGGGTTTGGTTGGATTGGGTTAGGTAGGGTAGGGTAGGGCACCTTTGGAGGATATGGAGCGCTGGAAATCAAACCCCTGTCCTTCCTGGCTCCAAACAGGAATACCAAGGTGGTTCTCCCCTGACGTAACCAGTGATTTCTGATCAATTACTTCCTTTTTCCCAAATCAGCTAGGACTTTTCCAGCAGGGAGACTGTCACAGAGGAAGGGAGATCCTCCGGCCTGCAGTGACAGGGATGCTCAGCTGCCGTGCAGAGACCTGGTCACACAACTCTGGTGCTGGTCAGACAGGCGATGCGAGCAAGCTGAGAAATGTGCTGCTCTGGAGCTCAAAAGCTGGGAAGAGCACTGATGACAAGCTGCAGATGATGGGCCGGAAAAGCCTGTGTCCACACGATGAAGGCACTTAGGTAAGGTGTCCCATGCAATTGCAGGGTCCATAGGAAATGTAATGGCAAAGAGGGACACGAGCATGGGTTTCCCACACAACAGACAAGCTCCCTCATCACCCTAGGAGGCACAGGCATAAGAGAGGAAGGGAGCAGTGCTTTCCAGAGGTTTCCAGGGGTCAAAATGCCTCAGGCCTGTGTGGAACAAAACCAATAAGAATGATTTTGGAAATCAGAAATATCAATGAGCTAGGATTTAATTTCCCATATTCTACCAGTTGCCTGACCTTCCCTTTGTCTACACAGAACAGTGCAGAAGGGAAGTTATTTCATCTAATTTCAGTCATTTACATATTTTAGGACACAATTCAACTCATCTTATAGACTTCTATAACAAAACAAATAAATCATCTTTCACTGACTACAAAAGCAATCTAGATGACAAGTCCCTATGCAGATGTATGGTCAGATCAATTCTAACCCCTTGACTATTCCCCCCACATCCTTCCCATTTCCCCCATGAAAAAATACAGATCCCCCACAGCACAAGGCTCAGCACAAGCAGGGCTCTGCTTGCAGAGTCACACCAGGATGTGTTCATTGATGAGTGAAACCAGGTTGAAATTCAACGGCTGGCTCTGGCCTCCCACTCATTATCTCTGCTGGGTGTTTAGATCTCAGGGAATTTGTGGAGTTTCTGGGTTTCCAGACACCAGATAGTCTTTTCTGTGAGGCAGTGGGTGTAATTCCTTCAGTGACTGTGGAGGAATCTCTAGAAGGGAACCTCATGAGCGTTGCTCTCTCTCTCTCCTCTAAGGGAAGAAATTGAATTCATGTTTTTCTGACAAATGCTTGTTTTCTGCTGTTGTCAGAAAGCCAGGAGACATTTAGCAGCTGTAACAGTGGAAGCTAAATAAAAGCAGAAAATTTCCAGTCTGCTGCTACACTGGATATGTATGCAAAGTGGGGTTAAAGAGAGGTAGCTCTGCTGCAGGAGACACCGTCACCCAGCATAATTTTTGAAGTGGCACAGCTCTCCCTCCCCTCCCACCCCGATATAGGTTTAATCCTTAAAAACACAGCCCAGTCACCACTGCAAAGCAAGGATAGCTGCATATTCAAACCACAAATCAATGTGAAAAGCGGACTCACTGTTTTTAAATAGAATATGTCCACAGCCTTCGTCCAAGATACTAGTGTGTAATTGATGGGATGTTATATCTGATTCAGAGTTGCCCTTCTAATGTGAAGTTACCATGTAACAGACACAGTGTCTCACCAGATAGTGAAGTCATACAAAGCACTGTAGAAAATGATCTTCAATACATTTCTCTGGGATGTGAAACTCTGTCCCTTCCTTTTCTGCTTTTGTTTCCTAGGGCTCTCTTTCCTTCAAAGCTAAAACTGGTATTCACTGGTTTCAAGGTCTATTTATTGCTGTGACAGTGACACATCACTCCAAGTAATGCCTCTTAAGTACTATTAGCACATATCTGATCTGAAAACGTACAAACACATTCAAACAAAAATGCTGTATTAATAGACAGGCCTAAAATAAATAAACAGGAAGCAAACAGAACTTTTCAAAAGAAGGAACCGCAGATGAAATACTTTAAAGATAAATAAACTTTTAGATTTGACTCCCTCTAGAGTATTTTTAAGGAAAAGCTTGATACAGGAGATTCCTTTTTTGTTGCAGAAACTCTCACACGGCAGTCCCACCGAGAGGTATTTCTCTCCAAATGCAATAAGCCCCTTGTGCCCAGCAGCCTCCCATCGGTGGAGCTCTCTGGCTGGTGCCAGTCACAGCCAGGCCCCAGCAGGGCTCAGACCAGAGTGCCTCGGTGCCTCACTGAGACCCAAAACCAAAGGAAGATCTTTTTTAACAAGAGGTGAAAGAGCCGTAGTAGTGCGTGTTTTCATTTTCCAGACAGGGGACCAAATCCTGCCTGTCTTCATCAACTAAAGGCAGCAGGAGGGCTTTCAGTTGGTCTGTAGTGACGAGGCAGAACATAGTGGATCCGTGTCGGTAGGGACCTCTTGTAGCACAGTTCTGTACTGTAGTACAGTTCTCTTTGACCCCTGGGGATTCAAACGAGCTCAGCACAGTGTTGCATCATCAGCAGATCCCAAATGTCTTTTTTTTCTAGAAGGAGGATTAGTTACTTATTTCAAAATGAGCAGTGCCAAGGTAGTTACCGAGGTCTTCGGAACCCTTTCAGTGAAACTCCCTCAGTCCCATTGTGCACGGCACAACATGAAGCACCAACGTTCCGCCATGCTACCAGTAATGCTCCCGCTACCCCTCACTCTGGGGGAGCTGCAAAGGATTATAAGTTGTAGTGAGATATTGAACAGAAGAAAAGGTAGCACAGAAAAAGAAACTGAATTTTCAAGAAAGAGCCCAGTGGAAACAAGACAGTCTTCCAAAGCATTTTTATCTATGTTTCAAATGAAAAACAAACAGAACATCAAATAAGTTCTGTAAGTTTCAGATGTAATAATGAAGGAGGAATAAAGGACATGTGTAATTTTTCTCCTTTCTTTGCAAGGCAGTAAGATGGAAAGATAGCTGTAGAAAAAAACATGTGTAAATATACTGTAGCTGCCTGGACCTGAAAATACAGAAACTGGATTTCTTACTAACTAGCTCCATCACTTCCCAGCATGTGATGGATTCTCAGTTACTAGTTTTCTAAAGCCATAAAAGAAAGGGAAAAAAAAAAAAAAACAACAAAAAATTAGCATCTTTTTAGCTGCAGAAATGTGTAGATAAATTGAATCTGACTACAACTCATGTACTGCACTGCAGTCCCTCCAGGAATAAATTTGGATCACTATGCCATAGACTCCAAGGGGTCAACATGACATATTGCATCATATCCCCCTACACGAAGAAGAATTCACTAACAAACATCACTTCCAAAAGTGCTCCTTTATTCCCCTTTCACATTATAGTTTCTTATGAAATATTTTAGTGGATGACTTTGGTGCTTTGCCACGTTTCTCTCAATCTATTTATAAATGTTTGGTTGGAAAGAAAGTAAACATTACAGGACAAACACTTTATAAACCTTTGCTATTTTCTTATAATACTCGAACTGGAATTGGTTTTGTTTTAAAAAAAAAAAAAATCCTGGAGTGCTGTGCAGAATGACATAAAATCTCCCACGCTTGTTAAAATGCAAAAAGGAAAAAAAAAAATCAAAAAGTATATACCAAATTATTTATATCTCATATGAGAACACAGAAATTGTGCCTTTTATGAGGAAAAAAAACCCCGACCTGCCAGGTAGACTCCATCCTGCACAGTAAGTAGTTTGTAACAGCCCTCGGGGCAATCACTGTTGTTTGATTATAGGTAGAACTGACTAACATGCCACTAGAAAAGCGGCAGCACGGATGAGCATGTGATTCCCCCACCCCTCCCCAATACCGGATTAAACAAACGTTTCACACTTTAAGGCTCTGGCTGCATTTGGGAAAGCCCAACTGGTTTCTCCGAGGCAGAAACGAGCTGGCTAACGTGCACGCTGCTGCAGCGCTGGCTGCTACTGCAGCCTTCCCACCCCACACACCCAGCGACTTGCTGCTTGTTTATTTAAATGACACTGTTGTTTGAAACGATGGGGGCTTCTTATCCTCTTGAGTCATGCATTCTCTGTCTGGGATCCTCTGTTTAGGCACTTTTAGCACCTCATTAATTACTAACTGCAACAAAGTCATGCTGTTTTGCAACTCTATTGCCTTTGTTAAGAAATCTCAATCCTGTGTTAGAATGTGAAAGGGGACTGTTATCTCCCATATGCCCTGCTGGACTCCATATTACAAAATTAGCTTTCTAGTTCCTGAAATACATATACATGTGCTCTTTATAGCCATACCCCACGGTTAAGCAGCCTGGCTTCTCTTAAATAGACTGCCAGTAACAATTGTAGAAGCTACTGTTGCAGATAAAAAACACTCTTAGCTCCACACGTTATAAATAAGTGTTTTATCCAGGAAGATACAATTTCTTAACAACGATCGTTAAGTCCTGCTGCAAAACGCCTTTTGATGAATCCCTGGGCACTAAAACCCTCTCAAACAGTTAACTGTTAAAGACAAGTAACTAACAGATTAAGCAGTCGGAGATTTTATTTCACTTTTCGCTGGCAGGTTGGTGGGACAGTATCGTGTGAGGACCCGTGAAACTCTTCCCTGCAGTGTCCTGAATGTTATAGCTGTACGTAACTCTGCAGGCACACTAAAGCAGGTTGGTACGAGAAGTTTGATCCAAACAGTGACTCTGATGGCTGCGTAGAAAAGCTGTGATCTAAGAACCATCTTCAGCAGCAGCTTAGCCTGGAAGCACCTAATTAAATCCACGGCGTCCTTCCTCGTTTGGGGTGAACGCTCCTCGGAGTTCAGTCCCTGCAGAGACCCAGAGCCAGCCCAGGCAGGACTCCTGGGTGAGCAGCTTGTGGTCCAAAGCTGGGTGTATCAGAGCTAAAGCCACCGAGGAGCTAGACCCAGCCACCAGCAGGACCAGACCCCTCTCAGCAAGCAGCGTGCAAGAGCTTCTTTATAAAACAGGGGCAGGAAAAAAGAAATGGTAACGATAATGCCTTTGCTTGGTGGTTAGGATATATGCAACCAGGAGATACCAGTTTCTGCTAATAAATTTCTGTTTAATGTGAAATGTGCAAGCAATCTTTAAAAAAAAAAAAAAAAAAAAGGACAGAAATAACCCTTCACGTGCCTTAAAATCAGTTCCTTCTTCTGGTCTGACACCAAGAATCTGGTCTCCTTTGCTCCACGGTGGCACAGCTGCAGCAAGCAGCCTGTGGAGTGACTCCCGCTGAAGAATCCCCTAAGCAGGAGCCTAGGGTGTGATTGCGCTCTAAATCGCACTCACACTGGAGGTACACATGGAGCATAGTCTTATTACTGCTGGGCTTTTACATTAAAGGGTACTAGAAGAGAAAGCTGGCTCAATTCCTTGAAAGAAAGGGTCTGAATTTCTCCCCTGATGGAGGAGGCTGGCTGGCTCAGGCATGGTGGATATTCAGCTGGGCAGCAACCCCAGCTGGGCTGGGTGTTTCCTTATTGCTGGCCCCTGCTGGCTCTCAGCTCAGGATGAATGTTGGTTCCCGTAGCAGTCTGGAGTGGTGAACTTATTTCCGCAGTTTATTTGGGGAGTTTAGGCACCTAACTGTTCAGTGTTGGGTGTCACTTGCATAGTCACACGCCTAAAATATGAGAACTGTTACTCCTAGGTTGAAGATGCCACCATTTATTTCATTAAATCTTGGCTTTCAAGTTGTAGCTGTCTGATGCCTGGTTTGCAGCTTGTTCAGGGTGGCAAATGTTGAGCCTAGCTTAGCAGAAGCTCCACAGCACTAAATCGTTGTTCTGCTATCAACCGTCAGCCCCCTATGACAAAGAACTGAGACCTGAATTAAAACACGGAGTGGTTCTTTCCAGTCATGAATAGTGGTCAGAAACATGCTGGGAGGTACACAAAAATGGTAAGGCTCTGACTGAGGAAAATGTTTCTCTTTGGAAAAGTGCAAGGGCTTGTTTCAGTTCTGATGATGTCAGTGCAACATATGCATCTGCTTCATGCTCGCCAGGCATAGAGACTGACATCAGCTTGTGCTTAAAAGTTCTTCTCAACAGAGGACACTGTCTCTGGTGCACCAGAGTTAAGTGAGGAACATCCTTCTTCAGGCTACCATTTTGCAGTTTTTCCAGACCTTCAATTTACACCTTGAAATAAGCAACATGAGCATTTGAGTACAGATTTCATTGCTCAGCATTATCTGCCTAACACAATCATATGTTACTGAAACACCTCGTAGAATAAGTATCAGTGACACATTTCCCAATGTTTAGTGAAGGACCACCTCCTGTAACATTTTAAATCGCATAATAGTTGTCTTCATCTGATAAAATTCTAATTAATTGCCACAAAGGATAGCCAGTGGAACAACTTTTCCTCCTGAGCCAACCGTGATGGCTTGTTTTGGAGGGACAGTGCTGCTGTTTCACTATATTTATTAACATGAGACCCAAGACCCATTTTGTATAGCTCAGCCAGATTCCTGCTGCCCTTCCCTGAGAGCACAGGGCAGGGCACCCCATGCTTGCACACTCTGTGCCTCATGTTGTGACAGTGGCTGCCCAGTTCCTCATCGGAGCACAGCTACTACCAGCCCTGTAGCATCTCTTACACCTCCAGGTCACCAGGGCTGAACCGCTTCAGGACTTCCTGGCAATGGGATGGGGTTGTTG
Organism: Ibidorhyncha struthersii; assembly: GCA_013398815.1. Classification (NCBI taxonomy): domain Eukaryota; kingdom Metazoa; phylum Chordata; class Aves; order Charadriiformes; family Charadriidae; genus Ibidorhyncha; species Ibidorhyncha struthersii. The sequence goes on from VZSZ01009894.1 coordinate 140,550, forward strand.
GGGACAGCCAGAACTGCAGCACATGAACTCCATCCACACTGTGCACCATCGTCCTTATGCCTGCCTGTTCCTCTATATGCACACTAGACAACATGCCCATCACCCACGCTGGGGTGTGAGCACGCACATTAAGAAACGGGCTTCTCCTCTGCCCCCTGCCTTCCCAAAGGACCCTACATCTGTAATTTCACCTTCAGTAGTGAGCTTGCTTCACTGGCCCCTTTGAGACACTCCTTGCCCTTACTGTTTTACATGTCAGGCTTTTGATTTCCATTTCCTCATGGTGAACCAGACCCAGAAACTGAGTCTGCTGGAAATAAACTTTTTTTTTTTTTTCAGGATTTCATTTTTTTCAGGCAGATATTTCCCTAATCCAGTGTAGGACTGCTGATACTTGAACTGTGACAGCCCAGGAAGTGGGAATGAACAAGTCGCCTGGGCATGTGTGGGATCCACTTAGACATTACCACAAAGAAACTCACAGGAAACTGCCGAAGTGAGAAAATGGCTCCTAACTTAGGTGTTGTGAATCGCCCTCCCAAATACTCAAACCGTAGAGAGGTCAACGCCTAGACAAATGGATGTGTCAGAGTCCTGTGAAACCTTTGTTGCTGGTTACTCACATCCTTCAGCTTTACTCAGTTACAGTTCTACCTTATGGGCTGTCAGCACAGGAGAAGTACACTTGGGCAAAGCGTTAATTTAAACCAGTGCAATTATTCTGCCTTCTGGGTGGTTAAAGTTAGTCTAGACCGAAAGCATTTTTCTTCAACTTAGCATAAGGTTACAAAAACATTTATGTTAATCACTTCTGTTCTAGGTTGAGTATTTACACCCAAAATACAGATACTTCCATGGCAATGCTGAGATTTTTTCTTGTAGATATAGTTGCTCTAGGCGCAGATTCTCCAAACACAGAAAAAAAAGGTTGGTCTGCATCCCAAAGGTTTTACAATCTGATCGCAAGTCCAAGAGACGAACAACTGATAGATGACTACAGGGAAACAATGACTTAGCGAGGTTTGATCATCCTTGTATTAACTGCTAAATCTTCCACTCTGCCAAAAAGTTCTCAGTTTCATTTTGAGGCCTTCCTGTTGGACTTTCTTAACTGAACTGCATCTGGAAGGCTTGGACTGCAGAATTTGCCCATGTGTTTTTCACACAAATATGCCTTTTTTTTTTTTTTTTCCTGTGTACAATAAAACAACAATTCAGCTCTCTTCCAGTGTGATCCAGATCCAAACCTCTCTCGGACTGACGAAGGGTCAAGATGACAGCAGCAGGCTTTGAACCTGGCCCAGGCTGACGGATAGTCCACACCGACATGCTAATTTAGGGCCTGATCCTGCAGACTTCGCTTAAACTTGGATTTTATTACAATGACAGAAGTGCACAGGTCAGTGATGGGAAGAATCAATTAGGTCATCTAGTCTATTTTGTTGCCAGTGTAGGACTGTTCCCTACTGCACATACTGTTAATGTTCTGCCATTACATCTTTTAAATATCTGAAGCATAGGGACATTATTAAAGACATCAGGACTGGATCTTTGGGAACCAGTTTATTTTTTTAAAAGTACACATATTCTCATCGGTTCAACTTATTGTGAGTAAAGCCTTTCTCATCACTCACTTCTTTTGGTTTATTTAGACTACACAATTATAATCTTCTGTTTGTGATATTAACAGCTTTTGAGAATGCTCATGATGTTACAGAAGATTAACACGACTAAGGCACACATAGGTTATGGTAGGAAACACTGAGAAATATGACAACTGTCAGATTTGGAAATATGCAAAAGAGTAGTAATACAGACACACACACACACATATTTATATATATGCGTGTGTGTGTTTTAGGTAATTTCTTCTATATTTGTGCCTCTCTGCATGCCTTGCCCACTCTGAGCCTGCTTCTTAGTTTGTACAGAAAAAAAAAATCTGGGGCAAAGACCATCATGATTTGGGATCTTGTGCAGTGCCAAGAATATTATTGGTGTTTAACAAATAGTAAATGTGTCGGATTGTGCAACCTTTACTCAGGATGACTGCTCCAGTCCTCTAACCCTTCTCCCTTCAGCAGACATTACTGACCCAGGTCTGTGGGGATGCTACTGTGGTGAAGTGTGACCTCTGCCACCTACATCCTGAGCAGTACCTGAAAAATAAGAATATTGTATTGGACACAGTATGCTTCATTTTCAAGTTATGTATCAGAGGTAATCCAAGGCCTTTATTTCTTTACTCTGTTTCCTGAGTCGAAAAGGCAAATTAGTGACCCTTTTGTTCACTTACACAAACTATTTCCAGTCTAGAGAAGAATGACAAAGGGTTAGCATTCAGCTGTCCTGTTCACATGGCTAGTTTTTATGACTAGAGTGCCATTTTAAGCAAGCATAATATCAGCTATTAATTTAATATTACTGTCTTATTTTGGATTTTATCTGAGCATCTTGGGCCCGCTTCCTTTCTTCCTCAATTTGTTAGCTATTCTGAAAACTGAAATGAACATTTTCTAGCTGTGTACAGTTGTGTAGAGAAACCGCTGGGCAGGAATTTCAATAGTGAAACCACCACACACTATTGCTCTTTGATTAATTTCTTTTTTAAAGAACAAAACAAAACAAAAAACACCACCTAGCAGATTTTACAGTCTCCTGCTGCTGGTTTTAATGCGGTTGAGTAAAACAGAGGTCTCTGACATCTTTGACTTCCCGGCAACAACATGGACCATCAGCCATCCATCCCCCTCCCCACCCTCTTTAATAAACCCCAAAATAGAGAGGCGCACAAAACCACCCTGGGAGCTGTTTCTGATTCATCCGTTTCACTTGCAAGGAAATCCTACATCCAGTTCCCTCCGCCGCGTGTGCTGCTGTTGGCTCCTCACGTCCCCCGGGCCTGGCGAGAGGAGGTTTTCTGCAAGCCGGGTCCCCCCCGATGCCGGCAGCCCACCGGCCGCAGGCCCGTGCGCAGCTGTGCGGCCCCGTGCAGCCAGCCCGGCCCGCTGGCTCTGCCTCCCCGGGGCTGATGTCAGCCTGAACTTTGCCACCAATATCTCATCGGGATGAGCGACATAAACAGAGAACTGCACGCCAGAGTTTTGCTCTGCAACAGGCTCCTTCCACACATTTCAGCAATATAAATCTTCTCCTTTTATCGCAGAACGGCAGTAACTGTTTATGGGTTCGGTTTGTTATTGTTGTTGGGTGTTTTTTTCCCCCCTAACGGAGCTGGTTCGGGGAGGTAACCTGGCTCTCCGGCGTCCTCTCGCCCTGCCTCTTTTCAGATCCCATCTCGAGTCAAGGCGCAGCTTTTGTTTTCTCCCTGGTCGATTCCTCTGCCCCTCTTCCACAACAAACAAGCGACCTCTCCCCCCCGCCGCTGGTCACTCATGCATACCCTGCCCTTCTGCCTGGCCCTCGGTCGGCATACACTCCACAGGTCGCTTTTGCCGAGGCTCTTGGGCAACTCGCGCCGTCCCCGGGACCATGTCCCAACACATCTGCCCCACGCATCCCGCTGTAGCAGGGACACATGGAAGGGAAGGGGCTGGAGAGGCAGCGAGCGGAGTTTCTCAGCCGCGCTTTGTCAGGGCAAGGAGAGGGAGTGCACTCCCCGTTTGTTTAATGTTTTCCTTATGTTTCTCGTGGAGCGTTTATTTTTTGACATGCTTTCTCTGCCCACTGGTGCTAATGCTGCTCGAGCGAGCTGGCTGGCTGGCTGCAGGTTGGCTCACACGCTTGTCCCGTCCTTTCTCCGCAGCCTTTTTATTTATGCCACTCGCTCGCCTTGCTCAGAAATTTCTACACATGCACTAGCACAGGAGAAGTCTCAGTCTCCAACAAAACAAAACACTGAGGCGAACGCGCTTTCTTCATGTCAGCGTAGCCCCTCGGCTTGTCTGCGAAATGACTTTTATTTTATGCCTCTCTGGCAATCCCACCCCATCCGGCTCAAGTATCCTGGATTAGAAAGACTTTCCCCAGAGTCCTTTTCAAAGGGAGCCTCCCACAGACCTTTAAATCCCCCACATTTTATGGTACAGATATTTAACAGCTCTGAGAGGGGCAGCGGGAGAGAGAGCCTGAGGAAAACAGTTACAAATAGCGTGGCTGCTCCTCACACCACCGAGAGGTTCCTGATGCGATCAGCGCCGTTTTATCCGGCTTTCTCTCTCGTCCCAGCGATAGCCACTGTGATAAGAAGCGAAGCAAGAAAGGGTTCAGTGAAGTCGGCGGTATTCCCCTAAATCAGCTTCACCTCC